>OY856410.1:1051134334-1051726834 GCA_963693085.1 Alisma plantago-aquatica
AGGTTCTTTCTTCTTTTGTTTATATTACAGCTGTTTAGATATTCTTGAGCTGTAGCGTGGGTTATCTTTTCTTTCTTTCTTTTCAGGTCAATGCAATCCAGATGAAGGAGACTGTGGAAGAAAATGCAAGCACGACAGAAAGGGTTTTCCAGGATCGTCAGTACCAGGTCTTTATCTGTAACTCTTTCTGGTATTATCAGGTTCCCAACTGGTTGCAAGACGCTATGACCCAATGATTTAATTTAATCTTATAGGACAATGTCCACCAACTTGAAAACTGCTTTCTACTTCACAAGTGTGATGACTGTCTTGCTTTCTTATATACCACCATTATAATTTGTACTGTGGACATTCTAGGGCATTGCATTGCGATCTTGTGATATCAAATCAATATAATTACCATTACTAGGTTGAAACTATTGCCGACGGTCATGTTTCAGTATTTCTTTTTTGATATAGCCAACATCTTGGATAAAGAAAGAGCAAATAATCACATCTATGACTTGTTAAGTATAATCTCATGGCCCTATTCTGTTGCAAGCTGCCAGTCAATTGCAGCCATTTTATTGCAGGAAACAGTTAGAGCTAAGTTTTAGCATTCTCAGTGAACTGATTGGCATATAGTTTAACACTTGAAGCCAAACTGAGGCCGCTGTGCATAATAAGACACACACACACACGGAGTAAGGGCTCTAGGCACTAGAAAAATTATGCAAGGTCTCATGAAAGGCACTTAAAATTGAAAGTTGCGTTGCATAAGTTTTATAGCACTTCCAGTGCAAATTATTTAGACATAAGGTTGTTTTTGAAATTTATTTTGAACAAAGATGAAATTCACGCTATTGACTGACAAGATAGACCTTACAGTCATTTACACTCTGTTAAGAATAAGATTGGATTGAATGCAATGGGATGAATACAAGACTGGACGCCCTCTCCTTTATATAGGAGAGGGGAGACGCCCTAAGACAGGACGCAAGTAATCTAAACGGGTTGAAATACAAAAGCTCACTAACTAACTAACCTATTAACTAAGTAGGCTAATATAGACTCTTTAACACTCTCTCTGAAGCTGGAGCATGGGTGAAACACATGTCCAAAGCTTGGAGGTTACAAGACTAGATAAAATAATAAAAGAAATGATAAATGAAAGATAAAAGATAAATATCACTCCCCATACAAAAATTGATACTCCCCTTGAACCATTTGGTGACAATGCCTCTCTTCTTTGAAATTGTATTCTGCAGGCTGGAGATCCTCGAGCTTTGATGAAGGTCTTTTGGAGTGCATCTGGAATGAAGAACATCTGAAATGGAACCTGAACACTGCAGCAGTAATTCGCCACTTGGAGCAGACGATCATCAATACCACGACTACGACAACTTCATTGGATCACGTACTTAACGCGACAAGAACGCGGATGCCCAATGTCGATGTAGCAGTAGCGGAATCTTCGAATTGTCTGAGAAGACGTGCATAACGTGGCACGCACACGAACAAACGATATGCAGGTAATACGATGCAGGTACCATAACTCTGACGCATGAACCTTGGGGGCTTGACGGGAAAGGAGATCATCCATCAAGGAAAGTCCCAAGTAGATCAGCGGAAGGCGATGTCGTAAGAACAAATGCAGCTCGGGGAAGACGTGATGAAGCAACTCGGTGAAGATATTTCTGGATGAACTATCAACCTTACAAATGTAGACTTGGCAGGCTTGCTGAGCTTCTGAAATCTGAAGAAGCACCCATCTGTCTCATGTAAATGCAGCTGAAGAACACCATCAACACCTGACGTATATAACGCGATACGAATGCGGATAGCTCGGTGTTGACGCTGAATGAAGATCCTTCAATGCTGTCTGGAAGTAGAGAATGGATGTGCTGAACAATGCGAAGCTCCATGAAGATAATAGCCTGGAAGATATATAGCCTGAATACATATATCATCTCTTCTCATACTCGCTCTCATACATATTCTCTCACTCTCTCTCTCTCTCTCTTCTCATCTCTTCCTCTCCTCTCTATCCCCCGGCACACCAAATACGACGAGAGAGTATTTGGTGTGGAGAAATGGATATATGACCCCCCCTGCACTGTGGAAAGGGATACACACATGATATGGGTGGGTGGGAAAGGAATTGGTGGATTCAGGAGGATTTTGTGATATGGAGATGTGTAATATGTGGAGAATGAAACTGATAACCGGAAAGAATATGCTAAATGGGTCAATGTAAGATCTGGATAGAAAATAAATGTATCTAAACCCGACCCAAAAAGGGGAAAATCCGATTAGGCTTAAAACTGGATCGGATTAGCCAAGGACAGATTCGATTAAGGATCCGAATATCAACAAACATCTGGTATATGGGGGCAGTAATAGGGCTGTTTGGTAGCGGTGGAGAGTGATGGGTGACCGTGCTTCAACCAAGGATAGGCGAAAACGTTGGAGGCAACAACGACGAGATGGAAAACAGTAGTGGAGTAGCGACCAGGGGCATGAATGACGGCGGCGGCTGAATGGTGTGATCGGCGGCTGGGGATATGGTTGTTGGATGATATGGCAGCAACACAATAGCAGGACAAATGACGATGATTGTGTCGCTCGGCTGATGTGGCACTTGGCCACAACGAAATAGATGATACTGGTCTCCTGCATGGCTCCGGAGATATTGCATGCCATAAGGCTGCATGCGGAGTCAAGTGCGGAGCCTCTACTTATAAGACGACGAAGGCTGGAGCTGAGGACATAAAGGCGATGCAGCGGTAGATGGTTGCTAAATAATGCGAGTGCGATGGCGTCAACGGATGCGGATGGTGGCTGTTTTTTACTAGCCGCTCAGAATGATGGCTGGGTGATCGCCGTGGCGGCGTGCTGTTGGCGGAGATGGCGCTTGGCGGCTGTTGTCGCTAGCGGATGGAAACACTTTTGCTGTTGTTGCTGGCGGCGGAACTGATTGTGCGGGATAGAGGCGTGGTGGCGACTCTGTCTGTTGCTGGTGGCGGCGTTTGCACGAGAAGAATGATGATGGCGCCGGGAAGGTGATGGTGCCGACGCACGGAAAGAAAACTAGATTGTTTGAGAAAGAGAAAGATATGGAGCTTCACATTGTTCAACACATCCATTCTCTACTTCCTGACAACATTGAAGGATCTTCATTCAGCGTCAACACCGAGCTATCCGCGTTCGTAGAATACAGGCAATAGAGGTGGAGGGCGGCGGGTAATGATGCAACGATGGCATTGGATATGTGATGGCCGGAAAGGAGATCACCGACGGTAAGGTTTGGATTTGGAAAACATAGATCGCAGGTCGGCATTTAGCGCCGACGTACTGATCTATGTGAAAGTGGAAGGAGAGCCATGGAGGCCGAAATTGCCTAGCGGGCACCCAGCCTAAGCCATGGCAGCAGCGGCGACCGCCCGGACGGGGGTTCTTCCCCTCGGTTGCTCTCTGGAAAAGACGAGCGACGACGGCTAGGGCTGCGTGCGCACCGGAAAGGAGGGAGGAGGGGCGGTGGCTAGGTTTCCCTCAAGAGTGAACACACTCTGTTCACTTCGCGTACTGTTCACGTCGGAGTACTGTTCACCGCCGGAGATACTGTTCACGTCGCCGTTTTTGTTCGCCGCTCTGATACCATGTTAAGAATAAGATTGGATTGAATGCAATGGGATGAATACAAGACTGGGCGCCCTCTCCTTTATATAGGAGAGGGGAGACGCCCTATGAATTAGGACGCAAGTAATCTAAACGGGCTGAAATACAAAAGCTCACTAACTAATTAACCTATTAACTAAATAGGCTAATATAGACTCTTTAAACACACTCCATCATGGGGGAGTGATAGAGTATTTATGTATTTGTTCTTATTCAATTTTTGCATATAGTTTATTATATATAAAGGATCATGTACTATTCTTTTGGGCAAGAATTATAAAAGCCCTATTCTCAGTCATTCATGGTTGTGATTTTGATTTAGCTATGATTTTTAACTCAAGTGATTTGATGATAATTTTAATTCCCTTATTTGGGTTTATCAGACTGAGGTGGAAACTTAAAAGCGGAGATTAAGTTCACATTAATTTATCATCTTGTAATCATTGCAAACTTAATCATATATTCCACAAAACAGTTTAGCTCTTAATGAAATCCCTGGAATGCATACATAAGTAATTGCTGAATGCCACTGTAAAAATAGCTTAAACTGTCCATTTATCCACTGTAAAAATTCCTTAAACTGTCCGTTTATGAATGAACATTGCTAGTGGCTGCTACTCCCTGGGTGAAAAGCCCTTGGCATGCAACATATGCTACTGATTCTGGTCAGTGAAATGATGCTTTTAAAACAGTTTTGATTGTAGTCCAACAATTGTGATAATATGGTGTCCCAGTGTTCGGGAGTCACCGTCATGGAGCTTGGGTGCCATCGGCTGAACTACCAGTCAGTGTCCCCAATTTTATTCCATCCCAGGGCCATAACTCTGTCCGTTGTAGTTGGGTCGTCGAATAAGATACCCCCCTTAGACTTCGTTATCTTGAGGACATCTGTTGTTCATATGTTAACGGCTGGTAAGGTTTTGCGTGTTGTATCGAATTTGAACATATGCTCCACTGCTTGTGAGGGTACGCATGGCAATGGAGTGGCTTTGCCGCCAACTGCTCCAACCCCATCTGTACCACTGACCAAAGTTTTGATCGGGCCTTATACCCAGGTAACTTGTATCCACAGTTGTGGTGTGACCGTGGGGGTACATCTCGCCCACTTGATGCTGCGCACAAATTCTTAGACTGCACAAGTCATGCACAACTAGATTTCTACAGAGCTGCAGAAAGTTAGGCTACTATTGTAGTGGTTCACGAGAGCATTCAGGTTCGAACTAAGAATAGGCCACTGCAGGGTTAGGAATTTCACACTGTTACGTACGACCATCACCATCGTGGAAAGGACAAAATACGTATGTCATTCACTTGTCAGCCTTTGTTTACTATGACTTATGACTGTCTTGGATTCCCATCCCCTCGTAATCAAGGTTAGCCAGGCGATTCCCATGGGACACAAGGGCCTTGGCAGAAGTCTAGGCATTTCTTTTATTTTTAATGTTTGCACGCACAGAGACGCACGCTCGCATGCACACACGTAGATATATCAATGAAATAAAAACCGGCTTGAGTGGCCGCTTAAGCGGCCAAGAACCTCGGCCGCTTAAAATACCCCCTTGAGCGCCGATTAATCGGATTAAAAAAAATCGGCTGGCTTTTGACCGCTTAACCCTCTTTTTGCCTGCTTTTATTAAAATACTGCAGCCTGTACCATTAAGTGAATCATATGGTCCAACTATTATTGACTATAATATATGTAACTTATATACGTTAAATGTTCTATGATTAAGCCATAGTTCTAATTTAGAATGTATACTTTGTATGTAAGCAGAATAATAGGGTACTGTTATAATGTATCCAAGTAAAATGTATGTAAATATTATCAATTTTCGAATTCATAATGTGATTAAATGTACTGCTGTAATGTATGACTAATTTATGATATGTAAATGTAACAATCAGTTACTAAGACAACTATGATAAGTGTTTTATTTACTCTTTAACTAGCAAAATTGTTGTTGTATCATGTATGTAGGGTGTTTTATTCATGACAAGTCATTTATTTACTATATTAAAGCTATAATCATTGTTTATAGATTTGTTATAACCTATTTGGGTGTTTATAGATTAGTGTTTAGATATATATAAAAGTTCAAAAAAGTATAGTACTTATATACATATATGTGTAATTTTGTATGAAATTAATAAATTATATAGGAGATTAAATCCCGTTTTTTCAAAATTCACCTGCTTACCGCTTAACCAGTTACAAGGTGCTGTTCGCACGCTTACCTCTTAATGCTTTTTATAACATTGAGATATATAGTTATACATTAACCTATGAGCAATATACGAATCACTAGGAATTAGGAAGAGGAGGAAAGGAAAGGAAAAAGAACATCGGATTACTTGAGGGAGATCAAATTTCAAAAAGAAAACGTTATAAGAGTTGGGGGGAGATAAAGAACAAATTTCATGCAGCAGAAACCTAAGTTATGGTCAAACCATGGAGAAAAATAAAATAAGAAAAGGAGATTGGTAGAGGAAGAAGAAAAAATAACAAAATAAAAGTAGAAAGGAGGTAGAAAAGCTAAGAAACAAAGAAAAACAATATAATGCCGATATGTATAATGTGGATAATTGAATACAATATAGGAATGCGAGAGCGAGAAAACTGAAATGAAGCAAAAAGTTAGCATTTTAATTAACGTGAGTACAGTCATCCAAGAGATTTATAAACAGGTTATAGAAATAGAAGGATGAAGAAGAAAGAAATCAAGGAGTATCTAGTAAATCGGTAATGGCGGAGCAGCAGTAAATGGATAATCTTACAGCAACAGTAACTTTGTAACATAGAAGCAATTTGCTGCTTGGTATAGCAAAATAAAAAACGAAAATAAGGAGTGGAACATGCAGTAACATCGCAACAACAACTTTGTTGCTTGGGTGAACTGTAAAGGAAAAGAAAAAGCAAGATGAAAGATTAAGGATGAAGAATAAATATCAAAAGAAAAACCAAAGAAGGTAAGAAAAAATTTGCCTAGATTATAGGCCCCAATTATCTTATATGTGTTCCAAAGGGCACGGAAACACATAGAACTCTTGAATGGAAATTCAAAAGACAAGAAGAAGGGGTGATCCGTATCATCTTTCTTGGTTCTGCTTCCTCTCCCTTTTTTTAACAATACCGAGTCGGGCTTTTCTGGCCGAGTAGGCGACCACCCAGCCCGTCCAACAACCTAATTAGGTTTGCCCCCCCTGACTGTGGAGGCGAGGTAGCCGCCTGTATAACCATACCTGTAATACAGCTGGTTATCCTCACCATCACCATTCGTTCACCAAGCGGGTGATGAAAAACTGGGGTGGAATGGATTTAATCCAACGGGTGTGAGCTGGATGTTTTTGCCATCCCCAGTGCGTGCCTGGTGTGATTCTCTTTTATTAGATCACAAGGTTGATGAATTGAAGCGATATGAAATTCTCATGGTTGCTGAAATTTCAGGTAGGAAAGGGAGAGTCTTCTCTTTTAAGCTTAAACTGTGCCTAGTTCGGGCTGTTAAGGGGGAGTTGGGGTTGGAGGTTGCGGTTCTCTTAGTGTTTGTTTTCTTGTGGCTCAATACAAGTGGTTGTATTCCTTGGTAATACCTGTAACTTGTCCATTAAAATTGTAAACTGAACAAGGAATTGGTATCAAGTGAAAATTATTCTAGTCTTTTTTTTCTATTTATGATAGCGTTGCTACTTGCTACCCTCCCAAGTATAGAGTGGAATAAGTCTATCCGCTCCTATAACTTTAAAATTATTTGTTTTTATTCTATTTATAACTACTTTACTCTCAAATCCATTTCTAGTATAACTCGCTTATATGATTTGTTAGAGTTCTTAATAATTAGTTTATTATGTAAATGAGCCTGAGCATTCTCGAGTCCCAAGCTTGTAAATGCCTCCCCCCCCCCCCCCCCCCCCCCCCACACACACACACACACACACACACACAACCACAAAACAAACAACCGCAACAATATATAGGAATCAGGTTTTGTCTAATAGATCAATTAATTAGCCTTCCATCTTATTCTTTACATGGTATCAGAGGAGATCTCAAATCTAGCCATCTGATAACATGGTGTCCTAGTCAGCGAGAGGCCGCCTCTTCTTCCTTGGTGTGCCACCCTTAGGCCTCCTGCCCCCCTAATAACCTATCCCCCAATCATCCAGTAGAGTGCTCGTTGCTGGACGCTCCAACAACAGGGGCCGCCCCTTGTTGTCGCTGCTACATCCTTGCACGCCTATAGCCTGCATGCCTCTTTATGCTTATATCATCTCCTAAATCTCCTGCATGCTCTTCTATATTTATTCTTCTTGACTAACATATTAGAGCCTTCCAAAATAATCTCTATCTTTCCAAGCACGAGGCTTGTGTCAATTAATTGGCCGCTAAAATCTCCCTTGAATAAGTGAAGGAAACCACATCTGTAATATTTTCTTGGTCAAGCATTCTCATTTGGTTTTCCTATTGTTATCCTTCGTCTATTTAAAATCCTGATTATTCCATGTGGTGTTGCTTGTTGCACAATGTTGCTTGTTGCACAAGACAAGTATGCTTCCCCTAATTGCCCTTCGCTTCTTGCTTTGACCCACACAGTTGCACTCTACACAGGAAAGACTACACTGCCTCGACCCCTAGATCCTATAGTTGTTGAGGCACCCGCCTAGGCGCCACCTAGGCGGGTGGGTGCCCAAAGGGGTTTATGCCTAATCCCTCACCTAAAATGAAAAGTGGGGCCTTGGGCAAGTGCCTGATCAACCGCCTACGCTGCATAGCCAGATTGTTCTGGATAGTGCCATTGAAATATATTATTTGTATGTATGTGTGTGTGTGTGTGTGTGTGATGTATGCAAGTGCTTTGTATGTGTTTTTAAGCTACTAGCTCACTCTTACATTACTATATAGCGTGAATTATAAAATGTACACAAAAATATCGTATATATGTGACTGTAATAAATATATTTATCACTTCATATGCTAGAATGCAGTAAGCAGTAGAAAATATATGATGTGTTAATGCACTTTATAGAATATACATAATGTTATATATAATTTATTAATATCCAATAAGCAGTAGAATATATATTGCACTATAAATGCATTAATGTATTATATAAAGTGGAAAGGTAGAATAATATAGTAGATAACTAGATATATCATGTATGTATTAATGTATTAGAGAATGTATTATGCAGTACTGTTTCATATTATACAATGTACATCAGCAATGTATTATACTATTATAGAATTGTAATATATTACATGCACATATAGTCAGTCATATACCTACACGGATACTTGGAAAGTCAACATATAGCAGCAGTAACAACATTTGACTACAAAAAAAAAATGAAAAAAAGAAAGCAAAGTACAAAAATACAGCGCCCACAGAAGTAGGCGGCCAAAAGCGGGCGCCCGAAGCAGGGAATCAGGCAGGCGCAGAGGCGGGCTAAGCGGGCCTTAGGCGGCCACTTGATGGGCTGGCGCCTGAGAGGCCGCTCAAGGCCTTACCCAGACGGATGGACCTCTTGGCCACTTAGGTGGGCGCGTGAAACACTTTTTAAAACACTGTATCTTCCACCATCAACTTCTTTGGACGCTCGCTGAAGTTTCTGTTGTGTATTGACTTGACTGTATTTTTAATTGCTCCTACTGGTCTAGCGATCATCAATTTTTGGGTAAGTCTACTTTATCATCACCATTTGCTATTTTGCGTAAAGTTCATTCTGGCTACATCGTCTCTACTCTCCGACTTTGCCGTGCCATGTGTTTGTCGATTAGTTTGCATATGTTTCAACACTCTCTAGCTTGTCCATGCCATGTGCATGTTGATTGCTTCGCATGTGTTCTGACACGCTTTGTTTTGTGTGTGCTTTACTACGCACATTACTGACTGACTTTCCAGCACCCACTGGAATTTGCTATTGTAACCCTGCACTCTCTGGACTTGACGCTAGCAACATAAATGATGCCACTTGCTCTGACTTGCTGCTATAGACTACTGCTCCATACACCACTATCATTTCGTGCCTACTATTTGCTTGTGTACGGTGTATCTACTTGGAGTTATCTGCTTAAGGAGGAGCATCAGGGAGTGCTCTTCTGTTGAAGTCATACTTGCTCCGTCACCTGCTGCTTAAAGTGCGATTGAAGACCTGCTGATTACATGCTTAAGGGGGAATATTTGAAGTGTTTGAGTGCTTCAATTGTTGTATTGCAAGATTCAGGGGCAGATCAATATTTTTGTAAGAGTATCAATTTCTGTATTGGCAAGTTCGATTCATGCTTCACCATGCTACAACTTGAGGGCAAGTGCTAGAATTATTTAAAATTAGTTTATTATGTAAATGGTCCTAAGTGTCTCAGCGCATGTGGGTTTGCGTGAGTCCGAAGCGTTCTTGTGTCACAAGCATGCTCAAGTGCCAAGCTTGGATGTGCCCCCCCTCCTATATAGGAATGGGTTTTGTCTAATTGATCAACTAATTAGCCTTCCATCATATTCCGCACGTGATCAATGATATAATTTATTTGTACACAACTGTTTCATCGCCAAATGAGCCCTTATCACATGTTTTATGGAACGTTTTGCAGGTTGATGCTGCCATTGTGCGAATCATGAAGACTAGAAAAGTACTAAGCCACACTCTCTTAATAACAGAGCTTTTCCAGCAGGTGAAATACATTAGCGATATGGGTCCTTTAAAATGCCAAATGCTATTTATCAATTTTAAACTACTGACTTTCATATTTTTCAGCTTAAGTTTCCGATCAAATCGGCTGATCTAAAGAAGAGAATAGAGAGTCTGATTGACAGGGAATACTTAGAGCGAGACAAAAATAACCCACAAGTGTACAACTATCTAGCGTGACATGGTGCTAAAGATGGTAAGTCTTCCTCCACATCTTTGGATCGCTGTACAGGGATACTGATGTTATAGATCTTGTTTTTTATCCTGCAAGGAGCACTCATTCTCTAGATCGTGTAACTTGTATGAGATCATCCACAAGCGTTTGGAGAATATTTGCACATGTAGTCAGTCTGGATGACGATGTTTGTTTAATATCCTATAACATTTTCCTACAAATGCACCCTGTATTGATATACAATTGACCGCCCCATCTGTATCATTTTTGCATTTGCTTTAAGTTCACAGGTATGTTTATATACCAAAGCTTCCTTCACTTGGTGATTTGAAGTATGTATAGCATCATATACTAGATCATTGCCACAATTGTAGTTAGATATGATGCCGTTCTCCATGGATGATCCAGTTCCAACATCTTTCTGAAATATCCATAGTAGTCAAACTGTGGTTGTTGGATACTCTTTGAACTCCGCCTCAGCTAGACAGAAATAAAGTGATAAACCGTTTGCTCCATGGGTGGAGGACATTCAAGGATATAGTCGTTGATGCCTCAATTCAACTTCAACTGTTAATCAGGGTGCAGGGGCTTGCCTCATCTTTGGATCCTACACCAATGGGTAAATTGAAAATTTTATTGGTATGGGAGCTTTGGTGTATGACTGGACCTGCAATGCAGTTGTTTTTCCTATACCACAGATGTCATCCCAAGTTGCAAAGGAGAGATAAAGAAGGTTGTAATTTCCTTGTAATTTCATATCAATTTTACCGAGTCGGAGTCACTTGATTAGGTTATTGGATGTTCTCATTTGATTTATTTGTTTTCCATGGGGATGGATGATCTTGTTTATACTTTCATGATACATGGAACATCAACACACTAAATTCATGGGTAGAGACTCTGCACCACTTGTGGATGGACTATCCATTCATGGGTAGAGACTGTACAACTTGTGGATGGACTGGACAGTCGAGTAACATTTTTGACCATTTAGATCGAAGAACAATTTTATGCAACATTGGAGATCATACTTATAAATATTGGTGCATTATGTTAGAAAGTTGAGATCATGACATCAACAGAAGGGGGTAAATTACACTGTCGCACACAGAGACCTGGACAGTCGAGTTGATATCTTTACACTTATTAGTCCAAAGTGGCACTGAGTAATAAATCTGTACAGTGTTCTCATACAACAGATATGACCTTAGCCGCTATGAACAGGGCTGAATGTGTGCAATTGGCCAGAAATACTTATAATTAATGAAGATGTCCACATAGAAAGTTTTTTTGAGCTGGTGATTAATATTAAGAAATAAGCAAGATTTCATTCTGCAATGTGATAAAATATCTTTTTTTTTATTATTATCAAATCTACGCTCTTTTCTTTTTCTTTCTTTCTTCATGTATTTTTTCTACGTCCTGTGTAAGGTTGGCATCCTTTTTCGTTTTTCAAGTGCTCGGAAGCATGGGGTTTGAGCATATGTATGTAGGGCCCTGGTGTATTGTGGATGGCGAAGTCTGCAACTGCCAGTTATTAGTGTGAAATATAGTGTATGCCTGATGATAAAAATATATGTTTTCATAATGATATGGCTTTAATACCGTAATTCCCTGTCTTGAAATGGGTGGTATCCGGGTGAAACAATTGTGAAGTAAATAGTATTGCGACTAGCGATTGTACCTTCACTTTTCTTAAACTAATACAAATCCCAACGGGTGGCTGTTTACAATTACATGTTTATTGTGCCATCAAAGTTGACGTTTGCTGAATGTTTCTTAGGAGGGTGGTGGCTAACATCAATATCGTTTTCAGCATGATTTTCTTGTCATGCAGATTTATGAGACCTCGGTTCATTTGATTAGCATGATGTTGACTATCGTTTCTAAAATCTTATTTTTCGAAGAGGTTCAGTGCCGGAGTGTTGTTTTCGGAACGTCGGGCAATTGTTGCTTTTAGGCCGTTTGGTACGGCGGATATGAGGGAGGATCTGTGTTAATCTTTTCTGTTGTTTGTTTTGCAAAATGAACAACTGGATGCGAATCTGGCTGGGATTGATAACCTGCTCTGCAGCATAAAAGGATTCCGTGCAAGGGAATTTGTTTCCCATCCTTCACGTGGCTCCTCTTTCACTAACTCATTTTACTCCCTCTTTCTCCCCGTAGTCAATGCATGTTACAATTACCTTTTTCACGCCACTTTATTGCTCCTCTCTCTTCTTGCTGCCTTCAAATCAACGGGCTCCTATTTATCTATTAGCAAACGCCGAAAGGGTATACATTTCCTCATGTCAATGATAGCCAGCGTAATCCTTTCGACATCACATCCTAAGGAGGCAAAATCCACCGAACCAAATACTGCCCTAACCTCTCCGGGTGGGTAGCAGACTGTCTGGCTTATCAGTTGAGCCAATTAATTTAACATGATGATCCAATGTCATAATCTTTGATACTTGTACCAATCTGTCTCAGACGCCAGGTATGAATTATATAACTCTGGACAGTTGTTCTTAGTGATCCTCAGCTTGACGCAAATCAGGTAGACATGCGGCTCAATCTAGCTTGTGACTTTCATTTACCGGTTTGTGCTTGACATTAGTTGGCATCAAGGGTGTTTCTGGTATGTGGTGAATGGAAGAGAGGGGAAAAGAGGGAAAACTGCTAAAGCTGTTTGGTTGGGCAAAGTGATGGGGAGGGAAGGGGGAGGAAAAACGTGTTTCTTTAGTCACTTATCTCCCTTTCAATTTAAAGTGAATATGAGGAAAAAGGAAAAGATTTGCTGGGAAACATATTAAAAAGGCTAGAGGAAATATGAAATTTGGGAGAGTATAAATAATATGGTGGCAGAAATTAATATAGTTCATAACCAATGAGATTGGAGAAGTAGTGTGTCAAGTATACTCCACATCACTTTGAATGTTGTAGGATTATTTGAATATACATGGAGGACAAGTTTTGAATAGAAATATTGATAAATTATTGAAAAATTGAGTAAATTATTGTGCATAATTTATAAGGAAAATAAATATATCAAATTTTGATAGGAAATTTGAAAAGTGAGATTACTAAAATTACAAACACAGAACTAAAACAAGACATAATTGGAGGAAATACAAGGAATTGAACCGGGACTCTTAAATTATAGAGTTAACTTAAAGACGTAGAGAGAGTTTGTTACAGATACACAAATATGAGGGAATCACTTCTTATAAAAAAATTGTCGGTTCTATTTTTATATCACAAATATTTCATGTCTTAGACAATTATTTATATTTATATTGTTTTTCATGTTCTTATTATCATTGTTAACCAAGCTGACTGACATAAGTGTCATCTCTCCTCTTCTTTTTCCTCACATACTAATACAACAAGAGGAAGGAGATTCTTAACGCTACCGAGTTGCATCAATAAAATACTGATTTCTACAAATTATGCATCTACAACAAGTTTACAATGTAATGTCAGTTCGCTTTTTTTTTTTTTCCTTTTGATCTTTTGCTCCCGTGAGTTAGCTTCCAACATTAATCGTTCGCTCCTCAAATACTGACGTGTAATGTAACCTCACATTGATCTTTTGAATTATGACTTTACGTAGTAACGAGCGTTGATTCCTCAATGGATAAATTTTGAAAGCTTCGACGTTGACTATGGTGCACGTTCTTCATATTCCATCTGCACATGTAGTGCATGTATAGCACGGTTTTGTTGGGAATAGATTCTAACTTTGGCCTCTCTTCTAGAATTAAGCTACCTACACCCTCCCACCCATCCGGTTAACCACCCGTTGGTGTGGGAGGTGTGATCATTCTGATGTGACAAAAAAAGCAGACACTATGAAAGAGAAAAATATGAAAGAAAAATATTTTGTTTTTTGTCAAAATAAAAAATATTAAGTTCATCACAAAATATTTTTAACAAAACCAATGATGACATACTTTGAAAAAAGAATGATATAAGAAGTATAACAAGAGAAGATAGAAGTATAAAAAAGTACAACTCCCATAAAACTTCGAGTACTGTATTTTCAAATTGAAGTAAAATTAATATTGTGCCTCCAAAATGGCAATAAAATACCTTTGTACTGTACCCAAACATTGGTACTATACTCAGATTGATCATCAAGTATAATATTAAGATTATATCAGGTATCGTAAACATTCATACTGTACTGGATATAATCTTTGTATTTTGAAGTATATAGGTTAACTAGTAAAAAATTAGTACTGTACCTCAAAAAAATGAGAGTAATGTACCACAATAATGTGAATAATACCTCAAAATATTGGTGATATACCCCGGTAGATTAATAAAAAGGGTACAATACACATGATTCATGATACTTTACTCTCATTTTGTGGTACAACACAAATATTTACTTCATGATGTCCTATACTTAAAACACATGTACTGTTACATATGTACGGTACGCCCAAGCACGACCATTGTATTTCTCTTGTATTACCTTTTTTTCTAAAATATGTCAACATTTGTCTTATTAATATGTACTTTTTATAATGAATCTAATACTTTTTATCTCATCAAAAAATACATTCCAGACTAAAAGTTATGGACAAAACTATTTTCTATCTCTTCTCAGTGCGAAACAATGTGCTCACTCCCAATCCGGAGAACTGGGTGGCCAGACAGGTGTATAGCAAATTATGTCTATTTTTTTTCTTTCTTTTCTATTGTTCCACTTCCTCGTCCTTATCGTTGCTGAAGATAGTAGCATTAAGGGCCGGGTGTACTGACGAGGCACTGGCGTGTGCTATCGTAGTGGGTTAATTTTGTATGCTGGAGCTTTTAAGGGAATATTGTGAGCTTCTAAAACTGTTGTCCCAAACTTATTGTGTTGGTTGTGTCCCAAAAAATCGTCACCATGCACTTACTAAAAAATCTTTCCCTAATTTTTTTAATAAGGAGTGTGCATGAGATTAGTTGAGTCGCGTCCAGAGCAGATTTGAACCCATGCTGTGATTGATAGGCTCCACTGCACGATGTTAGCATGTACGTGGTTTTTAATGAGGTTCATGCGGGCATCGACCCATAGAGTACGGCTAATGGGGATTGACAACAACGCAAAGACCACTAGCTTTGTGAACAGGCAGTTTGCAGCAGTAGGCTTTATGGTGGTCCACTTGGTTTTGAAGTTGGTCGATTTTGAATCATGGTTTCTGGCAATTGCAAGCAACTGTTTCTATTACACGTCAAGTTTAAGATTCAGAATGTTGGAATATTTTGGGAAATATTTTGGGACTCCACAATCCTTATTATTGTGGGATTGTTGGTATTCCGAAATTCATTAATTATCTTCATTATGTGGCCCATATAACAATTGTGGTTAATAGGAAACGGCTGGATTTGATAAAGGCATTGAGTTTTATTAGAAGTCTTTTCCTATTATTATGGCAACCTTGATAGACGGCTGCGATTAAAGGATACAGGAAATTCGTCCCTCTCTCTGCCTATAAGTATAACCCTGAGATCCATCTCTTAGGGTTAATCACACTTTACGGAAAACACACTTGACGGCTATAGGCTAAGAGAGAGAAGACGTCTTTCCCGGCGGCCGACGAACACGGGCGTGGACTTCTCCGTAGATTTTCTCCGAAGATCGTCTCCGCAGATCTCACCGCCGTATTCAACCATGTCTACGGGTACGTTTTACTTTAATAGTGACTAGTTTATGATCAAGATCCTAAACCGTACACATGATTAAGCTTTACATGTTTACGTATCACGTTTTTTATAATAATATGTGGTATCAGTCGCTTCGTTAAGATCATACTCATAGTCCTAATTAAGAGAAAATATCAGTTTTATCAATTTTCCACAATCTCGGCCACCAGTGTCAGATTTTAACGCACATATACTTTTTCTGATTGGAAACGGCGAGATCTTCAAAATTTGTCGCATCGCCACAAAATTTTTATTTTTTAGCCAAATTCGGCCGTTTAGACCCTCAAAATCACGTTTTAAGTGATTTCTGGGCCTTTTTTGGGCATAATTGTTGGATAAAATTGATATTAAAACTTTTATTAGATGTTTCCGCACCTTATGAATGATCCTGGAATTTTATCCTATCATGTTCCGGTCTGTTAAATTTTTTTTCCTTACCTTTTTGTTCACTCATATGTCATATATATGGAAAAATATGCTTTAAGAGCAATATTCACATTATACTGTTTTGATAATCACCACAGTGATTTCACTTCGGTTCGTGAATGTTTCTTTTCTTAAGAATATGATGTTCATATAACTGTTTGAAGTTCACCACAGTGGACTCATAGAATGCAATGAATATCGACTAAGTAAACTTATTGTTGGTTATTTACTAGCATTATGTATTACCCACAGGTAGTCAATGCATTAAAAGTAAAATAACTATTACGGAGTTGCTTTATTTCTGTAATTAGGTCGGTATAGGATATCCACAGATACCATACTTGCTTTGATTATTAGTTTAAATCACTCGTTTATGCATAAACCTTAGTCATGTTTGTCTATATGTGTTTACACCTCAAAGATTAATTATCGTGAATATGTTTCTATAATGCAGTTCATCAACCCGCTAGTCTTAATTCTTTTGTCAACTTTGTTCCCGAACTAGATGGGACTAATTACACCGAGTGGAAAGAACATGTTGAATTTTACTTGGGTGTACTTGAGATTGACTCAGGACTTACAGTAGACAAGCCTGCAGATATTACTACTACCTCAACAGAAAGTGAGATCAAAACTTTTAATGCATGGACTAGAGCTAATAAACTTTGCTTGAAATTCATGCGCTTAACCACTGCTAGCAATATCAAGTCTTCTATTTTTGAAAGTGAAGATCTGACTGCTAAGGAATACTTAAGAATACTCACTGAACGCTTTAAGGTTGCTGATAAAGCAATTGCTGGAAAACTTATGGCTGAACTAACGACTGCCTGTTATGATGGTACCAAAACTATGCAGCAATATGTACTTGATATGACTAATCTGGCTGCAAAATTAGGTAAATTGGGCATGACTGTTGCGGATTCGTTCCTAGTCCAATTCATCTTAAACTCGCTGCCTCTCCAGTATGGTCCTTTTCAGATACACTATAACACGATTAAGGATACGTGGAATGTGAATCAACTGACTAATAAACTGGTTCAGGAAGAGGCTCGAATTAAGCAGCAAAATGGTCATGTTGCTCAGGCAAATTACATGCATGGTAATGGGTACGGGAAGAACAAAGTCGGTAAGAAAAATTGGAAGGGCATTAAAACTAGTCCATCCAATCAGTCAGGCCAATCTGCACCTAAGAAAGCAAGGAAGAATGATAACTGCCACTTCTGTAAGAAGCCTGGACACATTCAGAAAGATTGCATAAAGCGCAGAGAATGGTTCGAAAAGAAAGGTAAGCCTTTGGCTTTTGTATGTAGTTTCGAATCAAACTTTGTAGAAGCACCTTGTAATACTTGGTGGATTGATTCTGGCTCTAATGTTCATGTTTCAAACTCGATGCAGGGATTCCTTACAATCCGGAACATAAGTCCAAATGAAGCCTATCTTTACATGGGAAATAGAGTGAAAGCTCCAATAGAAGCCATTGGCACTTTTCGTTTAGTATTAGACTCTGGTTTTTATTTAGATCTGGAGCAAACTCTTTATGTACCTTCCATTTCTAGGAATTTAATTTCCATGTCTAAACTTGATAATGATGGCTTTTCATTAGAAATTGGTGGTGGACGTTTCAGTTTGTTTAAGGAAAACTGTTTGTTTGGTTCAGGAATTTTGATTAATGGCTTATATCAAAATTTTCTTGATGATACATTTTCTGAATCGCTTCTTGTTACCTTGCATCCTAAAGTGGGTTTGAAACGAAGTAGGTCGAGTGAAAGTTCTGCGTTTTTGTGGCATAAAAGATTGGGTCATATAGATGAGATTCTTCCGAGTCTTGATTTTACTGATTTTGGTGTTTGTGTGGATTGCATTAAGGGTAAGCAAACCAAACAGACCAAGAAAGGAGCCACAAGAAGCACTGAACTACTCAAAATCATACACACAGACATATGCGGACCTTTCGATGTTCCATCTTTTGGTGGAGAAAAATATTTTATTACCTTTATAGATGATTATTCACGTTATTGTTATCTTTACCTTTTGCATGATAAATATCAATCTGTGAATGCTGTTCAAATTTACATTACTGAAGTTGAGAGGCAATTAGGTAAAAAGGTGAAAATCATTAGGTTTGATAGAGGTGGTGAATTTCATAGAAAATATGATGAATCAGGACAACGTCGTGGTCCTTTTGCTAAACTCTTAGAAAAATTAGGAATTGTCCCTCAATACACAATGCCCGGTTCCCCGTGGATGAACGGTGTAGCTGAGAGACGTAATCGTACACTTCTAGAAATGGTTAGGAGTATGATGTGTTTTTCTAATCTGCCCATATCTTTGTGGATGCATGCCCTTATGACTGCTGTGTATATCTTAAATTGGGTTCCCAGTAAAGCTGTCCCTAAGACACCTTTCGAGATGTGGAAGGGATGGAAACCCAGCTTACGCCATTTACATATATGGGGATGTCCAGCAGAGGCACGCATTTATAATCCACATGAGAAGAAACTCGATCCAAAAACCATTAGCGGTTTTTTCATTGGGTATCCTGAAAGATCAAAGGGGTTTAGATTTTATTGTCCTAATCATACTACTAGAATTGTAGAAACCGGTAATGCTAAATTCATTGAGAATGGCGAAATCAGTGGGAGTGATAAAGTTAGAGAAGTGATCATTAGAGATATAAGGGCACCTATACCAATCCCCTTGCCCTCAATCTCGACTGACACCGTTCCACCTAATGATGTTGATCCAATCAACAATGTAGAACAAAATGTCAATGATCATACACTCCATAATGTACCTAATAACGTCATTGAACCGAATGTAAATGCAACACCTGTAGTAGAATTAAGGAGATCTACAAGTAGCAGGAAATCAACCATTTCGGATGATTATTTGCTGTATTTACAAGAATGTGAATTTAATATGGGGATGGATAAAGATCCGATTACGTATTCACAAGCCATAAAATCTGAAGATTCTGAAAAATGGATTAATGCCATGTGTGATGAAATAAACTCCATGGCTGCAAACAAAGTTTGGGAGTTGGCCGATTTACCTGAAGGGTATAAGAAAGTCGGGTGCAAGTGGGTCTTTAAGACCAAACGTGACTCTCTTGGTAAAATCGAACGACATAAAGCCAGACTTGTAGCCAAAGGTTTTAATCAGAAAGTAGGCATTGATTATAATGAAACATTTTCTCCAGTTTCTAAAAAGGATTCTTTACGAATCATTATGGCTTTCGTAGCTCATTTTGACTTAGAGTTACATCAGATGGATGTGAAAACAACTTTTCTGAATGGGAGTTTAGAGGAAGAAGTCTACATGGCTCAGCCAGAAGGCTTCATTATAGATGGAAAGGAAAACATGGTCTGTTTATTAAAGAAATCAATATATGGATTAAAGCAAGCTTCACATCAATGGTATATTAAGTTTCACAATACCATTACGGCCTTTGGGTTTACGGAAAACATTGTTGATCAATGTATATACCTAAAGATCAGTGGGAGTAAGTTTGCATTTTTGGTTCTATATGTTGATGATATTCTTATTGCCAGCAGCGATCTTGGTTTATTACGTGAAACCAAATATTTTCTTTCTCAAAACTTTGAAATGAAAGATATGGGAGAGGCTTCTTATGTGATAGGAATAGAAATATTCCGTGACAGGTCACGTAGGATTTTAGGATTGTCTCAAAATGCTTATATCAAAAAAGTTTTGTAAAGATTTAATATGGCGTCATGTGATTCTAATGTTGTTCCAATTCAGAAAGGGGATAAGTTCAGCTTAAGTCAATGTCCTCAAACTGAATTAGAACGTGATCGAATGAAAGATATTCCTTATGTTTCTCTTGTAGGAAGTTTGATGTATGCACAAGTTTGCACTAGACCTGATATCAGTTTTGCAGTTGGTATGTTGGGCCGTTATCAAAGCAATCCAGGCATTGATCATTGGAAAGCGGCAAAGAAAGTGTTGAGGTACTTACAGGGAACGAAGAAACAAATGCTCACATTCAAACATAGTGATCACCTTGAAGTGATTGGTTACACAGATTCAGATTTTGGAGGATGCGTGGATACTCGGAAAAGCACTTTTGGTTATGTGTTTGTATTAGCTGGAGGTGCTATTTCCTGGAAGAGCACCAAACAAACCATTATTGCATCATCCACCATGGAGGCTGAATTTGTAGCATGCTTTGAGTCTACAGTTCAAGCTTTATGGCTGCGGAATTTCATTTCAGGGCTTAGAGTCATGGATTCTATTGCTAGGCCGCTGAAAATTCACTGTGATAACGCCGCAGCAGTTTTCTTTTCGAAGAATGATAGGTATTCCAAAGGCATAAAGCACATGGAGATGAAATATCTATCAGTTAAAGAAGAAATTCGGGAGAAGAGGGTGTCAATTGAGCACATTAGTACATGTTCAAATATAGCAGATCCATTTACTAAAGGGTTACCTCCCAAGACATTTAAGCAACATGCAGAAACCATGGGTCTTGAGGATAACCATTAGCTTTTCTTTATTTGTGGATTGTTATGTGCTTTTGTAATGACATTATTTGAGTACTCATTATTGGAACTTCTGAATTTTTCTGTTTCATAGTATGATTTGATCATGTACATATTATTGTAATATATGATAATAGAAATAGTCTTTTCAAGACATTAAGGGGACATTTATGATTGCTTCGCTATACAGAATTGTTTAATGTGATTGTTGGTCAGTGGTACATGGAAGGAACTATGTTCTTTAATTAATGTAGAACCGCTATGACTCTCATCAATAATTCACATTAACCAATGTAATAAAAGTAAACCCGTTATGCATATTATTTCAGCATTTATGCGCGCCTTATGTTTTTCCTATATAGCACCATTAAAGAATTGTCATATGGACCAAGTGGGAGACTGTTGGAATATTTTGGGGAATATTTTGGGACTCCACAATACTTATTATTGTGGGATTGTTGGTATTCCAAAATTCATTAATTATCTTCATTATGTGGCCCATATAACAATTGTGGTTAATAGGAAACGGCTGGATTTGATAAAGGAATTGGGTTTTTATTAGAAGTCTTTTCCTATTATTATGGCAACCTTGATGGACGGCTGCGATTAAAGGATACAGGAAATCCGTCCCTCTCTCTGCCTATAAGTATAACCCTGAGATCCATCTCTTAGGGTTAATCACACTTTACGGAAAACACACTTGACGGCTATAGGCTAAGAGAGAGAAGACGTCTTTCCCGGCGGCCGCCGAACACGGGTGTGGACTTCTCCGCAGATTTTCTCCGAAGATCGTCTCCGCAGATCTCACCGCCGTATTCAACCATGTCTACGGGTACGTTTTACTTTAATAGTGACTAGTTTATGATCAAGATCCTAAACCGTACATATGATTAAGCTTTACATGTTTACGTATCACGTTTTTTATAATAATACAGAAAACATAAAAGTAAACATAGTAGAAGGAATAATAAACTAGTTAGAGAACTCAACCAAATCGTCATTTTATTTGAAGGAGGATGTTATTATAAGAAATCAACACTTGGTATATTTCTGATGCAAGATGTTCTTCCTGTCTTGTAGCGAACTTATAGTCGCTTCACTCACATGTTGACGACAATCAGCGACACCAATGACGGTTAGGTATCAGCATCCAACAAATCAGGTCTAGGAAAAGACGGTGGACGTAGAAGTTTTCTCTCGCACATGAGATGAACTTTGCAAGAAAACTCACACAGGGAGTAATGGCCATGGAAAACAACAACTTAGGGTTTCATACATGAATGGTAAGAGTGTTGTTAACTCTAACGTGAGGGGTGTTATTTAAAGCACTCACACACTCCATTCTATTACCAAATGGAGGCAATATACGATCACTCTTCTACGTGTAAAAGGAGTATGAGGAGTCACTTTCCTATTCGATTTTCTTGCATCAAAAGATATTGAAAACAATACACTATCCACACGTCATGTGCACGACGTGTGTGTGATTAGCATGCCACCATAGGGGTGAGAACATTTTTTCTTAGAGATTTGGACACTAGTGTCACATGCATTCCTACATATAAGGAGCACAAGAGCTCTAGAAGTGGGCACATATGAGTAATTTTTCTTTCCATTTGTACAAAAGATAAAAATTAAATTTTCTTCCACACTCATATGTTCTAGCTGCACCTACATTGGGCCTATCCATACTAACTTAATTTGTTAAGGCCAAAATGGGTACCCATTGTGTTCTCATTTCCAATACTTAGTCTCCCACTTAGTTTTTGTACAGCTTGTCTTTACTTTTCTTTTTAAATATAACTAGGAGGATGTATTCATCCCGCCTCCCACAGAAACAAACACAAACATGTAAAATGTACTCAGAGTGAATAGCAAAAGAAAGGTATACCCCTCCAAAATGTATAGTTTTACAAGTGTATATCAGCCCTCTAGGTCTTCCAATTACTCACTATAATCTCCTACATACACCTATCTTTGTTTGTCAAAGTGGTATAATTCAATCACTCCACTTGCAAGATTGTCAGGGTTATATGCTATTAGAGTGTCATGGTGTTTTTTGTGATCCACCAAAGCCAGTGCTACAATATTCCCTTCCAAGTGGATACCTTGACAGCGGATGTGGTGTTCGTTAAACATCACTCTGATCATCATTACCTTCTATTGTTGTCTCAGATGGTATGGTTGGGTGTCGTTTAAGAGACCCACTTCTTGTAAGTCAATCTCAATTGTGCCCTGACACTAGGCCGTTGAAAGAACATAGGTTGAGGGCGTATTCTATCACTGCTAGGATGGTCTGGAACAATGTTTCCTATCCAGCTTTGTTGCAAAAGACATGTTGACCTTGTGATCATGGTTTTTCTCCATTCTACCAAAATCTACTGGGGATGATCTGCTAGGCATTGCCTCGAGGCAACAAGGTTAAGATTCAACCTCCCAATGTCCAATGGTTCCCATAGAATCTCTCCATAGGTAGATTCTCAAGTGTAAGGTTGAGGGAGACCCTGATCTAAGACAAATATGGTATGATTGCTGTCTTCAAGCTATGGACGTGACTAATCTGATGTTCTTCTAGGGATGAAAAGTTGGCGTCTTCTTATTGTCGCACACACAACGCTGCACCCAAATTTTTAGATGATTTTGTTAGGATTTCGAACGAGAGAATATGACGATTTTGGTGGAACAACAAGACAAGAAGAAGCAAACAATCACACAACCAAAAGAACACATGATTTATGTG
The DNA here is from genome assembly GCA_963693085.1 of Alisma plantago-aquatica. NCBI lineage: Eukaryota > Viridiplantae > Streptophyta > Magnoliopsida > Alismatales > Alismataceae > Alisma > Alisma plantago-aquatica. The sequence continues at coordinate 1,051,158,195 of OY856410.1, forward strand.
GTTCAGTCGGGATGACCTAGTCCACATGAGGGGGCGAGATTTCTACTATGTCAGAGAAGAATTACAACGAGGAGCGCTCTCAAAAGAGGCAGAGTACACCCTAAGTACGGCGGCTGCCGTCTACTTAAACATAATACAAGATGATGCTAAAATCCTAACTGAGGCGCATATACTTATACATGTCGAACCATAATCAGATTCTTATTTAGATCCAAAAATTAGATCGTACCATTTTACGGGTCGGTGAAGATCCATTTAAATTTTGGACGAGATCTACAATCAGATCAACACAATTCTTAGAGGCACATAACAATCTCCATCTTGCCGAGAAGTCTATAGGATTCTGAACAAGAAGGATAGTAGATCATCTCTCCTCCTCCAGCCCCTAAGGGCGTCATTGAAGGCTGTGTAGATCAACCAAGTCCAGACAATGTCTGAACTTGGAAACTGGCAATGACTTTGTCATCATATCAATAGGATTTTCTTTACTGGCAGTCTTCTTTACCACAATTTCCCCCTACGCTATCACCTCTCTAATTAAGTGATACTTTACGTCGATTTGCTTTGTCCTTTCATGAAACATTTCATCTTTTGTAAGGTGAATTGCACTTTGAATGTCACAGTAGATGGCCGCTGTCTTCTCAAGAATATAAAATTCAACACAGAGTCCTCTAAGCCAAGTAGCTACTTTTATGGCCTCTATCAGTGCCATGTACTCAGCTTCAGTAGTAGACAATGCAACAATGGGTTGTGATGTATCTTTTCAACTTAGAACACAACCACAAAGAGTAACAAATAGTCAGTAAGAGAAAACGTTTTATCACGGTCATTTGCAAAGTCAGAATCAACATAACCAACAAGCATCTCTGTGCTCTTGCCAAATCCAAAGCATATACAAGATGTACCATTAAGGTACCTAAGAATGTACTTGACCACTTACCAATGTAGCTTCCCTGGATTGGACATGTATCTTCTCACCATGCTAACTACTTGAACAATGTCTGGGCGAGTGCAAATCATAGCATACGTGATGCTAGCAACTGCATTAGAATAGGGAACACGAGTCATGCAACTTTTATCCTCTTCAGATTCAGGCAACTCATCAGATGAGAGCTTCTTGAACTGGTCATCTAAAAGAATAGATACATGAAATGCATCAGACATAGAGAACTGATGTAGAACGTTCTTCACATACTTCTCCTGACTGAGAAATTACCTTTCAATTTTGCGGCTTCAAATAATTTCCATCCCCAAAATTTTCTTTGCTGATCCCAAGTCTTTTATTTCAAATTTGCCACTAAGTAACTGCTTGAGATTGTGAATTTTAGAAATATCTCTTGTTGCAATTAACATGTCATCAACATAATGCAAGAGGTAAATAAGAAACTCATCTGGAAGTTTCTTCAAGTAGACAAAAACTTCATATGAGATTGCGAATTTTAGAAATATCTCTTGTTGCAATTAACATGTCATCAACATAAAGCAAGAGGTAAATAAGAGACTCATCAGGAAGTTTCTTCAAGTAGACAAAACTTCATATCTGCTCCTGAAATATCTATACTTGACCATGAAAGAATCAAATCTATGATACCACTAACGTGGGGATTGCTTCAATCCATAAAGAGACTTCTTCAATAAGCACACATGATCCTTCTTTACAGAAGAGACATACCTTCATGTTACTGCATGTAGATCTATTCCTCTAAGTCACCATAGAGGAATGCAGTCTTTACATCAAGTTGCTCAAGCTCTAAATTATATGTAGCAACTAATTCCAATTGAAATCTTATGGAGGTATGTTTGACAACAGGAGAAAACACATCATTGTATCTATACCTTCCACATGATTGTAGTCTTTTGCAACTAGCTGCGCTTTGTAACTTATAGTAGTATTTCTAGAACCAGCTTCTTTCCTTTTGAATATCCATTTGCATCCAACAATCTTCTTTCCAGTAGGAGGATTTACAAGCACCCAAGTGTTGTTCCTTTGAAGAGAATCCATCTCTTCCTTCATAACTGTAATCCACATGGCATAATATAGATTAGACACAACTTCATCATAGGTAGATGGTTCACTAGAATCATTTGTCTCTTCTGCAATAGCCAATGCATACACAACAATGTAATCTGAATGCCTTGTAGGTGGTCTGATTTGTCTTCTTGGTCTCCCAGAGGCAATACTATATGCCTATTCTTCAAGAGTGTCATCATTGTTATCATTTGGTTTTTCCTGTGTAACAACAGAAGGTGTCGGGCTGTGTGAACAAACTTCAAGCTCCACCTACTCTGTGGAACTCTGAGTAACTACAACAGGAGAACTAACTCCTGCAAAAAACACGGCACACTCATCAAAAGTGACATTTCTTTCATTCAAGAACTTTGATGAGTTTGGCTCAGTGCACCATAATCCACGTCCCTTCACATCATCAACATAACCCAGAAAAATATACTTCTTTGCTCTAGGCTCGAGCTTTCCTTCATTTGTATAGAGATATGCATGAAAACCAAGAATATGCAAATTTGAATATATTTTCACGATGACCAAATCAAACCTCTTTTGGAACTTTAAACCCAAGTGGAGTAGAAGGGGGACGGATGACAATGTAGGTTGCAGTAGAGATGACTTCTGCCTAAAAGTCTTTGGTAAGACCTTCACTTGTCAGCATGCAACATGCACACTCTAGAAGAGTCCTGTTCATGTGTTCTACAACATCGTTCTGCTTAGGTGTATGTCTAACTATGTGACGTCTTGTAATGCCTTCAGATTGATAAAATTCATTAAATTTAGAAGAACACGACTCCATGCCATTATCTCTCCTCAATGTTTTGATGGACCTTCTTATTTGCTTTTCTACTATCGTCTTCCACTTCTTAAACTGATCAAAATCATCAGACTTATTCTTTAGAACATACACCCAAACTTTCCTTGAGAAATCATAGCACCTCCCTTGGACAGGACTTGAGAAGGACCCAGATGTTTGAATGAACACAGTCAACAATACCTTTTGTAGTATGGTTTGTGGTAGAAAAACTGATTCTTTTTTGCTTTCCCATAACATAATGCTCACATAATTCTAACTTTCCAATAATGACATCACCTAGAAGTCACCGCTTGCATAATAAATCCAAACCTCTCTGGCTCATGTGTCCTAGTCTCATATGCCACAATTTGATGGTATCCGCATCGAAAGTGGTTGAGGAAGATACGTCAGCAACTACATCAGTCACAACTTCACCAATTAATTTGTAAAGGTTTCCAGGATTACATACTCGCTTTATTAGAACAACATCTCCTTTGGTATTGGACTAGATTCCATCTTCGGCCCTATATGGATAGCTATTTTCTTCAAGTAGGCCAATTGAGATGAGGTTTTCTAAAGTCCTTGAACATGACAGACCTTTGAGATAGTTTGGATGACTCCATCAAACATCTTGATATGGATTGACCCAATGCCAATAGTTTGAAAGTGGTATCATTTGCAATGTTTACTATGCCTCCATCAAGTGTTCATAAGAAGAAGCCGATGTCTATGTGGGCACATGTGATGTGAATAGTTGGAGTCCAAAATCCAAGAAGTGTGAAAAGTTGTGGATGAGGAAGAAGATGATGATGCCATAGAACATAATCTGGATCGTCTCATGCTACATTAGCATCTACATGTTATTATTATTTTTTGTTCTCTCTCTTATTCTTATTTTGTAACTTGTAGCATTCATCAACGATGTGTCTCGTCTTCTTATAATATTTATAGATCTTCTTAGATTTAGACTTAGATATGCGTGTCTCCTTCTTGTTGTTTCCCTTTTCCTTTGTTTGACCCCTCACCATAAGAGCCTCTGACTGACTCCCGCTAGAAGAAGCAATTAGGTCTTTATCAACCATGGTCTTTGACAACAACGAGGATATAACATCCTCCACCTTGATTGAAGATTTCCCGTACAAAATATTTTCACAAAATTTCTTGTATGAGCGGGGTAAAGAACACAATAAGATAAGGGATTTATCTTTATCTTTGAGTTTAATATCTATATTTTTCAAATACATAATAATAGAAGTAAACTCATCAATGTGATCATGAACAGAAGTACCTTCCACCATTAGCAGTGGGTAGAGACACTACTTATGATAGAGTTTGGTTTGGAGAGATTTCATCATATAGAGATCTTTGAGTTTCTTCCAAATCCCCACAATAGTAGTTTCCTTGGAAAATTCATCCAAAACCTTGTAGCCCAAGGATAAGTGGATGGCAGTAAGAGCTTTTTGGTCCACACTTTCTTTTCTTCATCCTTCATAGTGGCTGGAATCTTCTCGATCCCTTCCAGAGCCTCAACAGCTCCTTTTTGAACAAGCACACTACGTGTCATGATTTGTCATACTCTAAAATTGATTTTGTGATCAAACTTCTCAATATTGTATAAACTCGTCAGCGTTCAGATCTTGAACGCAGGCTCTGATACCAATTTGGTAAGATTTCAAATGAGAAAATACGACGAGTTTGACGGAACAACAAGACGATAAGAAGAAAATGATCACACAACCAAAAGAACACAAAATTTACGTAGTTCGGTCGGGATGACCTAGTCTACATGAGGGGGCAATATTTCCACTATATTAGAGAAGAATTACAAGGAGGAGCAATCTCAAAAGAGGCAGAATACACCTTGAGTATGGAGGTTGCTATCTACGTAAACAGATTATAGGATGATGCTAAAACTCTAACTAGGACACATATACTTATACATGTACAACCGTAATCAGATTTGTATTCAGATCCAAAAATTAGATTGTACTATACCACGGGTCGGTGAAGATCCATTTAAATTTTGGACTAGATCTACAATTGGATCAGCACAATTCTTCGAGGCACATAATAGATTTGGGGAAGGATCCCTCGTAGTACGTTGTCCATAGAGGTGGTGGAAGCCTTGATACAGAAGTGAAACATGGTCTCTCAAGTGTCTTTGGAACAGGTGGGCCGGTGATGAGACCCAAATTGATGTGATATTACTATATGTTTTAACTTAGTTTTTGTGCCCTTATTAGTCATGGTATGCCTTTAATTGTTTAATTCTTAGTATTTTCATAATTTTTTCTTTTACAAAACATACATGTTTAATAATTCTAATTTTTGGCTTGCAGGAACCACAACTTTGAATTTATTGTGCCCATTTATTTATAATCCTATCAAGCTAGTCGTGGTGATTAAAGGAAATAAGCCTATCGACCCACATACCTATTGATATGAGGCTATTGGCCTACGACCTATCGACCTACTAAGATATCAACATGCCATGCTATCCACTTGAGGCTATCTACCTACCAGCCTATTGACCTGCCAGGATATCGACCTGCCAGCCTATCGACTTGTTAGTCTATCGACCTACCATCCTATTGAACTATTAGCCTATCAACATGCCAGATTATCGACCTTCTTGCCTATCAACCTCCGAAGGCTATCGACCTACCAACCTATCAACCTCTAAAGGCCTATGGATCTACGAAAGCATATCTGACTCTAAAGGCCTATAGACCTCCAAAAGTATATCGAACTCCAAAAGCATATCTACCTCTGAAGACCAATCAACCTCTGCAATATTTATTTCATGACTTTTCAAATCTCAAGACAACCTTGATGCTTCCCACCTATTCCTATAAATACCAAGCAACTGCCACCAAATAGGAGACATCCTAGATCTTGGGAACGGACAATCCAAAAGGTCATTGCTAAGGTCAAAGAAGAGTCTAGAGACCATCGACTTGGCTAGTGTCATTGATCTACTGAGACCATCGAACTCTAGACCTGGATATCTCCCGCCTCTTCTCCTTTCTCTTGATACCATGGTTAGTTCAAGTTGTAATTTATCCCATCTATGTACCATGAGTGTCAGACTCCATAAAATGGGTTGGGAGTAGCCGTCAAGTCCTCCCAACCATGTAATTTTTCCTTCTTCTATTTAATACATATGTTCTTACATTTCTATTTCTATACTCTTGTGCTAATTCGTCGCTTATTTGATTAGAAACCTTCTTGCGATGATTGATTTGGATTTATTTGAGAGAATGATTGTAGTAAGATATCGGAGTATGAGTTAGTAATGAGACATGAGAGTCAGGATGTAACTATAAAAAAAGTCATATGATTATTCTTGATCTTTTAGTTATCATCTCGAGAGAGAGATACCTATGGACAGAAATCTACCTAAATCTCGAGAGAAGGAAGGAGTTGATGCCTTTTATGTTTGTTTGCAGAACATATCAAGAATATATATAAATTGGAAGAGAAGGTTTTGCATGGTTGAGGCTGGTCTGATTGGTAGAACCCAATCCAAGTTCCCCTTTTTCCATTTTCACAATTATTTGTGTGTCTTTTAATTATTCATAATTTAGATTACAACTTCAATTAGATTAATTCATTTCTTAACTGGAATACCAACTTCTTTCCTTAACTTGACTAATCTAAGAAAGACATCATGCTCTTAGAATGTTATTCTCCTTAACCCTATGTTCGACCCTACATTAATAAAATGGACTCCATATTGAATTGCGGACATCCACTAAACACTTGAAGTCTACTTAGACTTAGTCAATGTTATTAAGTTTGGAAATAGGCTTGATTACACATTTTATTTCCCTTTTTCCTTTTCTTTGTTTTGTTTGCAACCATAAATCTAGCTATAGCAAGACATACCATCTTTTCCACTTGCTCCCCTAACTTTTTCCACATTGTAGACTACTGGCAGATCATAGAGAACCATGCACTTCAGTTGGTATCCTTGCATCTACCCGCACCAATTTCTTCTACTTCATCGATTTCCATTCTTGACTCTATTGCTTTGACATTCCATTTAGGGTTTTACCCAAAATATTATGAGAGAAATTGCCGATGCAAGAGAAAATATTGACATGCTCAAGTTAGCCATGTCGTCCTACTTCTAAGATTTTGTTAATCCGTATTAAGCTGCAATTGAGAGACAAAATCACATGATCCAAGAATTGACAAAGGTTCATGCCTGTAATAGAAGTCGCGTATACGCTAGCGAACAGAGTATTACATGCACAACCTCAGTCAATATAATAGATCCACACTCAATATTCATGTATGAAGACTTCAGCCATCACGTCCAATGCACTAGTCCCGATAAGGAATTCATTTTTCTTTCCTACTCGGATCCTCCATTGGACTCAATCATATTTTTTAGTAATGATTCCCCTCTCCAGGAGAGTCCTTCATTTTACCCATTTGATCCAATGCAATAGCTAGCAGATGATTTACAATATCCTTACATGAAAGTTGATGATGGATATCTTCACATACATATGGACAACCAAGAATCCATGTATCAACCTACATATCAATTCAATGACTCACTTGATCGATTCACTTTGTTTTCTGTTCCAACCAGGACCGCCATTCCACATGTTGAGGGTTTCCATTTTGTTACTAACATATCATATACTTTGGGATGGAGAAATTTATATGATTATGTAGATGACAGTTACTACACATTTTGAGAATGTATACTTAATTATGATGATCACCAATTAACTTCACATGATTCTACTTTCACTTCACCCCCTTGAAGGACGATGACAATACAAGAGATGCTATTTTTGACAAACTTTCACAACACGATTGCAACTCATGGAAGCATCCTACCCCCTTTCATAGTGACAAGCTTGGGGTGAAGGATTCACAACTTGATTCACCTAATATTGCCCCACCTATAGAAGATGATTGAATGTCCCATATTCAACTTGGGTATACAAATTATGATCCATTCTCAAATTCAGAAATGGAGGTTGAAGAAAATAGTTATTTTCTTGATTTGAAACCTCTTACCTCCATTATTTCACGTCTTAACATCTAGGGCCCAAATATGTAATTCTGTACTTTAAAGGATATCTTGAGAATGTTATGATAAGGAATTCATTTCTTGATTAGTACAAAGATGAAGTCACCAAGTCCTTGAATCTTTTTATCCTACTTCCAATTTTGCAAGGTCCACAATTCTTTATATTCTACTCATACATGGGGGATTCAATTTGCGAGACACATGTGACTTTGATCCCAAAACTTAGAATTTGGGATTGAAGTGACAATATGTTGGGAGACCCCCATTCCTATGGGAGACAAATGATTGGATGAATGCAATACATGCCATACCCACTATCCTAAAGTCTAGGATTTGCTCGAGGACAAGCAACATTTTAAGCTTGGGGTGGTAGGGCAGTATGCCCTTCTATCTCTTCTATCTTTATTTTTCATTTCATGCATGTATACATGCTTACTTTCTTGCATTTTAGGACATTTTTTGTTTATGCAATTATAGCTATGTTGGTATGAATACCATGTTTAATTCTCATCTTGTGTTAAACTACCCCATAACATTATATTTGCTTGACCTTTAGCTTCATTCATCTCATTGATTCCTTTCTACAATTTTGGCAATGTTTCTAAGATTACATGTTGCTACCCACAATTAAAATTACTTGTTCGCCTAATTTCATGTCATGGAGGATGAACCTAATGTTTATGCCTAAATTGTTGAAGCTAGTGTAACAATAAAACTCCCATTGATGTTTTCACAGATTTGACAACATTCTAAGGATACGTCAACCATATAAAAATCTTCATAAAGGTTTGAGCGAGCATGATGAGTTTTGAGTTTAATTAAGATGGATGTTTACTATGATGGCATTCATACCTTCCTATATTAGATTGAGTCAAAAATGTCAAAAATAAGCAAAAGAGGCTTGACCGCCCAAAAATCTAAAAAATAATTCAAAATTGTCTAAGAGAACAAAATTCATAAATAGGTAGCACCCACGATCAATTAATTAGATTGCAGTAGTAAAATCTTGAGAGTGAATAAAACCATGCGTGATTTAATTTGTTGTTTCTAGGAGAGTTGAGGATGATGCCCAATGGGTGTATGACTGTGCTCACATACGTGAGTGTGTTGTGCTTGGTAGTGTAATCCAAATCTCATTAGAGAGTCTTTTTAGAACCCCTAAGAGATTAATGGGACCTTTCTAGTAGAAGGGTTAGTTTGAGCATGGTATGAGGAGTTCATCTACTACTTTGAGCCAAGTAGTTCGGGTTTCATGGACTATTGTTTGTTAAATGGACCACCTGATGTAGACCGGGAACCTCAAAAGTCAATCAGTGCCTTTTTATTTTAATTTTGCATTAGGAAATGAATAAGTGGGAGGTGTGTTGTAATTGATTGGTTTACATAAATTCCTAATGACATCCCACTACTCGCATTCATCATTTTTATCAATTTCCTAAGTGACTATGCTTTATTGTTTATATATACGATTTACACACCTAAAAATCTTGTTGGACTATAGTGAAATAACTTAAACATGCCTGGTACTTCTATGATCTTACATTATCAAGTTTGTTTGTATGGTGGAGATTCATTCTAAAATAATATGTTATGGACAACTTGTGATTCATGACTATTTTTCTCAATCTTTGTGTTTATTGCCATGTGCAATTTTGATGTTATCATATGATCTTTGAGTTTGAGTCTTGCTTGAGGATAACCATATTATAAGCTTGGGGTGGTTAATAACACCCAAATTCATGTGATATTACTATGCGTTTTACCTTAGATTCTGTACCTTTATTATCCATGACATGCCTTTAATTATTTATTCTTAGTGTTTTCATAATTTACCTTTTTTTTTAAAATATACATGCTTAATAAAACTGATCTATGGCTTTTAGGAACCACAAAACAAATTTATTTGTATCAATTTAACTATATTCCTATCAAGGTGGTCGTGGTGATTAAAGGAAATAAGCCTATCGATATGCCAGGCTATCAAACTGCTAGCCTATTGACTTGAGGCTATCGACTTACTAGGATATCTAATTGCTAACCTATTGATCGACCAGTCTATCGACCTGAGGCTATCGACCTATCAGCTTATCGACTTGCTCGAATATCGACATGCTAGGCTATCGACCTACCAGTCCATCGACATGCTAGGATATCGACCTGCTGCCTATCAAAATGCCAGGCTATCAAACTTCCAGCCTATTGACCTCCAAATGCTATTGAAATGACAACCTATTGACCTCTGAAGGCCTATCGATATCTGAAAGCATATCAACCTCCAAAGGTCTATCGACTCCAAATGCATATTGACATCCGAAGGTATATCAACCTCCAAAAGCATATTGACCTCTAAATTCATATCAATATCTGAGGGCCTATCGACCTCCATTGCAATATTTTTGAGTTTTCAAATATCAAGCCAGCCCTAATGCTTCCCATCTATTCCTAATAATACCAAGAGTCACTACCAAATAGGGGACATCTGGGATTTTGGGGATGAACAAGATGAAATGTTGTTTCCAAGTCTAAAGACCATCGACCTAGCTAGTGTCATTGTCCTAGAGAGACCATCGACTTCTAGATCTAGCGACCTCCAACTCTTCTCTTTTATCTTGCTATCATGTTTTGTTCAAGTTGTAATTTGTTTCATCTCTGTACCATGAGTGGCTAGACTCCATAACTTGGGTTAGGAGTAGCCATCAAGTCCTCCCAACCATGCAATCTTTCCTTCTTCTGTTTAATACATATGTTTTTACAATTTTGTTTCTATACTCTTATTTAATGCATCACTTGTTTGATTAGCTACCTTCTTGCAATGATTAATTTGGATTTATTTGAGAGAATGATTTAAATAAGATTTGGAGTATGGGTTAGTATCAAGACACGAGAGTGAGGATGTTACTATATCTAAAGTGATACAATTGTTCTTGATCTCTTAATTATCATCTTGAGAGAGAGATACCTCTAGATAAAAATCTACCCAGATCTTGAGATAAGGAAGTAGTGGATGTCTTTTATGACTATTTGTAAAACATGTCAAGAATATATATAAATGGGAAGAGAAGGTTTTGCATGGTTGAAGCTGGTCCAATTATTGAAATTCAATCCAAGTTCCCCTTTTATCATTTCACAATACCTTTATTTCATTTTATATTTCATAACTTAGATTTACTGCTATGATTAGATTAATTCAATCCTTCACTAGAATACCAACTTATTTCCTTGATTTGACTAAAAAAAGCAAAGGCTTCCTATTCTTAGTTTTTTTTATCCTTATCCCTATGTTCAACCCCATGTTACACAATAGACTATGTATTGAGTTGCGAACGTCTCTTGAAGTCGAGCATAAATTTAAAATTTGATACCTTTGACTGAGAAATCATGTTTACACTTTTGACCAATAAAAAGAGAGATTATCTGGCGGCCTCTGATCTCTCTATTGGGTCCTAATTTCTGAAGAAAGATCACTCTCTACGAAGAGATAGTCTATACTCTCCTCCGCTATCTCATCACATAAACTATATCTCAGTGCTTTTGGATCTGAAAAGCCCTAATCTGGAGAATAGTTCCATGTAGGAGGTTCAAAGTGAAGGTTGAGATCTTATGCAAGGTTGCAAGGGACCAAATCCAGGAGTGGAAAGGTTGAGAAATGCCTCTCTGTTTGATACATTCTCTTTCTGACTGATGATGAAATTTTCAGCATAGTAATTGGCTCCCAAATCATGAGTGACCTGACCAGAAGCCCAATTTGTGGCTCTTAGGTTGATCTCAAGGCCAGGCATCTCGAATATATTTTGAGTTTGGGCCAATCCTAAGACCAAATAGGAAGGAGGAAGTTAGAGACAATCACATATGAAGAGAGGTGGTGGGAAGAAAGTGTGTCGGGAAGAGTGTTACTCCATTAAGAGCTCCATAAGGGGATGTTTAGGTTGTGGCTTGGACGTCGACGCATGTGTTGGAGAACCATGGGGAATACTAACTAGACCCTTCTCCACAATAGGTTTAAAAGGATGATTTCTTCATCCATCTAGGGTGGGTTGTATGCAGGTTCTACCCCTTGCATATTTTCTATGACATAATCTTGCCCATACTGAGTTTTCTCTCAAAGCAAGATAGGAAGCCTTATGAAACATATTGTGTTGTAGGTATAGTAGGCTCAAGATACTGGTTCCTCCCTCCACTTGGGGTTTGTAATATGGTTCTAAACAATTTAGTGATGACATCCCCCTCCTTTAGATTTTTCCCAAAATAAATCCACACAAAGAGATTCATATTTCTAATACAACCTTAGGAATCACCATCATGATTAAGGAATAGATAGGGACTGAAGATAACACATGACATATGGGCTTGATTCTTGCTGCCTTGGAGAAATCGTCATTTCCATTTGGCCAAATTTGCTATGATCTTGTCCACTAGGATTGTGAATGCGATCAATGCTATTCTGCCCAGTGGCATAGGCTCATCGAGGTAGATCATTGGTGCTCATTAGATACAAATCCCTAGAAATTGGAGTAGTTGGTTGTATATAGCCTCCTCTACTTTATCATTGATAAAAGAGGACTTGGACGAGTTCATCACTAGTCCAGACTCCTTCTCATAGCAATGAACAACAATGAAAAATCTAGGGATGGATCACCTATAGTGGAAAATAAAAAAAATGGTATTGCCAATAAAAAAGAGGTGCGACGGGGCCACGCCACCTTCACACATTTTGTAGGTATCCAACCTCCCCTCTATGCTTTGCTGCTTAATTGCTCAGCCTAGGACCTTTTAAACCAGAATGAACAAACTTGGTGACAAAGGGTCACCTAAACATACTGAGGCCCCATTCATAAGGATTGTAAACAAAGCTCTAGTAATGATCCTCTACAGAATCTTTATGAATCTCTCTCCAAACCCATTTTTCTACAAGATACTCCACAAGAAGTCCCAGTTGACATTGTCAAAGGTTTTACTTTCCTTTATTTGTTGTAGCAACACATGTCACACAATTTTTTCTTACAATAATGGTTCAAAACCACATTATTTGAACATCTTGTTACTCAGATCATGGAACCGACATGGAGTCAATTGTAAAGGGACCTCCTGCATGTCTATAGAAGCCTACCATTGTAGATATTAACAAAGATTGCTTTGGTATGACAACTTATGAAATTGTTCAAGATTTGAATTTGTTAATAATTTGCAAGTAGTATTCCACTGACCTTATACAATCTAATCTATGTGCAATTTATTGTAGGTGGTCCTAGAGAATGGCGATCTCCCTCAATTGGGAGAGAAAACAAACTAATTTCTCTTTCACTTCATAAAGGAAAGGGGCACCCAGATTGAGGAAGGGACCAAGGTAATTAAGTGAATAAGTGGCTTTATGAGCCATGTGGGAGTGATGCTTATCCTAGTAAAACATGAGGGAAGATAATGTCCCCTAGCTGAACACTTCACAAATGAATTAACATTGGTTGCATGTGGTAGAATTTCATAATGGTTTAGTTTGCACTTATAGGTCCAACTATATGAGGGTTTTTAAACTAGTAGATATGATTATTATGTGATATGTCATGCTTAGTCCATGAACAAATAACTAATACAAGACAATATGTAGTAATTAGATAGAAGTGATCATATGGGCTTACTGTAGAGAAATATGGCTACATGATAAGTAGTGGAAACATAAAAATTTACTATCATATTCCCCATAAACCCGCAGATTGCGTCAACAAATATAAGATGGTAATGATGTTTTTGAGGATATCCATGGTCTTAGAGTAAGTCCAGTGACATATCCTTGTCGTTGTTGATGCACAACTGTCTTCTAGTTGCACTGGGCTCATCTGTTGGCCTCTTGGTCGATACAGGTTGACGTTGTCCTCCTAGAGGCAGACAACAACCTCCACGCCTCTATGGAAGTCCACACAGATCACCTAGAACTCCTGTCATACTACTAGAACGGACAGGAAGGAGTTGTCCCTTGATTTGGTGTACTAGTAACCAACTTTCTCTCCCACAATTGTTTCTCCCTTACTATCCCTCCCTTTAGTGGGTAGGACTTGCTCGGGCTCTCCATTGGTTACCAAAACCAGAGAGGACAATTAGAAGCAATTGAGTTGTGTTATGCGAAGCCCTCAATATCCATTTATAGGAGGGGTTAGGATCTGGGTTACCAATCTGTGTGAGAGTGGAAAGGACCAAAAGATCTTAAATATTCTCAACATGTGAGCGTCGAACCGATTGGTTGGCAACCAAAATGGTTGGTTTACGCCTGAGCTATTTGATTTTCCCTATGAACTGTTCATTTCACACATTTCCCAATCGTATATGAATTTGGAAATTTGTTTCCAATTAATGCTAAACATTAATTCCTTGCACCAATAAAATTGAGCAAGTGAAACGATCAACTTTTTCATGAATTTGAGAAAGTCACCATAACCTTCAATTGGCACAACTGAGCCGATTAGTTCACTAGGTGAATCAGTCATCTCACTCAACCTAAGCCAATTGGTTCACCCAGTGAGACGATTAGTTGGTGCTCTGATTCATACAAAACTCAGCCAATTCAATATCCAATCAACATGACACTCCAAATGATCATTTCATCACATGATCCGATCAGATGGGAGTCTAGACAGTTGATCTATTTCTTGATTTAAATACCTAAACTCTTTAATAATCAATTCATTAATCATTAAGAGCAAACTCCTCTTCTAGGTTATGACCTATGTGTGTTACCCTATAGGTCCCATATTACGTTGGTAATGAATGTCCATAATAGCTTATGACATCTTAAGCAATGAGTGGTGTCTAGTCACACATCATTGCTACCCAAGTAAATGGAAAGTTGGAGAACAACTCCAACCTACAACCTATGTATTGTGTTATAGTGTTTTTATAGTTCCTTTGTCACTAATATCTAGATTGAACTCAAGACATGGAGTAGTCATCCTCTTCAACATTTAACCTTGTTCCTTGAACTGGAGTCTGAGATATATGTAAGATCAATATCACATATTGACTCACATGTGCATGGCCATGCATTTTAGAGTCTCTATAATCAAGAGACCTAGGATATCATACTCCTATAGGAGGGAAAAATCCCATCTACATCGCTCACAGTTAGTCCCCATGTATCACATTCACCCAATCATCACCATTATGGTAACTGTTATTTAGGATTACATTTGATGATGTCAAAGAATACCGAACGACAGGTGATGATTGTAGTGACTTTATAGGTATAAGAACCACAACCACCACCAACAATACACTATGAGAGCTAACTATGACTACCATGTTAATGGCTTTCGTGTGTCGGTCTCATAGTGAGTTTTCTTGATACATTGTTCTATAACATGTATTTGTATGCTTGGTTTGATATCACATATCATGACTAATGAGATTCTATCATCAACCAACTCACACTCTGATCTTATGTGTTGTTTTTATCTATCTACCTTCCACAATAACAACCAATCAGGGACATAATGATAATGTATATACTCTTAACATCCGTATGATCTTGTTGTTCATGTCATGTACTTGAAGATATACACCATTGAGTAATATCATTATCTAGAAATTTATTATGTTACATCATTATCACACATAAATTTAACAAAATAAATTGGAAGCTTGCATTTATTTATTTAATAAAATCATTTACATATTATGCCATTGCAATCATCATATGATTGTCTTTTTGGGCATACATACCAACACTTACCCCAAGCATATCATAGCTTTGGGTAGTTTATGTTGATTTGTTATAAGTAACTAGTTTCATCTCATTATCTAGAAAAAAGTTTGTTCTTTGATGTAAGGCTTGATGTGTCCATTATCCTTATACTCAATTTACTCTAACTAGTGTGTTTTTACATGTAAACCATTTGGAAACATAACCATCATGGAACTAACTTTGCAATTGAGAAAAAGTGAAAACATATAGGGAGGGGAAGTTGCTACCATGTTCAATTGTTATCATATAGTTGTGAGTAAGACTTTTGTAAGGCTGTTCTAGACATGTAGTTACAATCCAATATAGAAACCCTAATTTCTTATTAGAATCCCATATGTGGAATATAAGATGAAGGCTAATGAGATGTTTCTTATTAATATAATTTACACTCCTCTCCTATATATAGGAAAGGAGACAAGTACAAGGAGGCAAACCTTATCCTGATGGGCCAATACAATTAGGTTCATATACATAACTAAAAAATAACTCTAACATTATAGAAAATAATATGGAGTCTGATGAGATGTTTCCTATTGATAGAAAAACACTCCTCTTCTATATATTGGAATGTAGGCAAGTACAAGAAAGCAAATTTAACCCTGGTGGTACACAACAATTAGGACCAAATACATAATTAACCAATAACTCTAGCACTTCCCCTCAATATGGAGCATGGGTGAAACACATGTCCAACTTTCAAATACATGAAAAAGATAAAATATCAACTAATCTCCTCTATAAAGAAGTAATCTTCCCCTAAATCTTGGAATGCAACAATTGAAGCAGTCACATTTCCACTGAGAAGATAACACGTAGCATGTAGTAAAGGGTTTTCTTCCATTGATGAAGGGAATATTAATGTAAAAGCAATAATAGTAAAATAGATTTTATTGATATAATATGGAGACAAATGAGATATTTCTTATTGAAGAAGGAAAATTCCCACCCTAATATAGGAGATTAGGTAAGTACATGGAAGTGTAACTTAATTTTAATGGGTCAAGACTATTAGGCCCATACAACATAATAAATTAATTATAATAACTTTAACACTCCACCTCAATCTAGAGTATGAGTGAAACACATATCAGTCTTGTACTTACATGAATCACTATACAATGTGATGAATAGAAAATAAAAATATCACTCCCATTACAAGATTCTCACTCCTCCTTTAACATGACACTCTAAAAGTGATTTGATGACATTACCTTTGAAATAATGTCCTTCATGATGAAAATATTTTGGATATCATCTTCTAAAGTGCATATAGAATGAAGAACATCACGATCAATCTAGAGCATATGATCAAAATACTCACAAGTACATTTTTGATCTCTGTTGTTACTTTTCTTAACATCAATTTTCAAGGGAAACCGACACTTCAATCTTATGACGTCAGTTAATAGAACACAAATGTTTCAATTAGTCAAGTCTTGCCATTTAGGAATACACATAGGTGCCACTTTCAATGTGACATCACTTTCTTGGGAAAGAATCAATGTCATAGACAGCCTGCAAAATTCAATTTCTCATAATTGTTTTAGTGAAGTGCGTGTCGGTCGGTTGACAAGAATAAAAAAGATTAACCTTCCTACGAAATTAATTTTAACTCCAAAGGCTTATATCGTTGGTTGTTCTCTTAAAAAATTGATGTCACACGTCACACGAGCCACACAAATTTTTACCTTAAAAAACATGAAGCGTCGGTTCCTCACAGTGGAACTAAGGACTAAGTTCCTGTCATGTCCCACAAAAAAATATTTCTCCCAAATTGACTTACGACGTCGATTTTGGTCTTAAAATTGACAGTATAGGCCTTAGCAAATTTGGCGGTGTTTTAATAGGACTAAGGGCATATGCCGTTGGTTTGTTATTGTTCAACCGACAATGTAGTTGAAACTATGTCGTCAGTTTTGAAATGCCAACCAACAACATAGATTTTAATGCCGATTTCCTAAACTCAATTGGCAACTAGGTGCTACTAAATAGTACCCACAAAAATGTCTTTCCCTCATTATTTGTTTCATCACATGATACGTAGATGCTCTCTAGCGATGATGATGATGATCATCTGGCTCTGTCTTCTATTTCCATCCATCACTACTACCACTTCTGCTTCCCACTCCATTCTCCACCACTAGTAGTTGGTTCTCTCCACTCGCCACCCTCCTCAATTTGTCACCATCTCCTATGCCCCTAGTTGGAGATATCGCCGCCATGTGTGCTCATGCTTGTTGCTATCGCCTCCTCTTCTTGCTGAAGTCATTGCCTCTACTTCTACTAGGAGCCAAGAGCTTGGAGCGTGGAGCTTGGACCACCAACCATCTCATGTACTTATCTCCTCCTACTATACCAGTCGCCATTCTCCGTGGCTAAAGTGGTTTCCTTTTTTTTTAAAGTTAGTTGTTATTTTTCTATGAAAATGCACGTGTTATGGCTTATTACATGCATGTTAGGTCACTAAATTCTAATTGTCCATCTAATCAGAATTAAAAACTATGCTTAAGAAAATGCATGGATGGTTGTTTGGTTGTTTTTTTTAGAATTTCTCATATAAATCTTGACTATTATTCCTATCTAATTAGAGTTAAAAATCTAAGATATGAATGATGACACTAGGATCATGAGAATGGAAATGACAACATACATGTATTTTGTTGGACTAGAAACCCGTCCAAGATTTACTCAATAGGAGTAAATTTGAGTTACTCACTGACTATTCTTGAAAACTTAATTTCACTTAGGATTTAAGTGTATAGTGTGTATTTGGTTTTCAAGATGGTTGGTCAAAACATTCCCATTTGTTCTCTAAGTATATTTGTAGGTGGGTATTTTCCCATCTACGTCAATGTAATTGGAGAACTATGGAGAAATGCTGCCAAAATAGTCTTAAAAATTGAATACACATTATACACTTACTAGTGAGATTAGGTGTTCAAGAATGGGAAAGGTTGTACACATTCATTACTAAACATTATATCCTAGTCTACCCGAAACCCTAAACCCTAATCTCTAAACTCTAAACCTAAAGTCTAAATGCTAAACCCTAAACACTAAACCTCGATTCAGTTTAAATATATTTTATTTTGAAATTGACATATCTAACACCTGATTCAGTACTCATTTTCCCTATGATAGAATGGATCAATCATGGATATCCATTTCAAATTATTTCACTCCAGAGATTAATACTGATCTTGATCAGTTTATAAGATCTATAAAGGAACATATGATGTTATTGGGAAATACATGCATAGAGTATAGAAGTGGAAACAAAAATTGTATCTATATGTATTCCTATACCAGCAAGATCATGTCAACTCTTATGAAATAGGAAGGATGGTTTAGCAAGTTATACCTGGTCGTGGAGCAAATCCATCAAAACTAAATTGCTTCAATGCAACTGTTTCCAGTTTCTTTTGAACAGTGGCTGTGCAGCTCCCGATCTTTACCATGAAAATGAGCAGAACAACTTCTGCAGTGACTCTTGTGTTCTCACCACAGACTGCAAGATGACTTTGCTCTCCTAGCAGCAGCCAAAGGACTCCTTCCTGTAGAGTAGTCTACATATACCAACTAGAACTCATGTCGTTCAATCAGAACAAATATGAAGGAGTTGTCCCTCCTATTTACATACTAGTCACCAACATACTCTCTCAAAATAACAATCCTCATTTGTTCTCTCTTGTCGCTATCCCTCCCTTGTTGGGTAGGACTTACTTGGGCTCTCTCGGTTACTACAAATAGAGAGGAAAATAATTATCAGAGCAACTAATTCTCAGTTGATGCTTTTATACCATGGGAAGCCCCCAGTACCCCTCTATTTATAGGCTGGGCTTGAGCCAGGGTTCCCAGTCCATTCGAGATCTGAGTGGGAGTGGAAGGAACCGAAAGATCTTGAATTTTCACAACATGCGACAGTCGAACGACTATATGGTGACCCAGATGGTCATCTAGTTACCTGAGTTGGTCGTATCACATTGCCAAACGACCGTTTGGCAGTTTCTCAATTACGCACAAATTTGGTAATTTTGATTTTAATTAATATTACATATTAATTCCTTGCACCACAAGTAATGTGCAATCAAAACAAGTTTGGAAAACATACATAACCTTTGTTAGACCCAATCGATCCGTCTCACCTATGTGAGATGCCTATCTCACTCACCCAGACGACATCTGGTGAGCCTGAGCCGAGCCGATCTGTTCAACAGATTGAACTGGTCGGTTCTCTCCTCAATTTGGTCAGAACTTATCCAATTCAAACTCTAATTAGCTTGACAACCTAAACATCCTTCTCAACACTTGATACGTCCGTATGGCTACCCAAACAGGCGTCTCAACACTTGAGATGGTCGTTTGACAATCCAGTCAGCCAATCTATCGATCTGTTGTGTGAATACCTAAATGCTTTAGTAATCAATGCAATGATCATTCAAGATAAACTCCTCTTCTAGATGAGTTCCTATGTGTGTGACCCTATAGGTCCCATATCACGTCGACAGTGAATGTCCATAACTAGATTATGACATCACGGGCAAGGTGCGGTGCCTAGTCACACATCAAAACTACCTAAGTGAGTGGAAAGTTGGAGAACAACTTCAACCTACAATCTGTGTAAGGTGTTGTAGCGATTGTATAATTCCTTTGTCTCTAATATTTAGAGTGAACTTGAGGCATGGTCTCGTCATACTCTCATTGTTCAATCCATGTTCCTTGAACGAAGATCAGAATGTCTGAGATAATGTGACCTAAATATTATAAATTGATTCACATGTGCATGCACATGCGTTTCTCAGTCTCTCTTATGAAGTGGACAGGATATCATACTCCTGTAGTAGGGACAAATCCCATATCTATAAGTCACAGTCTATCCCCATGTGTCAAAGTCACCCAATCATCACCTTTATAACAACCCATGTTTCAAGACTGTGTTTGATGATCTCAAAGCGTACCCAATGACATGTGATGAGTGTAGTGATTTTAGGTCTAAGAATAATAATCACCACCTCTATGAGAGCTGACTATGACTTACCATATGATGGTTTTCATGTGTCACTCTCAAGGTGGGTCTGTCTGATACACTGTTCTTTAACATGTATGTGTGTGCTTTGTTTGATATTGTCATATCACAACTAATGAGATTCTTTCATCAACCAACCCGCAGTCTAGTCTTATGTGTTACTAGTGTCAATCTACCTTTCATAGTAACAACTGACTAGGGACATAATGAGAATATATATATATATATATATATATATATACATATTTATACATATATATATACATATATATACATATATATATATACATATATATACATATATATGTATTTATATATACATATATATATATATACATATATTTATATATACATATATATATACATATATATATACATATACATATACATATATATATACATATATTTATATATACATATATATATACATACATATATATATATATATATATATATATATATATATATATATATATATATATATATATATATATATATATATATATATATATATATATATATATATATATATATATAGTCAGGCTAGAATACACTCGAGTGTACGGATCGCACGGATACACTCAAGTGTGTTTGTATATCAAGACTATTTTTTAAAAAATGGAAACCGTTGATCTTCACCGACATACTATAACTGGGCTAAATATAAATTTTTAGCCCATTTGGATGAGTGTAAAGCACTTATCCGAGGGCAACAAAATCGACGCGTGAAACTAATTTGAAATGTACAATTTTTGCGGCCTTCATAGCATGAGCTACACATATCCAAATGTGCTCAAATTTTGCGTATGAGTTGTTCACGGGATGTTTAAGAAGATCAACGGATTAGATTTAAAAAAAAAATATTGCATCATGAAAAGCTACTTGAGTGTATTCCGCTCCGGATACACTCGAGTGTATTCTAGCCTGACTCTAAATATATATATATGTATATATATATATGTGTGTGTGTGTGTGTGTACTCTTAATATTTGTATGATCTCATTTCCTTAAGTCTTAAACATAAAGAGATATGTCATTGAGTAATATTATTCTCTAGACATTAATATTTCCTTATTATCTCATAACAGAGTGAAACAGATGAATTGGAAGTTTTCCATTCTGAGTATTAACCAAATGCTCTCACGTATATGCCATTCCAATCATCACATGATTTTCTCTATGGGCATACCTTACCAAAAAACTCCCACTTGCACTTAGAGCCAATCACCCACAAATCTCATTATCAATGATCTAAACATGTCCACCATGCTTTAGCTGCGCAAGTGCTTAATCCAGCAGGCTAGTAGCATTTTTCTACTAGTCAGTATATTGCATGTTTCTTTATCTCTTCACTCTGAGATGAAACCACCGTAATATGGTATCTGATATTCCTTGCCTAACTCTTAGCTCCATTGTTGTCACAGTACTTCTATCGAGTCATCAACGGTTGGAAAATCTGTAAGTTCGTCATGAACTTTTAAATCCATATAGTATCATTGTATTCACAATACGAGTATACTCAACTTCAATTGTAGAATAGAATTAGTGGCTATTAGTTTGGAACCCTTCCAACTAATAACAGTTCTCCTTTTGAATCAAAATATATTTTATTGCAATCAATTTGACATTTTGGAAGCTTGCATTGGTGTAACCCTACCCAACTCTTCCTTCTATTACTATCCTTATTGACTAGCAATTTATACTTAAGCACTTCAGAAGTACTAATGGATATTTTAGTGACATTCCAATAACCCTTATATGATTTTAGTATCATCTTGTCATGTCCAATACATATAAGATTATATGGGATAATAACATTCATGATAGATCCATTGCTACAGCCTTTGTCATCTTAATCATGTCAATTCCATTCTTAGAGGAATTGGAACATATTGTTCATGAGAGTCTAATTCGGGTTCTCTCTCACTGAATCCTTTCTGTGTTGAGCTCTTTCAACAAATTGCTACTGTATGTGCTCAGACTTCCATTATAAAACATTCAAGAACTATATCTATAGATCTTAATTCTAATGTCATAATTTTTTTCATCTTATCCTTCATTGCTGAAGGAGTTTTACATGCCAGTTCTTAATATTCACAATATTGAGATTCTATTCCGCATCATATGTGGAATATTCATATATACTCACACTAAATCTTTTGTAATCACATATTTTGTCTTTTATCTTGATTCAACTCAAACTCTTTAACTATCTTGTCAAGTGAAAGATCCATCCTCTGAGCTTCTTGTTTCAATCCCAGATCGAACTTTGTATTTCATAGACTCTATTTTCATTCTTAAATTTATAAAACCTTTTAGGTTGTGACACATACACATCCTTTGATGTATTCTCTTTAAGGAATCTGGTTTTATCTTCATATGCCAAATCTCTTAGTCTATTTTAACTACAACAACAAGCATGACAATTGGTAAAGCAATTTCTACCAAGTTCCACAACTTGAATTGATTTGAAATCATTTCAACCAATTTGTCCTTTTATGTTGTCCATGCAGGTCTACGCCACAAGACCCTATTGCACCCTCTAGGTATTACCCTTTTAGGTGGCGCTATCAATGTTCTGCCTTGTTAGCTTACACGGATCCCCTAATGGCCTTAAGCCTTTACTCAGATCATGGTGATCAAGAGCTTCTAGTTGACTAATTGGATCATTCTATTATGACCAACCTATCTGAATTGTTGGATTCACAATCCTTCAATCTTAGATATGTTCAAGTAGACCTATTTTATTCTGTGTTATATGATGAACTCAAGATTCAAAAACAACTTGTGATTCTCCAAGTTCTCATTGTACCTCTTTGTTGATCTTGAACATTTTGAGTTCTACTTTTACTCCCATCGATTCTTTAGGAACTCAATTATCCTATCAACAAAACACTTTTGTTATTGGATTGGGATTAACAATGATATTCAACAATTATGGTTTGTCAATAAACCCATTTAACAAACTACTTTCTCAAGGTAGGTTTCAATACCTTAGACATATTGGGACATTCCGAAATCATATCATAATGTGATGTCTTATAAGCCATTCAAATGGTGCATCATTTAGTAATACCTTTATATTTACGAGGATATAAGAAGATTAGATCAATTGATAATCATATCATGACTCATTGTGGTATAATTCCTTCATTCTGACACATCATCTTGTTCAGATGGATTTGACTCGTGATACATTATCATAGTCCTTTCCTTTAAGGTTCTCAAAAGCTTTGATGTAAAGTATTTATAATCATTTGATCTCATCAAAGTTTCTTAATACTTTCATCAAAGCAATACTTCATTTATAATCTCCTTGAACACTTCAAGATGTTTATGTTTCTATTTTATTGAGTGCATGTCATCATATTACCAGTAAGTGAAACAAAGTATGAGTAATCATCTATAACATTCATTCCATAATATCTTCATGCATCATATGCTTGAGGTCTAGTGAAAAACTTATCCTCCCACTACATCTAGTGAAGGATGTTATGTCATGTTTTGTACAAGAAAGATTTGCATATTTCCTTATGTTTAGTAACCAAGGGAATCTAGATTAACATAAACATGTATTCTAGACATGCATCTCTTATATGTAACTCTAATGTGACTATTTCAAATGATGTTCTTGAGTTTATCAATTATAATCCTTTGGTATTAACATTATAAATATTCATCTCAAAGTCTTTCGTGCAAAGATCATTAGATGTTTGGGCGTCACCATGCAAGATCATATCTTTTGAAATATAAACATAAACAACCCTTTATTGATTTATCATCCTTGCCATACAAGATGCATAAAAGAAATGTTTCCAATGGCATAATGAAATAGCAGTTCTACTAACTCTATTACATGTCCATTAGGCTAAGATAAACTTAAATATAGATAAAATCTTACACAACTCTTACTCTGCCATATCCATTATCGTCCTTCCATGAAAGCCTTTACTTCTTGTCAGATCTTACACATCAGTTGTCAGATCTCTATTTGGTATCACATACCAAAATAAAGAAGTAATCAAATTTATCTTATAACATTTATACCTGAAGTGGAGGTCTCAGTGCCTTCCTTTTTCTTGTTTAGTTCCTCTAACCAGAGTGGGAAATTTCTTTTCCAATGTCCATGCTAGTGATAATGGTGGCAATCGCCTCTTACTTTCTTCACACCTCCTTTTGTCATGAGATATGAAGACTTGGGCTTCTGGATAGATTTAGAACTCTTCTTAGCTTTGCCTTTGCCTGTATAATTCCCCTTTGTCTTGTTGATCATCATCACATACATGGGTTTGTCTTTCTTCATTTGTCCCTTAGTTTTTCGCAACATGCCCAACAACATTGTCAATGACTTGTCAAAGTCATTCATGTTGTAGTTAATGATAAAAACACTGTAAGATTCTTGAAAAGACTACAAAATTACATCAATGCCCAACTCTTGACCCAAGGGGAATCCCAGTCTAGAAAGGTTCTCCACATACCCAATGAGCTTGGGTACATGAGGACCTACTAGGTTACCTTTTACCATGCTACATTTGAACAATGCCTTGGAGACATCACATCTCTCTTATCTTTCCTGATCTTGGAACATGTTCTTGAGATGTGTGACCATCACATCTATGTTCTCATACTGCCTTTGCAACTCATAGTTCATGGAGCATAGAATCAGACACTTGACATCCATGATATCTTCAGTATGATTCTTGTAAGCATCCCTGTCAGCCTTTGGTGCATTTTGAGGTGGTTTCCCTACTTCTGGCATCTCGAGGACATAGAGCTTGTGCTCTTGTGTGAGAATGATTCTCAACGTCCTAAACCAATCACGGAAGTTGTTCTCAGTTAATTTGTCATTCTCAAGGACCAGTCATAGAGAAAAGTGATTGTTGTTTGTTTCCATTTGATTCTTCAAAATAATTTGCAATTTTGTTAAAAACTCATTTTTATTTGATTTGATTAATTTTAAGCGATAATAATTAGGTCTTTAATTCATTATAGTTCTCATTATTTTGATAAAAAATGACAACCTTCATGTATCAATTCAGAAAACTACATGAAAATTTTCTAATGAGCCAAGATCTATATTTCCTTAAGTCACGAGTCAACTTTGGATGAACGCCCACAACTTGACTATTTAGGTAGCCCAATGTGCCAATTGCATCATAGACAACTCTTGGATAGATGATATGCATAACTTCTTGCCATGATCATCTACATGACTATGGGCTTGGGCTCTCTAAGTCACTAGTTAAGCCCGACCCAATAGTCAATACGATAATAATGCACCCCACTTTGGCGGCACCTACATTATTACCATTACACTTTCACAAGGTAGACGACGCACCACGCTTTGGCATAACCTACGCTTGATCAAACAAGTTTTTCATGTCTATTACTATTGGAAAGAATCTTAGACTTAATATTTGATTTGAAGGAGTTTTATATATATCATATATATACATATATTGTACCCAATCACCACATATATAGTATGTACCATATCCACACTATACCCCACAATGTAAACATTCCATATAAAATGAAAGGAGACAGTTATGTCCATGTCTACTTGTATTTCCTTGGGAGCCACAAGGAATTACTACCACCTAGATCAATCATCACATCACATGTATGAACATGTTGTTGTGTAGATCTGTTCTTACCAATATGGGTAGATCCATTCAACCCTTGAACCGATCATATTGCCTCTTGTCCGGTCGGTCGGTCATCCTATCCAGTCGATGTTTGGACTCCTTCCAAATGGTTGTCTGGGCATCCAGTGATGGTCGTCTGACCTGCTATCCAATTGATGTTTGGACTCCTTCCAAATAGTCAGTTGGGTCCACCAGGCGATCATCTAGTTTCATCATTCTGTCCTCCATGTTCCTTCAGATGATCGGCTCATCTCATGACCTGGTCATCTCATCGATGATGATCATCTTCCTCGTCGTTTCAAGAAAAAAAACTATCCTATTGGCACTTTATTACATTGATAAAGAGAAACTTAGAGTTACATTTGAGGGGAGCGAAGGTAGGAAAGAATTAACTTTACATTGGAAAGAGGGAGGTAGAGGCTTGGTATGCAGATCGAGATAAACATGAACCAATTCATCCAACCATACAAAAATTTAGGGTTTAGGCCATAACCACGCTACACATCCACCATCAAACCTACTTTTATTTTGATTCATGTAAATTTCATATATATATATATGTATGTTTTAATTTAGGATTATTTGGTCTTTGATCAGACACACATATGAGATAGTTTAAATATTCACATAGTATGCAATAATGAAAGAATTAAACCAAAAATTTGATCATATCGATTATCCTAAAACATGGCAAATTTATGTGACCCTGATACCATTGTTGGGAAATACAGGCACAAAGTATAGCCTAGGAAACAAAATTTTTATCTATCCATATTCCCATACCAAAAAGATTGTGCCAACTACTATGAAATAGGAAGGATGGTATGCATGGTCCTAGAGCAAGTCCAGTGACAACAACTCACTTCAATGCAAGTGTTTCTAGTTTCTCTTAGACGATGGTTGTGTAACTCCTAGTCTTCACCATGAACAATGAACATAAAAACTTATTCAGCGGCCCCTGTGGTCTTGCCACAGAATGCAGGCTGACTTTTCTCTCCTAGCAACAACGAAAGGACTCCTTCCTCTAGAGTAGTCCACACATATCAACTCTTATCATTAAAATAGAAAAGACATGAAGGAGTTGTCCCTCCCGTTGGCGTACTAGTCACCAACATGCTCTCCCACAACAGTGATCCTTAGTTGTTCTCTCCTGTCGCGATCCCACCCTGCTTGGGGTCTCTTAATTACCACAACCAGAGAGGACAACAATTGTCAGAGAAACTGATTCTCAGTTGATGTTGTTGTACTTTGAGAAGCCCCCAATGCCCCTCTGTTTATAGGTGGGGTTTGGTCTAGGGTTCGCAGTCCACTCGGATCTAAGTGAGAGTGGTAGGGAGCAGAAGATCTTGAATTTTCACAACTTGTGACAACTGAAATGGTCTTCTGGTCACCTTGATGATCGTTTGGTCATCCGAGACGATCATATCACATTGAAAAATGACCATTTTGCAGTTTTCCAATCGCACACGAATTTGGTAATTTTGATTCCTATTAATATTAGATATTAATTCCTTGTACTACAAGTAATGTTCAATTGAAACAAATTTAGGAAACATCCAAAACCTTCATTCAACCCCTTCAAGCCATCTCACCCATGCGAGACACCCACTCACTCACCCGGACAGCCATCTAGTGAGCCTGAGTCTAGTCGATTGGTTCAATAAATTGAACAGGTCGGTTCACTCTTCAATTTGGGTAGAACTTAGCCAATTCAAACTTTGATTAGCCTGACAACCCAAACGTCCGTCTCAACACTTGAGATGGTTATTTGGCAGTCCAATCTACCAAACTATATATATGTTGTGTGAATTGGATACCTAAATGCTTTAGTAATCAATGCAATCATCATGCAAGATAAACTCCTGTTCTAAATGAGTTCCTATGTGTGTGACGCTATAGGTCCCATATCACATTGGAAATGAATGTCCATAACTAGCTTATAACATCACAAGCAAAAGGCGGTGCCTAGTCACATATCAGTGCTACCCTAGTGAAGGGAAAGTTAGAGAACAACTTCAACCTACAATCTATGTATGGTGTTGCAGTGATTATATAATTCCTTTATCTATGGTATCTAGAGTGAACTCGAGGCCTGGACTCGCCATCCTCTCAACGTTCAATCCATTTTACTTAAACCAAGAGAAGACTATTTGAGATGATGTGACCTTAATATCATATATTGATTTACATGTGCATGCACATGCATTTCTCAGTATCGCTTATCAAGTATCCAAGATATCATACTCCAGTAGGAGGCATAAATCCTATATCTATCATTAAAAGTCTTTCCCCATGTGTCAAAGTCACCCAATCATCACCTTTACAACAACCTATATATGTTTCAAGACTGATGTCTAAGCGTATCCAACAACATGTGACTAGTGTAGTGATTTCATGTCTAAAAATTACAATCACCATCTTCACCACCTTCACTATGTCACTCTCAAGGTGGGTCTGTCTGATACATTGTTCTCTAACATGTGTATATGCACTTGTTTTAATATTTCCATATTATGACTAATGAGATTCGGTCATCAACCAACACACACTCTAGTCTTATGTGTTACTGGTGTCTATCTACCTTCCACAGTAACAACTGAATAGGGACATAATTAGAATATATATATATATATATATATAGAGAGAGAGAGAGAGAGAGAGAGTTAGGCTAGAATACACTCGAATGTATTCGGAGCAGAATACACTCAAGTAGTTTTTCATGATGCAATAATTTTTTTTTAAATCTAATCCATTAATCTTCTTAACCATGTTGTGAATAACTCATATAAAAGTTTTGAGCACATTTGGACATTTATAGGTCATGTTATAAAGATCACAAAAATTATGCATTTCAAATTATTTTCATGTGTTGATTTTGTTGCCTTCAGATGAGTGACTTACACTCATCGAAATGGGCTCAAAATTTGTATGTAGCCTAATTATAGTACGACATTGAAGATCAATAGTTTACATCTTTCAAAAAATAGTCTTGATATGCAAACACACTTGAGTGTATCTGTGTATCTGTACACTCGAGTGTATTCTAGCCTAACTCTCTCTCTCTCTCTCTCTCTCTCTCTCTATATATATATATATATATATATATATATATATACTCTTAACATTCGTATGATCTCATTTTCTCAAGTCTTAAACATGAAGACATATGTCATTGAGTAATATTTCTATCTCTAGACATTCATAATATTTCCTCATTATCTCATAACTAAGTGAAACATAATCAATTGGAAGCTTCCCTTTATGAGTATTAACCAAATCCTCTCAGGTATATGCCATGCCAATCATCACATGATTTTCTCTATGGGAATACCTTACCAACAGAAGCAACCCAGAGATAGATTCTATTGCCCACAACAGAAGCAACCCAGAGATAGATTCTATTGCCCACATAGGAATTGTAGCAAAAACTTGAATGTTGACTGTTTTGATGAAATCAAAAGTCATGTCATGTGAAACATGATTGTACATGGATATACAAAATGGTACTAACATGAAGATAACCCTACTATGAGATCAATACACCTCGATAGTGGCACTTGTGTTGAAGAAGAAATTGCCAACAATGTTGATGTGAACTAATCAATTTCAATAGACTTGGTTGATGCAATGTTAAATAGTTGTGGGGTAAATATTATTGATCCATCTTCCTTATTTAGAAATATTATGCATGATGTTGAAAGACTATTATACTAGGTTTTAATAAGTTTACAAAGTTGGGCATTGTGTTGAGATTGTATAATCTGAATGCTAGCAATAGATGGAGGGATAAAAGCTTCACATATATGTTATCTTTTTTGGAAGAAATTCTTCCTAAAGGTAATGAGCTTCCAATCTCAACATATGAAACATAGAAAATTTTGTACCCAATGGAAATGGAGGCTAAGAAGATACATGCATGCCTAAATGACTGTGTTGTTTGAAAAGGACTATGCTGATTTGAAAGATAGTCTAAAATTTGGGGCATCAAAATACAAAATTATGACTCTGGGTAAGGCCATGACTGAGTCTCTTACTAAGGTGATGTGGTATCTACCTATAATGCTATAGTTTCAACACTTGTTTTCCAATATCATGGATGCATTGAATTTATCTTGGCATGCACATGTAAAGAAATACAATGATGGAATTCTATGACATACATTTGATTCCCCACAATGAAGCACATATTGCAAGTGGACATTCACTATATACTATAGAAGCATGTAAGGTTTGCAATCACTAGGATTTGTTTCTTCTTCAACACTCTATGTAGCAAAGTTATCAATCATGATAATCTTCATAAGCTATAGAGAGAAGTGGTCATTACCCTGTGCTATCTTAAGATGTAGTTCCCTCCTTCATCCTTTGACATCATGATATATCTTACAGCCCATTTAACCAAGAAAGTGAAAATGTTGGATCAGATTTTCTTGCAGAATGATACATGATTACTTTTAAAGGTGATTCTCAAAATTGTTATCGTCCTAAAGGGAGTATTATTGAGGATATGTGTCTAGGGGGGTTATCAACTCTCTCAATAAAGTTTTGAGTTATAATGAAGCTCCTATTAATACAAAGAATATTGATGATTATTATGGAAAAGTGACTTTAGGATCACAAGTCAAAGTAATTAATCTTGATAAGTGATAACAATAAAATTTATATGTTTTGCACAACATTGACAAAGTGAGTATTTATGTCATCAAAAACACCAATTTTATGAAGAGTGCAGATCTATCCAGAAAGACAGATTGTTACAAGATTGAGGTAGAGGACATAGTAGCATGGGGAATACAAGAAGCAATGAGACCGTTTTAGGCTTCTCAGTCTCAATCTCCTCATACAGTACCTCAAATGTAGCACCACTCTTCATACAAGGTGGACCCTCCTTAGACAAAGGTGGTTGGGATTAATACCATGGAACCACCAGCTACCACCAGCTGGCACACTTGGTGCAAGATTTTTTGGATAATATTCTTTCAATCCAATTTATAAAATATTGTGTTTGAGTATATATACATTACATATAAGATTGTAGGCATTGAAAAAAATATCATCTTGCATTACCATAACCACCTACTATGTTGTGGAATTGGGTGAGGTTTTCCCAACATGTAAAATTGTAGGCGTTGAAAAAATGTCATCTTGCATTACTAGAACCACCTACTATGTTGTAGCATTGGTTGAGGTTTTCCCACACCTTCCAGGTGACGAGTTTTATGGTGCTCCAGTGCCTGAGGATATGCTTCATGTGATAACCAACTTGTTTACCAAAAATGAAAAAACACACCACAACCACTTGGCCACCCCACAAATACTACACTAGGAGAAGAGAAGTCTTCCTGGTTGTGTGGCCCAAATTCAAAATTCTTATTTAGAATAAATGATAAATTTACATTGCATTTTTTGTGGTTCTATGCTATTTGCATATATATATATATATATATATATATATATATATATATATATGGCAACTAATATGAGAATATATGCAGGATATAATACCTAAGGAGCCCCCTAAAGTTCCTCCTCCAAAGCCTCTGCTACTTACTTATATTCCGTAGGTCCTATTCGATGTGGTGATTTATAAACTAGCACAAGTTCTTTTATTTTATAATATAACATAAATATAATCAATATCAATGTGCCAAATGGCTAGATTAGAAAGTTCCAGATAGAAAAATAATTGGATCATTGTGCAACCCCCAAAAAACACATTTTTCTAGCCTTTAGGCATATTGTGTATAGGGGAAATTTTAAAAATTGAGGGAGATAAGATAAAAGTTTTGGAGAAACATGAGCATATATGGATATGTTGTGAAGTAGTAGAGTTGGACAATATGGTGGAGTCAACCAGAATGAACCACATTCACCGTGGAGTTTAAGATGCTAACTCACCTTCACAGTGCGATCCCTTTCTCTTGGTCTCGAGCCAGATTGAAACCCTTCTTCATTCCTCTATTCATGGGATCAAATACCTGACAACCTATACATGGCAAGTTCTGATGTGACAATCATGGCCCTATTAGTGGCCAATGAGGAACCACACCACATGAACATCGCACCCTCCATCAGGATATCCTACTGATGGACATCACTAATGTCATGGTAGTTATGATGCTTGTGGATTGAGAGGTTCCCATCATCCAACATCTGGGTCGTGGTTACGTCAACATATTTGTTAAAAAAGGCACCAACAACCCTAGTGAATAGACCTATGACAATATTATGCATGATAGGGGATGATGTGGCGGTGAAGGTGTCAAGGATCTGGTGTTGTTTTTATTGTTGCAGTTTCATTCTGTAAATAGAAGATAGTTGGGAATTAAGCAATGCCATGGCAGATCAACTCCTTGGAAAATAAAGGTCTGATTGTGTGAGGGTGTATGGATGGAGGTAGGGAGGGTGTAGGGAGATACAAAAATATAGATATGACTTAAAGGAGACATATAAACATTATTGATGGTCGAGATGAAAAATACTGGAAAATATGTTCAAGAAAAAAATGATTTTTTAATGAAATAAGAAAAGATAAGAAAACCATGGAGGATGGGATGATGTTTGGAGCACCACCGAGCAAAGAAGAGAATGATAGCCTCTGGTAGGCAAAGGAGCTTTCTTTTTCTCCCTAATGTTAGGATCAATTCTCTAATACCATGTGAAAAATAAGTTGGAGACTAATGAAATATTTCTAATTGATAGTTGATATAAAGTTTCATCCTATATATAGGAGAGGATACAAGTATGATGAAGCATAAATTAACCTAATGGACCAAGACAATTAGGACCATATAAACTAAATGAAAATAACTAACAAAATTCACTTGATATTGCTAATTACTAGACCAATAAGAGTGATCATGATTATTGCTATAATCTTTAGTGAGAATTCAAGCAGTAGTGATCGAGAATATGTGTAGAAGTCATCTGAGATGCCACAGTTGTCAAAGTAATCCCACATAGGAAGCACCAACATCAGAAAAATGCACAGTAGTTAAAAAGAGCACTGCTATAGGAATATTATGCCATACTAGGTGGTCATGTGTCTGAGATGTGTTGCTATAGAAAAATGTGCTATAGTAGGTGTCAATAACATAGATGAATATGTACAAACTAGGAAACATGGTCGCATGGCATGCCTTCTTCTCTTCATCTTCTCTCCTCCATGTCATCACTTCTACTCATCTTCTTCTATTTCCCCCTGACAAATCACAAAAAGGATCATGAGAGTGGTTGGGTGAAAGGTCATAAACATTGATAGAGGAATAGATATGTAAAGGATGGCATAGAAATAAAGTACTATTGGTATAAAAGCATAGTAGGAAGTGTAGGAATCCGTGAAGAGAGAGCGGAATGCATTGTAAAAGCAACAAATGAAAAAACATTTCTTCACGTATCCACAAGTAGATCTCGTCAATAACAACATATAAAGAAGAAAATTTTGTGAAATTATATATTTGCCGTGAAGTATATCCAATGATGGAGCTCAAAAGAAAAAAGGTGGAGGAAGATGCTGTTGACTTTCTTCCGTCAAGGCATCTGTGCATCTATGCATTCCTGAGGACGATAGGATTCCACTGTGTGTCCAAGAGTTGGCATGGAAGAAGCAACATTTGTGTTGGGAATGTGCTAGCATTTTACAACCTCTCCCCTCTCCACTTCAACAATATGGCCATATACCATCACATCCATAAATGATGGTAGGATTATATCAAAGGCCAAAAAATGTTGGCTGTACTGATGGCGACATAGACCTTTATCAGTGTTTTTTTAGGCTATGCTTGCATTTGTAGTTGCTGATACAAGTGTGTCAGGTTAGCTCTCATCATCTGTTATGCCCTCTAAGCCATCACTTATGAGGTTCCTATACAAACTGCATGGTCGTTGACATAGGTAGTATTGACACTAAAATAAACATATTATGATTTCTATACCAGTAACGAAAATATGTCGGTACAAATATTACCACTGTCATAGTTATTGGAGATATTGTTTAAAACATATAGTAAAGAGCAAATTAAGGATATTAATATATAGTTGTTTGTTTCAAAGTCAATAATATATCATAGCATTTGAAGGATTCCATTATATATAGGTTACAAAACTTGTAACACACTATTTGTTGATTAGTAGAAACTAAAAGAAATCATTCCTTACATGGTCTACATGTGAACTGATGTTTTAGAGTAATAGCCGTTGAAGAACACATTATGGGACAAAGTGCAAATTGTATTCAAATGTGAACTTAAATTACATAGGAAAGTGATCAAGATTGCATGTACTAAAGATACAACAAACATAGAGCTCAAACTAATCCTTGGT
Organism: Alisma plantago-aquatica; assembly: GCA_963693085.1. Taxonomy (NCBI): domain Eukaryota; kingdom Viridiplantae; phylum Streptophyta; class Magnoliopsida; order Alismatales; family Alismataceae; genus Alisma; species Alisma plantago-aquatica. The sequence goes on from OY856410.1 coordinate 1,051,192,774, forward strand.
GCAAAAGAAGTAGATAACTCATTGATACCAACCACTGGGTACATTATTTATCACCCATATTACACTAGCATATCAGTTCACATCCCTTGTACTATATATATAAGATCACTTCGAATTGAATAGGTACATAAACATCACTCCTATTACACAAGACATCCCTTCAAATCCTTTGTACTATTATAAACATCACTCTTGTTAGACTAGTACATCACGTCAAGTCCCTTGTACTATAGATGCAATCCGTTCTTGTTGCATGAATCTTCCCTACTTAGATGCATCAACATGTTGCACAAGACAAAATCCAATCATGATAAAACAAAATACAAAATATAATGAATATAATAACGAAAATAAAAACAAAAACAGATAATGTCTAGTATACTAATTTTTTGGCAGTGTGTTGTTTTGAAGTGAACTTGATATGTCTAGTATGTTATCTTAGCTAAATTGTTGCAGCTAAGATCATGAACATACTTACATATAAAATGATGAAAGAGAATGTTTCCTTCACATAGAAAACATGTTGACAGTGGAGATAAAAACATGTTGCATGTAGATGAACTAAAGTTTTGTCCCACTACATTTGAGTTGTTTTTGTAGTGGCGTGAAAATCATAGTGGCATCAACATTTGCACATCCAAAGCAGTTTCTAATTTTAAAATGTAGGAGAAAATTTCCAACTATATATGTGAAATACTTAATAAGCACGACACCTAATACATAACAAAAATCAATAGAACTTGGTATCATGTACATATTATATCAACAATTCACAATTATACAACATTGGTTATAGCCATGCTAATATAATTCTTTAGAGCCACAAAGGGTTAGTATCTACCTAAGTTTTGTTTCATCATATGCATCATCAACATGTGAACATACATTTGTGTAATAGAATAATCAACAACTCCATGCATGCTCCTTGGATCTTCATGATTTTCTAACCACACACTAGGTCCTCCAAAGCTTATTCTACTCCTATCTAACATTTGAAAGATATATAGAAACCTTGAGCTACATTTAAGAGGAGTAAGAAGGAATAGAAAACATTGCATACGAAACAAAAGGATGAGGCTTGACACACTAGACAAATACTTGTCAATCAAACAGAGAGATTCACATTAGCTTCATGCATAAACAAAAGTGGTCTTTGGCCGTAACAATGCACACATCCACCAAACGAAACATACTTCTACTGAAACATGTATTCTTTATAGATATATTATATATTATACACAAATATATTTAAGATTGTAGCTTTTTATATAGGAAAATCTTCATGAAACATTTTTGACATCCACACAAACAAAGTGGGGAACACAGATAAATATATACAAACTTTTACTTTCGTACACTAGGAAAATTATATTTTTCTTTGTCAACCTCATCAGAGATATAAAAATCCATGTTGAAAAGGCATGTGGGACTTACGTGCTATGCATATGAATAGTTAATCACTGACATAACATGTAGCAACACAAGAAACATAAACCAAATCTGATCATATAAATTATAAATCTTGAGATATTATAATTTTTTGTGGCTCTGATACCTCTATTGGAATCTACAGAGAGAGTGACAAGGATAGAGGAAGCAATAAACAAAAAAAATCTCTATGTATACATGAGAAGATCTCATCATCAACAACAACTTATCATGAATGAATGTTTGTGAGATTATACATTTATCGTAGAATAGATCCAACTATAGAGCTCACAAAAATAAAGGTGGTGGAATATGTCATTAATGTTCTCCCAACATAGTCACAAATGTGTCTATGTCTCTACATAGTCCACGCGGACAATGAGAACTCTACTTCATGCTCCAACAATCAAGGTGAAAGGAGTAACCTTTCTGTTGGCAATGTGCTAGCATTGGACAATCTTTCCTCACACCTTTTTTCTTTTGAGTAATGACAGTTGGTCAAAGGACCCTCAAAAGGTTTCTCCTTTTTTCCAACAGTAGCTTCATTAGAGAGTACCCAAATGCAGTAGTTGAACACCTACCTAGGCTGGGTTCTAACCATTTCCCTCTGCTGGTTAAGTTTCTACCAACACAAAGACCTAACCCAAGATTTATTACAAAAGCATCCTGGTTGGATTCCAACGACTTCAAGGTTATGCTGAAAGTAGCTTGGAACCAAAACCTATCATTCGATATGGCGCTGCAGGAAGCTAAGGAAAATATTGTCCAATGGGACAGGAAATAGAGAAAAGATATGAGGAAAAAGGACAGATTGATAAGAGATATAAACACGCTACAAACTGAACTTATAGAGCAATACAATGAGATCTCGGATGGCTTATGATTAGATTTGCATACTGAATTGGACATCATTCTGAAAGCTGAGGAAAATGACCTTAAGCACAAGAGCCATGTCGAACGGCTCAAAGAGGGAGACAACAACTCTAGGTATTTCCATAATGTTGTTTACCAAAGAAAGCAAAGAAACCGTATCACAAGGCTGAAGAACCCACGCAGCATTTGGGTTACTGATTAAGGGGAGTTGATGGATATGATCGTGGGGCACTTTGAACAAATACTCACGGCACCTGCAGACCATCCAAAACCTAATCTAACGGACTTGATGGGGTATTCTCTACTATCAGTCAGGAGCAGCAGCATAAGTTGGGCACTTGTCCTTCTGAAGAGGAAGTTTCAGGCATTGTGAGGTTGGTAAGTCCTGTGAAGGCTCCGGGGTCCGATGGCGTGTTCGTGTCTTTCATTCAGTAGAACGGGGACACAGTCAGGCCAAGGCTTGTCCATGTTAGAATTTTGTCTTTTATCCTAATTGAATAAGTATTAATATCTAACAATATTAGGAAAGTGCAATTAATGTTAGACTTGGAGTCCAAGACATTATTTCCATATTCTTTTGTATTGTCGTTCTTAATCCCTATAGAATTATTGTATCCTCTTGTATTCTCTAATCGGGAGTCCCTATCTATAAATAGGGATAGACACCGATGGATATTGGGGGCCAAAATAGCACCGATGTGTGGGGGTTCCAACGTGTGGTAACTTCAGGTGTGCCAACGTAGGACAACATCGTGTGTCAAAACGGAAAGCCACAAAGGATAGCCAAAGAGGAGAGAGAACGAGAGTAGGTTACGGGATTTTATTATGGGCACGGGATTGTGAGGGAGCTACAATCCTTGTAATCTTCTTGGAGTTGCTTAATAGAATTCTGCGGTCTTCTTCGCCAATCATGTTCTCTACTTGGTTATTTATTTGGTGGTTATTGGCTTTGTCAACGTGGGCGGTCGTGACTTTTGTTGTGCATGCTTGGGCTGTATCTCGTGTGGGGTTTTTCTTGGGCTAGAAGCTTCCGCATATCTCTTCAAGTGGTATCAGAGCAAGGTTCATGCGAGACGATCAGAAAGTGTGGGAGACACCAAAAAGCATGACGACGTCGACAACTACCGTTGGAGGCTATCCGGTAGAAAATCTTGATGGCAACATCATGGAATCAGGCGGGCGTACATCTACTGGTTGTGAAATATCAACGCGAGGTGGAGTTACGCTATCTACTTACAAGGGGCAAGTGGCCACAGAGGCTACCTGGCTCTATGGACTGGATGGATTTTTTCTAATCAAAAGAGGAGCGACTGACGAGAGGTCTACGAATATGGAAGGCGTAGATAAAGTAGTAGCATGGGTGGCGGGTGTCGTGAACCCAAAGATTGCTACATGTATTCAACTCTCACAGGCAGTTTGGTGCGAGATTGCAAACTCGGCTGCGAATTTCAACAGATGCAGAGGCAAAGCTGTCAACTGTTGGAAAGAGGAAGTCGTGGTTGGACCGACCACGCAGTGTCTTCAAGTAGGTGTCATTAAAAGAAGACACAACCCTATGGCATGGGGGCCAAAGGTGCGAAAGATGCGGTTCTTTCAACCGCAGGTGGAGGCGGTACAGTTTCTCAAAATGTACAATACGAGGAGCTCTCACATGAAGGGTCTAGACAGTCATGTCTGGACACACACTCCATGCAGGCGTGCATGGTGATACGCTTCTGGAAACATGAGTAGCTTCCGAGGGCGGAAGCATAGAAGAAGAACGGGAGCAGACTTGTTGGAGGAGCAACTTCAGCGGATAAGATTCAAGGTGGAGATTGTTAGGATTTTATCTCTTATCCTAATTAGATAAGAAATAATATCTAACAATATTAGGAAAGTGCAATTAATGTTAGACTTGGAGTCCAAGACATTATTTCCTTATCCTTTTGTATTGTCGTTCCTAATCCCTATAGAATTATTGTATCCTCTTGTATTCTCTAACCGGGAGTTCTTATCTATAAATAGGGATAGACCCCGATGGATATTGGGGGCCAAAATAGTACCAATGTGTGGGAGTTCCAACGTGTGGGAGTTCCAACGTGTGGTAACTTCGGGTGTGCCAACGTAGGACAACATCATGTGTCAAAACGGGAAGCCGCAAAGGATATCCAAAGAGGAGAGAGAACGAGAGTGGGTTACGAGATTCTATTGTGGGCACCGGATTGTGAGGGAGCGACAATCCTTGTAATATTCTTGGAGTTGGTTAATAGAATTCTGCGGTCTTCTTCACCAATCATGTTCTCTGCTTGGTTATTTATTTGGTGGTTATTGGCTTTGTCAACGTGGGCGGTCGTGACTTTTGTTGTGTATGCTTGGGCTGTATCTCGTGTGGGATTTTTCTTGGGCTTGAAGCTTCCGCATATCTCTTCAGTCCATACGATTCAAAATGCTCTATCTTCAAGAGTCATTCCGACCAGCATGTGCAACTCTACTATTGTGCTGATACCGAAAATACCGACACCTGAGAAGTGCGAGCATCTAAGACCCATATCTCTAAACAATGTCGCACTGAAAATCGCTTCCAAGATGGTGGTTGAAAGGTTGAAACTACTCATCCCGGGATGGGTATCCGCTGCTCAAAGCAACTTTGTTCTGGGTCGTAGAATAACAGACAACATCCTACTGGTGCAGGAGACTATCCACAAGATGAAGAACATAAAGGGAGCCCATACCATGGCGATAAAGATTGATTTGAACAAAGTATATGACCAAATGTCATGAGGATTCATTCTTGACACTTTGCACTGCGCACACCTGCCACAGAAACTAATCAACTACGTTATGGCGTCGATTATAGGAGGCGAAACCTCGATCGCATGGAATGCAAAACAATCTAGACCTTTCAAAGCAAGTAGAGGCCTAAGACAGGGAGACCCCTTGTCACCCTATCTGTTCGTTCTATGCATTGAAAGACTCAGCCAACTGATTGAATAGAAGGTGACTCTCGAGATGTGAAAGCCGGTGAAGACGGGATCCAAGGGCCCAAAAATTACTCATGTATGTTTGGCAGATGACTTGATCCTCTTCGCCCACGCCGACATTAGACAGATGACGGTGATTTTAGACTATTTTCATTTTTCAGAATGTCTCTGGTCAGTCCGTATCTCAAGCCAAGGCAAGGATGCTCTTTTCTGGAGGTGTCGACAGATCGATCAGGAGAAGAATCAAACAGATGAGTGGTTTTCAGATCACTTAGGACTTGGAGATATATTTGGGAGTACCCATCATTTATAAGCGGGCGGATAGGAATAATTACTGTGAGATTCTGGAGAAGATTAACAACAAGGTTACTGCATGGTCAGCAAGGAGTCTATCCTTGATGGGACGGGTGTGTCTTGCAAAAACCACCCTGCAATATCGACATACATGATGCAGACGTCAGTCCTACCTCGGCAGCTACATGACAAAATTGACTGTACTATTAGAAGATTCATTTGGAGGGGGGGGGTGTCATAAAGCACATCCTCTAGCTTTGGTTGCATGGGATAAGGTTTGCTGCAATAAAATAGAAGAAGGGCTGGGTATGAGAGAATGGAACCTAGCACTACTGTACAAACACACATGGGATATCAAGAACAATCGACGGTCTTTGTGGTGCGCAGGCCTAAAGGAACACTACACATAGGGAAATCGAACACTCTTTCAAGAATCGGGAGAGTCATAGTAGCCGGTAAACCTTTCATTGAGAAGAACTCATTTACAATACCTATGAATGGTGTGAACACGTCGGTTTGGGAGGATAAATGATGGAGTGGAGGGCCTGTTTTGAAATCTTATACAACTAAACCTGTCAGTGAAGAGCTTCAGGACTTGAGAGTCAGTTCAATGGTCGATCTTGCTGGGAGGTGGGACGAGGGCTTCATTAAAGACTGGTTTCCAAACAACATAGTCGAGGAAATCATGAAACTGAAACCGCCTTCAGATAACGATGGAGAAGATATCATTGTGTGGGAGCAAACCAAGAATGGCAAATACTCTACTAAGTCAGCTTACAACAAGCTTAGAGAAGGAAAGGGAATTCCCACCGAAGGGAAATGGAGGGAGTTATGGCATGCGAAGGTGTCGGCTAGAATCAAGTTATTTGCATGGCTTCTGATGCACAGGTCAGTTCTCACTAATGAGACAAGAGTTAAGAGACATATGGCTACCAGCGCCTTGTGCCCAAGATGTAGATTAGCAGATGAAACGATTTTGCATGCGGTTAGAGACTGCACCTACGCCAGGCAAGTATGGGAGGAAATTCTGCCAGCCAGCAAACTGCATCCCTTCTTCAACAAAGCAGATGATAAGGAATGGCTTCATGCACTACTTAGGAAAGAGGAAGACGATGTTACCCTTTTCCTCACGGCGTGTTGGCATATTTGGTCATGCAGGAACATGCACACCTTTGACAATAAAGTCAGCCACCCGAAGCAGCAGGCTGGGTTTATCAGGAAGGAAGTGAGGGACCAATTAGAATGCTTCAAAAGAGAAACACTGGGAAAGCTATCCTTCGTCAACACCAGCTGGAGAAAACCGGAAACCAGGGGAGATAAAGTTCAACTGTGATGCAGCCTTTAAGAATAAACAAACGAGCATTGCAGTGGTAGCCAGAGACGACGAGGGCAAGTGGCTGGGAAGTGTTGCCCTTACTATCAGTGCAGCCGATGTCACAGAAGCAGAACTACATGTCATCAAACTTGCCATGGAGGCCGCAGACATGAATGTCATAGATGTAGCCTTGTTTGAGACTGATTCTAAAAATGCTGTAGATATGATACATGCACCACTGAAGGATCACCCACGCTATGCAAAAAGTGTGCACAAAATACAAATCATGAGAAGGAGCAATTGGAGAGTAAACTTTAGTAGTAGAAGTTGCAATACTGTTGCAGATGGCTTGGCTAAAAACCACCAAAAAAACAAAGAGAGGTACTAAGTGTACCACGTACCCCCTACCCCCTCCTGAGATCCATGATCTCTTAGTTAGGGATGCATGTAATGGTAGTAGTACTACCACATTTAATTTTAATTGCTTAATTAGTGATTGTTTTGAATTTTGAAGTGCTCACAAGAGGAGGGCGGGGTGAATAAGATTGCCCTCCCGACTTATATAAAAAAAACCTAACTACCATGGACTTATAGAAAAGTCAGGGAAGTAGGATTTCTAATAAACTTTGGGAAATGAAAAGACATAAGCTTCTTTTTAGTTTGCTATTTACAAGCATTCCATTCAGGCAACTAGAAGCAGTCCAGTCGGCTGACTGAAACCTCTTCAATAATTTACTTGATCCATCCAATCGACTGAATCCAATTTTTAGTTAGTCCATAATGATTCAATTGTTTAATTAAACCTTTTGGTGATCAATTAATCATATGCCCATGATTTACTCCTCTTCTCTATGCATCATATGCATATGAACCTATAAGTTCCAAATTACATTAAGAGTGATGTCTATAGTCATATTATGACTTCATAGATACTAATTGGTATCTAAAAAGACTTCATTGACATCCAAGTAACTGGAGAATTTGAGGAACACCTTCAACCTAGTATAGTGACCAGTGTTATAGTGGTTGTATCATCTTTTTGTCTCTGATATCCAAATTGATTTTGAGGCAAGGAAATGCATTCTGTTAAAGTTGAATCTTTATTTCTTGATCCAGAGTAGGTGATTCGAGATACATATGACGTCAACATCACATGTTGATTTACATAGCGATGTCATGCATTTATAGTCTCCCTCATCAAGTAGCCATGGATATCACTCCAATATTAGGGACAAATTCAATCTACATCACTCACAATACTCACATGTGTCATGATGTACCCAAGAACTATTTGTATGTAAACCCTTATTCAAGGTACGTTGGGTAGTGTTGAAGTATACTGAACAATATGTGATCATTGTAGTAACTTCAGGTCTAAGTACCACAATCATCGATGTCACATAGAGATATGATTTTGACTACTACTCATGGATTCCATGTATCATACTCAAAGTGTGTCTGTCTAGAACTACTTGTTCTCTTACAAGTACATATGTATCTAACTTGATATCCAATATCATGACTAAAGTGTGTCTATCTAGAAGTACTTGTTCTCTTACAAGTACATATGTATCTAACTTGATATCCAATATCCTGACTAAAGTGATATAGGCATCACTCATAATAAATACTAGTATTATGTAATTTTTGTCATGCTAATATCCACAATAATAACTGACTAGGGATATAATAAGAATGTGTACTCTTAAGTATATCATTGATCTCATATTTAGGTCCTCAACCTAAATGATATGTCACCAAGTCAAGAAATTTTTAGGATATTACTATATTTATTTATTATCTCAATATAGACATAATAATTGGAATGTCTTTATTAATATTAAAATTTATACAAGTATGTCATTACAATCATCATATAATTGGCCTCAAGGCATGCTACTAATAGGAAGAACAAAGCACTATCGTTATATAGGCATGTCAGGAAAAACAAAATCACATGAATACATATGTTCTAATATATGAAAGACCCCTAATTAAAATAAAGATACTCAACCATGTGGTTTAGGGGAGCCACATGGATAGAAAGAAAATTAATGTGGTATCCTTATCTTTTATTTGGTACTTTATAAACTAGCATACAATATTTTGTTTTAATTTTTTGTTGTTGTTGTAAATGAATAAGGAATGATGGGGGAGTTAGTAGATGAGGCATGGATAATGTTACTGTAAAATAATGTGGAGATAATTATGCTCAATGATCATTGCAGTCTTTTTTTTCTTCTTTCTGACATCTTTGCTGGACTAAAACAAAACGATTTTACTTGTACTCATGAGGGAACACAACTAATTGAGACTTGATTTATGATTGCCTTGGAAGGATCCACAAAGAGGGAAAATATACTGACTGTGGTGCAAATTATTGAATATTGATGATTGATTAGAAAAGAAACAAGCTTACTTATAGGAGGGGACGAAAGATGTAGCTGAGGTCCGTCTATGTAGGCAACATCAAGAAAAGAATGGAGAAAATATGTACACATGTCAAGGGACGGCAAAGGGATTTGTCCATGTCCTTAACACGTCCATGTTGGGGAATAGAACACAGTGATGATGGTCTTTATAATAGCACGGAAGTTGTTGGAATTGGCATTATTGTGCTGGGCTAATATTGGTAAATATGTGACAACAGCAGAACTTTGTGTACCATACATCTAGAATGTGACCAGGTAAGCCACTGGAATTTGATCGGGCAAGTCATTATGGTGTAGTAGCCATACTGAGAAGATATGTATGCGAAACTCCCAATCATTGATGACAGGGTTGTTGGTACGTGTCGGCGGGGTACCAAAGATGGACTGAATGGCGTATAATTTTTGTCATCTAAAATAATGAATCTTTATGGAAGAATAAGGGAGGACATGACCATAGAGTTTAAGTGATGCCTGGTGGGCGACCAAGCCAATAAGGGACAGTGGAGGCCTATATGAAGATGTACTTTCATTTTCTCTCTAGGGTTAGGTGTAGGATGTATGTTCTGATACCATGTGGAAAATAAGATGAAGGCTGATGATATGTTTCTTCTTAAAAGATGGCACACTCTTATCGAATATATAAGAAAGGAGGAAACTACAAGGACTTAGAATTTGACTGTAATGGACCAAGACAATTAGGGTCATATACGTAACTAATCAATAATTCTAACACGATAAAAGTGATTAAGTTCAATAATTTTGAAAAATCAAAGAAGTACAGAAGTTATGAGACTGTGCCAAAAAAGAAACAAATTTTATGGTTGATATTATGTAACCTATCTTTAAAAAGTTGAATACGACTTCTGATTATAAAGGTATGTTCACTGCACCACTACTTTACTTGAATGATGGCATGATTGAAGTTCTGGTAAAAAGCTTCTTTCACTGTTAGATTTTGGTGGTGCTAAAGTTGCCGGTAGGGATACTTCAAATTCATGTAATTATGAGTATTTGAGTATGTGAGTCTATATGTGGACTAAAGTGCTACAAAGGATCTCACCAAAAAGTCAAAGACACATATGAAATTGTATACACACGAATCTATATTATCTTTGTAACTTCTTAGGGTTTTCTTTGGATCTATAGGGTTAAAGCAATATATAATAGATATATTGGTTAATGATGGTTACAAACAAGGTAGGAGATGATATGCTTGCAAAGCTAGTTTTCACCGGCCAAGAAATGACTTATGACTCCTATTCAATATCCTAATGGTGCAAAGTCGTCCTTGTTGGGGTTTTATTGATGTGTTCCATGAACTAGTAAAATCTCAATGAATTGGGATTTTGAATGTTTCTTCATAGGTTTCTAGTGGTGGGTTAAGCTGATGATTTTAGATGGAAATGTTGACCTAAAAGCTTTATCCAGGAAAGATTCTTGACTGCCGATGAGGTGTTTATAGTTAGGTAGGTTTTGATGCCAAATTTTGAAGTAGTGTGAAACCCTAGTAATGAACACATAATATGAGGTAGTTACTCATTGACCATATGTTTAACCAATAGAATTACTTTACAATCATTGAGTGGTCTACCTTGCTGCTTAAGTAAGAAATATTTGTGAGGTGGGTAAAGTTGTTTAGCTAAAAAATTTAGTCCATGTGAGTATGAATATTTGTAAAATATCAACATAAGATGGGTAATATACTAATTCATGGGACAATAGAAGAAAAGTGTATGAATTCAAAAACTTAACCTGATCTTATTCATAGGAATAAAGTAAATGTTGCAAAAAAATCTTGTGAGGAATATTTGTGGAGTATTATTATTTAATTTTTATTTATTTATTAATAGTTTGGTCTACTCAAATACAGATATATAGTTCAATTTTAGTTGATCTAGAAGAAATGTACTAATTTCATTAGTGTAGTTGGAAATTATATTACTAACATGTAGTGTGAGGGCTTGGAAACTAGTCAATGTAAAGGCCAATTTGCAAGAGCAAACAAAGTTATACCAATAAGAGGTGCATCATGTATAGAAATAAAAAAGATTCCAAAACATCAAAAAGAAATATGAAATTGAAAAAATGATATACACATGTTTGCAATTGCGTGCACACACAAATATGTTCAGGGCTTACAACAAACCTATGGAGGTAGCAATAACCACTTATGTTGATTGTCACACCCACTTGTGGTACTTAGAACAATTGACTGTAGAGCTTGCAACTCACTTGTAGGGTTTGTTACAGTGGTATGCAACTTTCTTGTGGTGTTTGACCTAACCACTTTAATATTTGAGAACAACCTATAGTTTTTGAGGGTTATGACCCATTTTTGAAATCGCCTCGCAATACTTCGATTGTGGACATGAGGAGATAAATTTGGTGCAAATTTGATATCTAGTTAAATGGATGGAGGGTACAAGTATGATTTTGTTGAAATGCATAGTAGGTAACGTATATTATGAGTTTCATTACAGTGTGTGTCCTACTGGTAAAAATGTGTGAGAATTTTAAGTCTATAGTTGACATGAATAATGCCACTAGATGGGCATTAATATGAATGATGACTACAATCAAACATGAACAATAAAAAAGAATGGTAGTTGCTACTCTCCTTGTGTATTTTGAAACGTTCCATTTCTCCCATAGATTTAAACTTTCTTTCCCTCTCTTGTTGCGACATGCTTGTATCCTATCTCTTGTTTTTCATATGAAAAAATTGAATCGTTGTCTTCAATGGTATAGATTATGGTGTATAGACAAAGCATTATGAATTATAAAAAGAGTACCACTTCATGTGAGTGTTTGATTAAGCGAGATTTGGTCTTCTTTATTTTAATATTAGTAAATTCATTAATAAAATTTTTATTATTTGCACACTTTACAATGAAAGGGAGGTTTTATGATATAATGCATGTGATCTGATATTGAAATTAATTCCTTGGTTAGGATAGAAAAGCTATCATTTTACATTAAAATAATAATGATAATTTGGTTCACCCTGTTATTGTTTCTTTTTTTATTCCATAATTTGTTATACTAGATACTAAATATTCTGTGTACATAAAGGCCATAAATTGTAATACCTAATGATATCTTACTTTTTTGTTTTGTACAATAAAGAGGGATAATAAGAAATCATTTCATGTGCTGCTCTTATAGGAATCGGTCATGACAATCAAATTTTGTCTTGTATATTAGTTTTCTTTAGCCTTTTATTCTAGGTAAGATTTTTTCTAGTTGAATTGCCTATTGAGTTGTATGATTTTCAATTTATTACTTATTTTAATTTTTGGTAAAGACCCAAATCTATATACATGTACAATGCTTACTAATTTCAAAACCCTAGTAGGAAACATACATATATGTCAAAGGTTCTGTCAAATTTATTCCTTTACCTCATGCATATTATGCTTGAAAAAGAATGACAAAATTTGTCATTTCCAATCAACCACAGAAAAATCTTGCATGAAGGAAGCATACAACTTTCCCTTTGTTGGGGCCTTGTGTAGTATCCCACCTACAAGTGGTCCTTGGTTGTTGTGAAGGAGACATGTGAAGCTTTTGAGATGATGGGTGGATAATTAAAAATTGGTTTCACCTAATTTCAAACAACAAAACCCACTAATCACAAAGGTAGTAGACTATCTCATTTTGTGTTGAAAGATTGTTATTAAATCAATAATTCAAGGTGACCATGTTTTTAAAGATATGTTTATGACACACAAGACAAAATGACTAAAACATATTTTACATATGTATTAGATGCATATTTTCTTCAAGAATAGTTGATATAAATGATTGTACAAGTACAAAATAGCATAGGACATTGAGTCAAGGTAGCCCAAACTTGTTTAAAGGTTGTGATCTCAAAGGTACCACACATTTACAATATTATACGACAATATCAAAATAAAGAAAATGGTTATATTTGAAGCATAGATATTCCTATTTTGGTACATGAAAAAAGTGATATAAATGTTTGATTGAACATTCAACTCTTTCGTGACCAACCCAAATGTACCTTATGTCAAATGGATTCCATGAAAGACTTCTGTAAGTTTGTGAAGAAGTTTCAAAAGGAAAATGTTTTTAGAATATAACATAAAATGTTTTACCAACCTAATGTTGATAATATTTATGTTTTATTCCCAATTTGTCAAAATATACACTAGGTGGGTTGAAGTTTGAAAGAACAAGTTATACAACAATACACAAACATTGTGTTTGCGAACATATTGAGAACATCATTGTAGAACATGTCTATAAAGATGATCATATACAAACTTGTAAGAAATAATTTTTCATGCATCAACAATTACAAATTGTTTGTGTGAAGATTCCTTTCAATAAAAAATTGTCTCATGCTACAAAAATAATTTCAACAAATGGAAAATCTATAACTTCAAAACATAATGTCTTAAGAACAGACACCAAACATATAAGAGATGTGATAAGACTATAAAAGTAGTTAATTGGACTAGAATGAAGAGATATTTACCTTTTTGCACTAAGTTGACAAAATATTTGCAAAATTTCACAACAAAATGCTTTATCTATAAGGAAATTCTTGACATGCTTGAATATAAAAATGATAAAGTTACATATCTAATGGGTGACCCAACATATTTTTAAACACAGTAGAAATGATGAAGCTATTTCTAAGAAAAAAATGTCTCGGTTGTTCTTGTTAATGGGATCAAAATGTGATCTATTCTAGTTCAATGTAGGTGTTTTCTCCAAATGGGATCCATAGTGCTTTTCATGTCCAAAGAATTTATCTCATAAATGAATATGGACTTGTCTACTGTATATTGAATAAAATATTTTGTTGTGTCATGCCTACAAATAGTATTTCACTTTAATATACCCATTAAATTGAGCTCAAAGTTTATCACTCCTATTGGACAATGAAAAAAAAATGAATCTATCCATGGAGTACTTATTTAATTTATATTTTAAAATTGAAACTTTTAGGAATAGTTAATTAGGTGCATGAAGATAAGAGAAACAAGCCTAGATGATGACACCCATCCTAGGCTGAGTTGATTTAAATGGTCGTTACACCCCTTATCCACAATGACAGGTATTATGGTCTCATATAAAGTGGCTTCAACTTGATTCCATAGGAGTGGGATGGTGACCGGTCACACAATATAAGAGAACAAGACAACAAATGAGTGTACGTATGTTTGCCTCTTGTCCACCATGTAACGAAGTTTAAGGATAATAATTGGTCTATGACTACCTAATTTAATGTAAAATTTAAACTATCTTTATATGTAAACTAAATAATTTAGTATACTCTTGTGTCAGGTTACTGCTTTATAATTGTTATAGTAGTTTTATTGCCAACATATAATAGTGGGATAAATTCAAAATATCAATACAAAATTATAGGTAATATCATTTTATGGAACCTAACCAAAAAAAGAAATAATCATATTTCCTCGCACTCATAATTTTAAAAGAATAAAGCATGAAATTATCCCAAACAATGTTTGTCTAATTTTCTAAATTTTAAATGTTTTATATTTTCATATGATTATCATCTTATAGCAAGTGAAAAGACTATGAGGAGATAATTTTCATTCAAAACACACATGTATGTAAATAAGATAGAAAAATATGATGAATTTCCATGCTCTAATTCAATTTCCTCGTTTTCTAGATAATATATTTATACAAGATAGCTTAAGTAAAATATATATAGTTCCTACATTACTCAATACATGTTGTCCCGTCATCATACACTCAAACTGCAAAAGGTAAAATTGAATATCTTATTTATAGTGTTTACTTTTAATTTTGTAAATACTAAACAAATTATCATCTTGTTAAAGAACATTTAGAGCAAGTGTCCATAAAATGTCACATGAATTCATTTAACAAAATCTAAGACTATGATATTGTTACATCAGAACACCACTACATACTATGTATTTTTGTCTTGATTTGTAATACATAAGCTTTTTTAAGGGCAGTTGAAACCCCAGGAAAAATGCACAAGTAGGCCCCAATGTTAGGAGGGATACATAGAGGAAAGCCTAAAAACAAAATCTAAATCGATCTTAACTAATATACATTCAACCAAAAGGGCAAGCAAGATGCAAAACTTACACATTTTAACAAGATTCATATTTACAAGAAAATGTAAAAGGACCAATTTGTTCATATAATTTGATGATATTGTGCAATGTCATTTTTAGACCAAGATCATCACGTAATAAAAGATATATTTGATCCCATTTATAACATGTATGGCATGCACGGCATACAACCAACAATTAATTTGTAGATACATCATTGTTTACTAAATGCCATGCTCACGATTGGGTATACTAGGATGACACCAGACACCACAAAATGCTAGAGTGCCACCTTCTACTCACTATTACCATGGATTAGATGGCTTCTCAATAGAACCTAACTAATGAGGCAAACCACAAGAGTGAGACAAAATTCCTAGATAGAGACAAAATATCTAAAAAGTTAGCACAGAATGCAAGCACTACAACATTCAAAGAACTCAGTAATTATGCGTTAAACAACACAAAAATTTACAAAGTAATAAAGGTAGTGTACAATAAAGGTAGTGAATTAATTACATAAGTTATACTTCACATTTCAGGAAACATTATTATCATTAAACCTTAGGTAGTTGAGATGTGACTCCTCATCTACATGCTAGTAACCAGAAGTCCCCTAACCCATAGTAGAGAGAATCTTAGGATTATCTCGTCTCCTAAGGGTCCTAACATGCCTTGGTCGGTATGAGTATAAAATTAGGATTCCATCATTCTAAGACCTACATAAGACATCAAGATCATACTAAGTACTCCAATCATGACACCTTTCATCACATAGGCAATGATTCCATTTAATCATCATAGCACATATCTTTTAATCACATTGGCAGAATTGGTGTAAAACAACATGTGATAAAACTTTGACCAACTCATCTAAACAAGTGAATTGAGGATTCCAAGATGATCGTATATCAGGTGCATTCTAAATAAGCCATGCATATTCAACAAGATATGACATTGAGTATCGTCTTCGAATTTGTGGTTTCTTTAAGGATACTCATTTCACTTCCCCAACTTCCAAACACTGGGGTGTTATACGCTCACATGAAAACTACATTAATTAGGTTGCCACTGATTATTGTATCCATTTAATCATATTTCATGGCAAGTGGATACATATTTTCAAATCTTACTAAGATATGAGTATCAAAGAATGAAAACATTCAATTCCCTAACTCTTACTCAATATACACATACATAGACAAATTTCTCCAATTTTGTCCATGCAAAGGTCACATCTCAAGTTGGTTTCAACATCCATTTTTTCTTCTACAATGTCATATTATAACTATAAGGAATCATCTTGAAAATTTCTATTCAAATATTTCATCATATGAGGTGGATATGGAAAAAGTAGTAACAATTAGCAAAATTGGCAATTTAGAGCAAGTTACATGAAAAGTTCAAGTAATTCATCTACAAGGAAGTTTAAAGCTCATATTTTTTGTTATAGAAAATAAAATAAAACAAGAAAGGTGCAATTCCAAAGTTCCCAAAGATTTATCCAGAAGACTAATAAAACTTCCATAGATTTATCCAGAAGACAAATAAAACTTCCATCTTTAATTCATTTTTCATGCATTTCGTGGAATTTGATGATCAAATGTAGAAATTGCATTACTAAACAAAGACTAAATAAATCACATAAGAGATTCAAAATGTCTCCTAAAAGAAATACATGAAAACTAGCCCAAATATTCACATTTGAAGATCCAAACGTCCACTTTCATGCACTATCTCCAATAAGTCCAAAGACGAAGAAAAGATAGTGTCTTCCGATAGAGAATAGGGAGTTCTATTGTATAATATGACGATCTTTTCCAAAGTGTTTCAATAGGATATACAAGAGTAAAAAATATGAGAATAAGATAAAAAAAGAACTTATATGGTTCTAGATAAACAAGGTTAGGATATTTATTCCAAGCTTTGATCTTCATGAAGCTTGATAACTCACCAATATACAAGACCTTTCACTCAGAAAATGAATACCTTCAACTCTAGTAATGCTTTCTATAGATATGGAATGGAGATCATAGCCATAGGATTGAAGGAAACTTATACACAGACATACACATATACATATATAGACAAATATATACAAATACATATACGTATAAGGAGAGCGAGTTAGACTAGGCTTGAATCAATACTAGAAAAGCACACATAAAAGCCAATAGTTTATGTCTTACACTAATACAAAGTGAATTCCAACCATAAAATATAATTTTTGTATCATGAAATATTCATAAAATAATTTTCAACGACTTTGAATACTTTAGGCCGTCCGTCTAATATGAACAAAAATCATATTTGTTTTAGGCCATTGATTTTGTGAAGTTTGGACCCAATGACTACAATTCTCCAAATGAGATCAAATATTTTGTGTGACTAATTTCTTAATGTAGATCAACATTTTATATAGAATATTTGCATTATATTTTTATTTTGATTATTTTTAGCATAATAAAAAAATATATTATGCATAGAATCAATTTTATTCTAGTTTTATTCTATATATATTCTGTAGATGTGAGAAAATTGTATTACATCCCATGTTTCACACATCTCAACCTCCAAATTGACCCAAAAGGCCCACTTCAAACTATAAAAATGATCCAAGTGCCTCAAAAACACCCACTTTAGTCTTCTCCAACACACTTTGACCCTCTTTAGCATGTAGCAATCACAAAACCTAATTGAAGAGACCCAAATAACACCTACTTTGACCATTGTTGTACAAGCCTTAGACAACTCTCTTCCCCATTGATCCAACAAGATCGCAATGTCCCATTTTGATTAGCATCAACCCAATCCTAGTGCATATTGAAACAAGGATCTTTGGGTTGGCCCATCCAACTTAGATCCATCCAAAGGGGTCAAAGTGCCCTATTCAAAGCCCACTCCAAGCCCACAAATTAATCCATACTACATGAATTGATTCAATAGGTCAATGTTTTACATAAGACACATTTTTCATGATAAATAAGTAATCCGAATTCTAAACTTTGAAGTTTTCATTGAACTAAAATTTTACCATACAGTCTCCTTGTATGTAAGTGCATGATCATACATCATGATTTTAATATATAAACTTACTATAATTAAATCCATATAATTACATTAATCATGAAACTAAGGGATATAGAACATGACTAAATAAAAATAAATTGAGGTCTCACAAATCATCCCTACTAATAAGAATGTGTCCTTGAAATCCTACAAAAGGTCTAATACAACTGACACTTCTTATACTTCAACTTCCAGGTGGCCTCCTCAACGCGTGGTGATGCTATGAATTCTTCGCTAAGGACATATCATTTCTCCCCAATTTGTATTCTCACATGTCCAAGATCTGAACCAGGCATACCTCATATGAAACATCATCTTATAGTTGGACTTCTATTAGCTACAACATATGGTCTATATCAAGATAGAACCTCTTCCATAGAGTATGGAAAACATTGTGTATTATGCTCAAATTTGTGTAATATCCAACTTATATGTCACTCTACCAACATTCTCTATGCTTGTATAAGGCCCCATGAACTAAGGATCTAGCATAACCTTCTTGTAAAACCTCGAACTCCCTTCCAATATGACACCTTTAGGTAAACATGGTCTCTAAATTTAAACTCAAACGATCACCATGCAATTATCAACATAAGACTTCTCACTTTCTTATAATTCTTCCAAATATTGCTCATATATATATATATATATATATATATAATCATGCATTTCACTAACTTTGGATTGAAAAAATTGATATTCACCCATATAATACAAAACATTTAGGAAATATGCAATGCGTGCCATATAGAGCCTCATGTGGTTCCATGTGTATGATCCTCTGATAGATGTTAATGTAGATAAGATTTTTTGAACTCAAATGTATATTCAAGTTACCAAAGAACTAAAGAACACAAGACCTCAAAAGATATTCAAGTGTATAGATCACCCCTTGTAGATGGTCATATGTTTGTTGGTGAAAAGATGTGCAAAACTTCAATCTTATACCCAAATCAAGCTCATAAATTACACTACTATCTCATCGACATACGGTTGTGCCAACATAACATATGATTAGGTAGTTTTTATATGTAGGTAACAACTATCCAAATGGAATCATATCCCTTCAATGTATTAGGTAGACCAACCACAAAGTTCATAGTGATATGAATGGATGTCTTGAATACACCATTCTACATGATTCCCAAGATGATGAACATATGATAAACAAATGGTGATTCCAAAACAATGAAACAATAATCCCAAACCCAATTGAGATCTGATACTACTTTTAGAGGAGTAACAAAATAGAGATGCTATAATCGAGTATACAACCCAAAGGGTTTATATATTAATACAACCCAAAGGGTTTATATATTAAGACTAATTGGTGATGTAAGGAGTAATCAACATGGACATATACTTGTGTAGATAGCCATAATATTTTGATGCATGACTAATATGACTCACATATATCTTAAATTAGCTATTATTTTTTTTACAAAAAAAACTGCACATGTATTTTTTTCTTTTAATATTTTCTAGTTTAAATCATGTGAAAAATTAATCTTACAACTAATAAATATGTGGAACATGACACGTATGGCAAGGAGATGAAGAAAAATTGTAACCTCTTATCACTCATGTCTTCTTAGGGTGCATATTCCATCCATTTTAATACTATAAGAAGTGGTGGTAGTTCAAATTCCAATCAAATTGCCAGCAAAAGTCATCCAGATTGGTTCCAACTACATAAACCATATTTAAACAAAAAATCCTCATTCTAACCCACCCCATACTCCACCTACTCCTATCTCTCTCATGTAATCTTCATTCATTTTAAGTGTAAGAAAAGTCATATCTAGATAGGAACCCCCTTTACAGTGGTTGAAGGATATAGATTGTTCACTTCCACATTGAAACTATGGTTTGAATATACATATTATTTACTATGGTGTGGGTAGGCATTCCATTCACATTAGGTTTTCTACAAAATTCCTCCAAAATTTCTTATTATAAGCACACATTTGACCATCATGTAGTTATTAATGTTGATAATGTCATCTATTGACAATAGCTTCTCAGTCATGCTTGGGACCTGTATACACATAAATACTATGATAAAGTGAATTTCCTAAAAAAATGTCCGTATTATACTACTTATTTAAAATATTGGTTTTAATAAATATTATTTCTCTTCATCATCTTGACAGATCCCATATGTATCTTGGAATGCAAGAAATTCATCTTTGATATCATAAGTATAGTCTAGAAATGTGAAACCTAAAGTGCATCATTGTATTAATATCAAAAGCTTTATAAATACAATGCATGTTATCATGCAGTTGTATTCCAATTTCATCTAATCTAGAATTTTTGCACAAGATGATATATGTTGAAGAAAATTACCAAAAATCAATTTTCTAACACTTTTTTTTACTTTTCTAGACCCTACTTGTTTCTCAAAAATTGAAACTTTGATATGATGTATGTGTTGAATAGGGTACCACATAGAACTTGTGATCAATAGGTTGCATGATGGATGATCAGGAGCCACTTGATCTGGGCACCTACAAATTAGGGCTTTGATCGAGTAGTAGCCAACTGTCCAAAGGATACTAGATGTCAACTTGGATCCTCTTCCTACTCTACTTACATCCTCATTCATTTTCTAAGTGAGGCTATCTTCATGTGTTGTTGTATTTGATCATGCTTAAAGGTCAGTTTACCATCCTTGTGACCAAATGTGGAAACTTTGAGTCTGCTTTCCCACTCTCTCACTCCAGAGGCATCCCTTACACCTAAACATATATAGCCCTTTAAACTACCTATAAAACCCCTCTATGGAACTAGTACACTAGTCCTTGTTCAACTGTACCATCACGTGTAATTTCCCACACCAAAGTGACCTCCATTGATATATCCTTATCTTCTCCTCCATCGTGGCTGTCCAATGGACGCCCCCCTCACATATCCTCAAGACCATAAATATCCTTGTGAGCTTCTTTCAAACTAAACTCATCACTCCCAATAAATCTATACATCCTCATGCTTCCTTCCTATCACCCTTAGGCGAGTTTACCTCTATAAAGGTCTAATTTAGTGCACAAAGGATTCAATTTGATAAGACAAAGCAAAGATGTGATCCTTTTCATTACACCCCTAGACCACATTGGACTCAGTCACATCATTCCGACTAGTAACCTAACCTTAAGATCGCTAACACCACAACTAATGATTATTTGAAAGGTAAATTATTATCTCCTTTCAGTTAAGAAGTTGAATAAATGCTATAATTTTTTTTCTTCAACAAGTGACTAAAAATACACCATTTTGATTATAAAAATCAAGTGATCTCAATAAAAATTATTTCAAGATCTAAATCTCACTCTCTATTTAATAATTATATTAAACACACTAGATTCCATTGACTCATTTAAACAATCAAACCTTGGTCCCATATTATGCATACTCTAATCTATATATGGCCCCTCAAGCGTTTGCTGGCATATTGTA
Organism: Alisma plantago-aquatica; assembly: GCA_963693085.1. Classification (NCBI taxonomy): domain Eukaryota; kingdom Viridiplantae; phylum Streptophyta; class Magnoliopsida; order Alismatales; family Alismataceae; genus Alisma; species Alisma plantago-aquatica. The sequence goes on from OY856410.1 coordinate 1,051,214,693, forward strand.
AAGCAACTCAGGTACCCTTGGTCCATGATAAAATTGAATCAAATATATGCACAATATTTCTTTTAATAGGATAAAGATAATGATGATGGTAGTTGTGATGGGTATATACTAAGAGTTACATGAGATTCAACCACCATGAATATACTAATGATCCAATTATGATAATGCATGAAATATATTCCTATTATACTAAGATATTTTGACTTGTAAACTCTAGTATCAAGATATACTTAATTTTTTTAACTCTTGAAACCAATCGAAGTATGCTTTACATTTTATTTTATAGAACATTGGTATTTCGTAATAACAATTTGCTATGTAAACAACATGTATGTTCATTGGGTATCTATTGTTTTAACTACTTGTCCCCTATGGACTTTCTTTTCCATTTTACTTATACATATGTTGCAAAGCGCCAACATAAATGACATTTTTGTTCTAATGGTGTATCCTCTTGCAAAGTAATGGCACAATAATATAGAGTTTCATGGTTCTTACACCATGGACCATAATGTTTGGACTCATTTATCATACATTGTGGGCCCATTTATACTAGAATTCTTGGTTTATACACCTTGGAGCTATTTGTTGATCTTTTTTTTTCAACCATGGGTGATTAGGGAGTGGCCAACACCCTTACTCATTGTGGAAATACCCATCATGAAAACATAATTGAATTTAGACTTCAAATATGTGTGTTCTTGATAAATATTATCCTTCTATTCTTCATGGGTACGTCATAAGGCGTGGCCCATGTAAGGCTACCATATAGGACCCAATCTAGTTGACGTGGTTGGAACCCACACTACTTGATATTGTCTACTAAGTTCTCTCTTTAGTTCCTTGTATAAACCTCCCACACATGGTCCTCTACTCCCGTCCCTATGTGATTTGCCTCTACCATAAACTCAAATGGATTTTAATCTACCCTCAAGTTATTGTCGAAGCAAAATAGGGTATCTACACCTACATTATGGTAGTGGAGGGTTGAGCAGTTTTATTTCATCGTCTGGGAAGTTCTAAGTCCCTATATCATCCTTCAAACTAGGTCATGGAGGTAATGTAGATGGAAGGAAGGGAGGATTTGCTTCCTATCACGTCAAGGGTCCTGAAAACACCAAGTGGTGGAGCATAGTTCCCAACCCAGTCTCTCATTTTGAGAATTGTGGGTATTAACATCCATGGGGTCTGCCACTAGTAGGTGGTGGATATTTTCTTTGCCTTCTATATCATATTGGTATTTTCTTCCATTCTTCAAGTCTGAGTTGGTACTCCTCAGATGCCCTAACCTCTTGTGAATTCTTGGTTGTGAATAAAAATAGGGAGGGACATGGGATTTAGGGATTGTACCTTCCTCTTCTAACACCATTTTCCTTGATATATGGTTCAACTAGAAGTTGTGGTGAATTTGAAACTAAACATATAGTCAAAATACTTACACCAAGATTGAAGGCATGAAATGTGAGATTTGGACTCTAGTTATCCATCTTTCCCTATTTGGTCAGAGGTAGGAGACAAGTGAGAGGTTGTAGGATTGATGTGTAAGGGTTTAGTTATCCTCAACTTGATGAAAAGTGCTCCACTAAGTTCAAACAATGGGCTAGATTCCATATTGGTCAAGAAAAATGATCAATCTATTATATCTATCATTAAAACTAATCAAGTATATTCAAATACTTACTATATTTCGAAATTTTCAGATCTCCTTATCCACGACTCAGTAAGATACCAGATATTAAACAATGCTTGATTATAATTTAAACTCCACATTGACCAAGCTCCAAACTAAAAAGGCTTTGTATTAACACATAAATAATTCCTATATCAAATATTATTTCAAAGGTTAGCTAAATGACATTGGTTGACTACATCTTATAATTTTGTTTTTAAATCTATGGGCTTCATCATACAAAAAATACTCGAAGCCCAATTTTTTGCCATGCTTCTGTGAAGACATTTTTGTGAGGCACTTTTTTACTATCATGTATTCAGTGATAATATACACAAAAGTACACAGATTAATAACATAAAATCAGCTTTATAATGTCATTTTGTGAGGTTGATCCTAAAAAGTCAAGATATGGTAGTTTAAGATGCCACTAGTATACTACTACAATAAGGAAGTCCTTTTTAAATAAAAGTGCCCTGGGCCTCCCCCACAGTGGGTTGTGAAAGCATGACATGTTGATCATCTCTATTCCTGTGTCATAGTTACTAATGTCAAAGAGGCCCATGTGAATGTATATTGTATGATGGATGCTATCCTTAAAATTATCCTACTTTATGATGAAAATATCATGCCTAAAACATGCAAAACCTCATACATTGTATGAATATATAAGTATCATATATATCCTTGATCACTCAATGGTTTCTCTATTCGATTGAATATATACCTCATACCATGTTTATAAAATGATCCTTATCTGTTATCATAATCTCTAGCTTGATTCTAGTTGCATACTCCTATATATGGAAGTCTTTGACTTGATTCTTGGGATGAACTGGATGTATCAAAGGTCATGTTTTTTTTCTAATTTTTGGGCCAAAAATATTATCATCTCCAGGCCCAAATCTCCTACTATAGTTATTCCTAGAAGGAAAGACATAAAATGTAACATCTTGGTATCCTTGATTAAAGCTCAATCCATAATGGCTAAAACATGTAGAGCATACCTAGAAGTTGTGGCAGTAGTCAAACCTAATAGACATTCCCTAGAGAACACTAGTGTAGTGCATGAGTGCCTTTGTTTGTTTCTAAAAGAGATTCATGGGATGCCTCCATACAATTATTTTTAACTATGGATAGAGTTATAATCATGTAGCACATAAATATCTTGAGAACCATATGGGAGGGCACAGTCCAAGCTGGGTGATCTAAAAAAGTAGTTACAAAAATTGCTCAAAAAGGGGTTTGTCATCCCTACTACTTACCCTTGGAGATAACACATCTTATTTGTGTAAAAGAGTGATGGAGCCCTAATGATGTGTATTGAATGTTGTATGATCAATCAAGCTACCATTAAAAGGAAACTACATCATGCCTAGGATTAACAAGCTTTTAAAAAACTCTGATATGTTCTAGTCATCTCTACAATATTGACCTTTATTTTGGATACCAACAACTCAAATTTAAGAATAGTGATATCCCTAAGACAACCAAACAAAGTATGAGAACTATGAATTCCTAGTCATGCCCTTTCCATTTACTTCCTTTATGAACCTTAAAATGGAGTCTTATAAGCTTTCCTCAATGATTTCATGGTAGTCTTTATTCATGCCATCCTTATCTATTCCAAAGATAACGAGTTACAAAATCTCCATCTTTAAAGAATTCTTTATATCCTCTACATTCAATGAATCTCTATCAAGCTAGAAAATGTGAGTTCCTTAGTTACCAAGTTATATTTTTGGTTCATATCATCTCCAGAGGGAAAATTTTGTTGACCCTATTAATTTACTATTTTTCTTAAGTAGAAACTGTTGGGTTTTATAGGAGGCAGAGAAGCAGCGGAAACACAAATTTTCTCCCCAAAACCCAGAACAAAAGGAATCACGTCAACATCTATATAATAGAAAAGAAGGTTCGTGGATGCATACCTTGTCCCGAGGCTCACTCGACAACAGTATCTCGTGCCTTGTGCAGTCTTCACCTCCGATCTTGGACGGTGCCTGTGCAGCTCCTGGTCACACCGGGACTGAAGACTCCTGGTCTCACCGGGACTGTCAGGATTGACAGTTGTCCTCCAAGCGACAGAGGTCTCCCGCCTCTGCAGTCATCCACACAGACTGCCTGGAACTCCGATCTCCTTGTCCCACAAGGAATCGGAAGGAGTCACACCCTCCTGTCGGCGTACTAGTCGCCGACACACTCTCCTACCACCAGTCACTTTCTGCAGTTGTCTTTCCCTTGTTGTGCCTCCCTTATTGGGTAGCACTTGCTCGGGCTCTCTCGGTTACCAAAACCAGAGAGAACGACAACTTTATAGAGCAACTGGTTGTACTGAGTTGTCCTTTGAGAAGCCCCCAATACCCCTATATATATAGGAAGGTCATGGGACATGGTTCTCTATCCCGGGCAATGAGGGACTAAAACAGGAGTAGAAGGGTTCAAGATTTTCCACAAAACTGACAGACTACGACAGCTGAACCGATCATTTCAAACCTAAAATGATCGTCTGGACCCTCCAGCCAATCGGTTGGACACTCCAACCGATCATTTGGATCCATGAGCCGATCGGTTGGACACTCCAGTCGATCGGTTCGTGATCCTGGTTCAACTCAAATTGACTTTCTATGTTTGTTTCTAACTAATCAATATTAGTCCTTATCCAAATCAAATTTGATAAGTGAAACAAAAAGAAGTTTCTCACCAATCTCACTTTCCCAACTCACTCGGTGCACCAGTTGAGCCGATCGGTTCAACCCTTGAACCGATCGTTTCACTCTGGTCATGAGCCGATCGACTCACCAGTTGAGCCGATTGGGTCACCAAGCTCAGTCGATCGGTTCATCACATGAGCCAATCGGTTGGGAGTGCAAATTGTGCAGAATCAGTCAATTGTAGTTCTAATCAATCCGATACTCTAATCAATCGGTCCAACACCTTGAACACTATGATACTGAGGTATCAATTGATTAAGTGTTTAATTGAACTACTAAACTCTTTTAGTAATCAATCTAAACATCATTTGTGGACAAACTCCTATTCCAGGTTAAATCCTATGTGTGTGACCCTACAGGTCCATTTCACGTTGGCAGTGAAAGTCCATAACATTTATGACTTCACAAGAAAAGAGCGGTGCCTAGTCACACATCAGTGCTACCCAAGTGAAATAGAAAGTTGGAAAACAACTTTCAATCCTACAATCCGTGAATGGTGTTACAGTGAATGTATAATTCCTTTATCACTGATATCCTGAATGAACTCGAGGCATGGAACAGTCATCCTGTCAACGTTCATTCATTTCCTTGATCTCAGAGCAGACTGGGTGAGATGTGTGTGACATCAATATCACATATTGATTCACACGTGCATGCGCATGCCTTTCTCAATCCTACTCATCAAGTGGCCAAGGATATCAAACTCCCTCAGGAGGGACAAATCCCATATCTATCACTCACCCCTCAAAAGCCCCATGTGTCAAAGCCACCCAATCATCACCTTTGTAACAACCCATGTTTCAGGACTGCGTTTGATGATGTCAAAGTGTGCCCAACGACATGTGTTGAGTGTAGTGATTTCAGGTCTAAGAATCACACTCACCACCATCACTGTGAGAGCTGACTGTGACTACCAAGTCATGGTTCCATGTGTCACTCTCACGGTGGGTATGTCCGATACCTTGTTCTCTAACAAGTACCTATGTGCTTGGTTTTATATCACTATATCATGACTAATGAGATTCTGTCATCAATCAACACACAATCTAGTCTTTAGTGTTATTGATGTCTATGGTTATTTCCACCATAACAACCGACTAGGGACTAAACAAGAATGTATACTCTTAACATCCGTATGATCTCATCGTTTAGGTCCTCAACCCAAAAGCATATGTCATTGAGTAAAACAATTCTTTAGACATCTATCATGTTACACCATCATCTCAGAAACAATTTAAACATATAGATCGGAAATTGCCTTTATTATTATTCAAATCATTTACATAGTATCCCATTGCAATCATCATATGACTTACTCTATGGGCATACATACCAACAGACTCCCACTTGCACTTAGAGCCAGTCACCTAGGAACCTCAGTCCTTGTGACCTAGCATGACCATCATGCTTCTGCTGAGAAAGGGCCTTAGTCAGTAGATCAGCTATGTTGTCTTCAGTTGGTACTTTGCAAATCTTCACATCTCCTCACTGTACGATCTCTCGTATGAGATGGAAGCGCCGCAGTATGTGCTTGGACCGCTGATGTGATCTGGGTTCCTTAGCTTGTGCAATAGCTCCATTATTGTCACAATAAAGCTCAATTGCATCACAGCTAATGGGAACTACACCAAGTTCAGAGATGAACTTCCTGATCCACACAGCCTCCTTTGTTGCATGCGAAGCAGTAATATACTCGGCCTCTGTAGTAGAATCGGCAACTGTTTCTTGCTTGGAACTCTTCCAGCTCACAACTCCATTATTAAGGCAAAATACAAATCCTGATTGCGATCTGTAATCATCTTTATCGGTTTGGAAGCTTGCATCGGTGTAACCCTTTACAACCAGCTCATCCTCGCCGCCGTAAACAAGAAACTGATCTTTAGTCCTTCGCAAGTACTTGAGGATGTTCTTTACGGCTGTCCAGTGAGCATCCCTGGGATCTGACTGGTACTTGCTCGTCATGCTGAGGGCATACGAGACATCTGGAAATGTGCACAACATAGCGTACATTATGGATCCAATGGCTGATGCATATAGGATCCCATTCATATGCTCCCTCTCTTCACAAGATTGGGGACATTGAGCTCTAGAGATGGTGACTCCATGTAGCATGGGGATGTTGCCTCTCTTTGAGTTCTCCATGTTGAACCGCTTCAACACTTTGTCAATGTACGTGCTCTGACTTAGTCCGAGAAGCCTTCTAGATCTATTTCTATAGATCTTAATTCCTAGAATGTAGGATGATTCTCCTAAGTCCTTCATTGAGAAAGTATTCCCAAGCCAAGTCTTTACCTTCTCTAAGGCTAAGACATCATTCCCCATCAACAGTATGTCATCCACATACAATATGAGGAATGTAGTCGAGCTCCCACTAACCTTCTTGTACACACAAGGTTCATCTTCATTTTGAATAAAGCCAAACACTTTGACTTCCTCATCAAATCGAAGATTCCAACTCCGAGATGCTTGCTTCAATCCATAGATTGACCTTTGTAACTTACAGACTTTATTGGCATTCTTTGGATCTACAAAACCTCCAGGCTGTGTCATGTACACATCCTCATTTATATTATCGTTAAGGAATGCGGTTTTAACATCCATCTACCAAATCTCATAGTCATAATAAGCTGCAATAGTAAGCATGATCCCGATGGACTTAATCATGGCAATTGGAGAAAAGGTTTCGTCATAGTCAACATCTTGAACTTGTCGAAATCCCTTTGCAACCAATCTACCTTTATAAGTTTGCACATTGCCATCCATGTCAGTTTTCTTCTTAAAGACCCACTTGCACCCTATGGGGTTTACCCCTTCGGGTGGTTCCACCAAAGTCCATACTTTGTTGGAGTACATGGATTCCATCTCAGATCTCATGGCTTCAAGCCATTTCTTGAAATCTGGTCCCTCCATAGCCTCTACGTAGGTAGTTGGATCATCATCTATGATCAACTCACCACCTTCCTGAGTAACAAGGTATCCAAACCTCTCAGGTTCAAGGCGGGTCCTACTAGATCTACGAGGTCTTTGTGTTACCTGAGGAGACTGAGATTCCACAAAACCTTGTGAATCTCTATTTTCCTCTTGTACATCTACCGGTTCTATGTTTTCTTGTTGGGCTTGAACCTCTTCAAGCTCTATTTTCCTCCCACTGCTTCCTTTGGAAATAAATTCTTCTCTAAGAACACAGCTGTCCTGGCAATAAACACTTTGTTGTCTGTAGGGTGGTATAGATAATATCCCCTTGTTTCCTTGGGGTATCCAACAAAATAACATTTATCAGATTTGGGTCCAAACTTATCAGGAAACATTTTCCTAACATAAGCCTTACAACCCCAAATCTTTAGAAAAGACAAATCGAGACGCTTCCCGATCCACATCTCATATGGTGTCTTTTGAACCGATTTAGATGGTACTCGGTTAAGTGTAAACGCGGCGTTTTCAAGAACATAACCCCAGAAAGAAATCAGAAGATCAACAAAACTCATCATTGATCGCACCATATCCAACAATGTGCAATTCCTTCTTTCAGACACACCATTATGCTATGGTGTTCCAGGCGGAGTCCATTGTGATACAATACCACGGGCTCGCAGAAGGTCCTCAAACTCTTGGCTTAAGTATTCTCCACCTCAATCGGATCGAAGTGCCTTAATACTTTTACCAAGCTGGTTCTGTACTTCATTCATGAAATCCTTGAACCTTTCAAGGGTTTCTGACTTATGTTTCGTCAGGTACACATGGCCATACCTACTGAAGTCATCAGTAAAGGTAATGAAGTACTGATACCCACCTCTGGCATTAGTTCTAAAAGACCCACATACATCAGTATTAATGAGTCCTAATAGATCACTAGCTCTCTCACCTTTACCTGAAAAGGGAGTCTTGGTCATCTTGTATAATAAACAAGATTCACATGTCTCTATTGATTCATAATCAAAAGAGTCTAGATAACCATTTTTATGGAGTCTAGAAATGCGCTTCTCATTTATGTGCCCTAGACGATAATGCCAAAGGTACGTTTCGTTTGAGTTGTTGAGTTTTTTCCTTTTGGTGTTTACGTTGTAAACACTTGTCTCTAGATCTATCAAGTATAGACCATAAGACATTGGGGCACTGCCATAAAAGATCCCATCTTTAGAAATGGAACACTTTCCATTCTTAATAAGAAATTCAAATCCATCCTTGTCCAAACAAGAAACGGAAATAATATTCCTATTTATGGTAGGTACATAATAGCAGTTCTTTAACTCTATTATTAGCCCACTTGGTAGAGTTAACTCATAGGTTCCTATGGCACTGGCGGCAACCCTTGCCCCATTGGAAACACATAGTTCAACCTCACCTTTCCCCAAAGGCCTACTTCTCTTAAGATCCTTCACATTTGAACAAATGTGAGATCCGCATCCGGTATCAAGTACCCATGACGAAGAAGTAGTAAAGTTAATCTCTATCACGTACACACCAGAAGTAGAGATCTCTATCTCTGACTTCTTCTTCCATCATTCGTTCCATCCTCTCCATGTAGAAGAAATTAGTTTGGCGAGAGAACCCTTCTCTCCCTTACCTTTCGTTACATTGATCTCTATCAATGAACTTTCTTTCTTCTTCACCAACACATTAAGCGTACATAGAGTGGATTCAAAGGCTCCTGGTATATCTAGATTGTACAGAACACTTCTCACAGTCCTCAACCAGTTATGGAATTTATTCTCAATTATTTTACCCATTTTAAAAGATGATTCCTTTACCATTCTACAAGAGAAAATTGCATTTGTCAAAACTCCTTTTGATTTGATTTGAATAAAATTTGACGATAGTTAATTAGGTCTTCAATTAATTACCGCTCCCACTATTTTGACTCGAATCGACAGCCCTCACCATCAATTCAGAAGATTGCTGCGTACAATCTTCTAGTGGGTCAAGATCCTGAAATCCTCTGAGCCATGGACCAGCTTGGGCTGTCACCCACAACTTATATCTTTCAGGTAGGCAACTCTTGCCAATTGCATCATATGCAACTCTTGAAAGATGTCATATGCAACTCCTTGCCATGATCATCTCCATGCCTCAAGGTGCTATATCCTATCTAGGTCACCTTGTTAAGTCCGACCCAAAGCCAACACGATGAATATGCACCCTGCTTGGGCAGACCCACACATTCATCCTTCACGCTTCCAAGAGATAGATGGTGCACCACGCTTGGGCGTGCCCACACTTGGTCGATCAAGTTTTTCACGTGTGTCGCATTTGGAAGGCATCTAAAACTTAATATTTAATGAGGGATTTGGTTTTTATATATACATATACATATCCAATCACCACAATATATAGTACATATCATATACATGCTATATCCCACAGAAAACATGCAAAACAATAAAAGCAATGATAATGGACATCCTATTGTGATTCCTCGAGCCAAGAGGAATCACGTTCATCTAGGTCTACATCACATGCAACCTGTACAAGATGAAATCTATGCCTTCCTTTCTGGGTTTGATCAGCTCATCTCCATGACTGATCGGCTCGCCATCAAGTTGGTCGTTCGGGTGCCACCAGCCGATCGACTGGCGCCTCCAGCCGATCAGATCACCTGTCATCGTACATCTCCTCAGGTCGCCACCCGCTTGTCTCGCTCCTCTAACCGGATGTCTGCCGTTCTTTGACATAACAGGAAATAAAATATATCCTATTTACAATGAATTGTGAAATCCCGAGTTGCATTCGGGTGGAGCAAAGGTAGGAAAATAAATCTCGAATTATTTTGAGTTACATCAAGAATAAGAGAAGGGAAATGGTGCACAGACTGAGATGCAAGCAACCACATACAACCACACAGAGATATAGGGTTTATAGGCCATAACCATGCTACACATCCACCACAAAACTCGTTTAAGGGTGATGCGTATTGAGTGCATTCATATTACATATCATATATGTATATTTGGGATTTGTGGATTGGACATGCATAAAGCCAATTTTATTCACATCGTATGCAATAAATAAAGGCGATAAACCAAAATCGATCACATCGATAATCCTAAAATATAGAACAGTTGGCGTGGCTCTGATACCACTGGTGGGTTTTACGGGAGGTAGAGAAGCAGCGGAAACAAAAAATTTCTCCCCAAAACCCAGAACAAAAAGAATTGCGTCAACGTCTATATAATAGGAACGAAGGTTTGTGGATGCATACCTTGTCTCGAGGCTCGCTCGGCGATAGTACCTCGCTCCTTGTGCAATCTTCACCTCCGATCTTGGACGGTGTCTGAGCAGCTCCTGGTCACACCGGGACTGAAGACTCCTGGTCTCACCGGGACTATTAGGATTGACAGTTGTCCTCCAAGCGACAGAGGTCTCCCGCCTCTGTAGTTGTCCACACGGACTGCCTGGAACTCCGATCTCCTTGTCCCACAAGGAATCATAAGGATTCACACCCTCCTGTCGGCGTACTAGTCCCCGACACACTCTCCTGCCACCAGTCGCTTTCTGCAGTTGTCTTTCCCTTGTTGTGCCTCCCTTATCGGGTAGCACTTGCTCGGGCTCTCTTGGTTACCAAAACCAGAGAGAACGACAACTTTACACAGCAACTGGTTACACTGAGTTGTCCTTTGAGAAGCCCCCAATACCCCTATATATAGGAAGGTCATGGGATAGGGTTCTCTATCCCGAGCAATGCGGGACTAAAGTAGGAGTAGAAGGGTTCGAGATTTTCCACGAAACTGACAAACTGCGGCAGCTGAAACGATCATTTCAAACCTGAAACGATCGTCTGGACCCTCCAGCCGATCGGTTGGACACTCCAGCCGATTGTTTGGATCCATGAGCTGGTCGGTTGGACACTCCAGTCGATCGATTCGTGATCTTGGTTCAACTCAAATTGACTTTCTATGTTTGTTTCTAACTAATCAATATTAGTCCTTATCCAAATCAAATTTGATAAGTGAAACAAAAGGAAGTTTCTCACCAATCTCACTTTCCCAACTCACTCGGTGCACCAGTTGAGCTGATCGGTTCAACCCTTGAACCGATCGTTTCACTCTGGTCATGAGCCGATCAACTCACCAGTTGAGCCGATCGGTTCACCAAGCTCACCCGATCGGTTCATCACATGAGCCGATCGGTTGGGAGTGCAGATTGTGCAGAATCAGTCAATTACAGTTCTAATCAATCCGATACTCTAATCAATCGGTCCAATACCTTGAACATTATGATACTGAGCTATCAATTGATTAAGTGTTTAATTGAACTACTAAACTCTTTTAGTAATCAATCTAAAGATCATTTGTGGACAAACTCCTATTCCAGGTTAAATCCTATGTGTGTGACCCTGTAGATCCATTTCACATTGGCAGTGAAAGTCCATAACATTTATGTCTTCACAAGCAAAGAGCGGTGCCTAGTCACACATCAGTGCTACCCAAGTGAAATAGAAAGTTGGAAAACAACTTTCAATCCTACAATCCGTGAATGGTGTTACAGTAAATGTATAATTCCTTCATCACTGATATCCTGAATGAACTCGAGGCATGGAACAGTCGTCCTGTGAACGTTCATTCATTTCCTTGATCTCAGAGCAGACTGGGTGAGATGTGTGTGACATCAATATCACATATTGATTCACACGTGCATGCGCATGCCTTTCTCAATCCTACTCATCAAGTGGCCAAGGATATCAAACTCCCTCAGGAGGGACAAATCCCATATCTATCACTCACACATCAAAAGCCCCATGTGTTAAAGCCACCCAATCATCACCTTTATAACAACCCATGTTTCAGGACCGCGTTTGATGATGTCAAAGTGTACCCAACGACATGTGTTGAGTGCAGTGATTTTAGGTCTAAGAATCACACTCACCACCATCACTGTGAAAGCTGACTGTGACTACCAAGTCATGGTTCCATGTGTCACTCTCACAGTGGGTCTGTCTGGTACCTTGTTCTCTAACAAGTACCTATGTGCTTGGTTTGATATCTCTATATCATGACTAATGAGTTTCTGTCATCAACCAACACACAATCTAGTCTTTAGTGTTATTGATGTCTATGGTTATTTCCACAATAACAACCGACTAGGGACTAAACATGAATGTATACTCTTAACATCCGTATGATGTCATCATTTAGGTCCTCAACCCAAAAGCATACGTCATTGAGTAAAACAATTCTTTAGACATCTATCATGTTACACCATCATCTCAGAAACAGTTTAAACATATAGATCAGAAATTGCCTTTATTATTATTCAAATCATTTACATAGTATCCCATTACAATCATCATATGAATTTCTCTATGGGCATACATACCAATAGAAACTCCTTAAAATTCTTCACAAGTATGCACTTTCATTGGCCTTGATGGCTATTATCAAAGGTTCATATCTAACTTTGACAGTAATGTCTTTCCTCTCACTTAACTCACTCATAAAGGATAATGCATTGTCTGGTATGATGCTTGTGAATATAGTTTTAGGAACCCAAGACCAAGTTGATTACAACTCTTATCCTCACTCTACCTTCAAAAGATGGTTTTGTGATCTTCACTAATGTTGTGATATATAGATTGTGATTTGTAATAATGTGGGAAAAAATTATTTCATGTACCTATAAGTAGTTGAACTCTAGTGAAGTCAATTATCCATCCTATGACCTCAAGAAATATATTATCATTTTTTCTTTGTAGGCTCGGCTTCACTAATAGATATCTTTTAACAAATTCACAGACCATAAAAAGTTTAAAGTATGTCTTGACCCTGAATAACTTGATTCTTTGGTAGAGGAAATATATATAATACATGAAGGACTATGAATTCATCACTGCCTACCACCCTGGTAGTACACAAGTTTAAATATCTATTGTTGCTACCTTTTCCCTTTCATTTCCTTTTTTTACACTTTCCTAGTGCCTCATCCATTAGATATGTTATCTAGTGGTCTCGTTCATGGTTGGTACATATTGGATCTATGATCATCATGGTTTTGCCAAATGATTGAGATCCACCCAATCAGGGCTCCCGCTGATTGGGGATCTGATCAAGCAACCCCAATCATCTTCTACCTTTGTATTTTCTATATGAGAGTGGATACAGATCTGTCTCTTATTCCTTTCTCTCCTTGCATCTTCAACAATTTCTAAGTGAGATGGTCTTCACATTTCATCACACTGATCATGTTGAGATGTTGTTTCACCAAACTCATTACCAAACATAGGAGATTTTGAGTCCACATTCTTGCTTTATTAAACTCTGAAACAACCCTTTCGTCTACACTTAAACTTGTCCCATCGCACCTCCTACATAACCGTTTATAATTCCTTTGTGTTTCCCCTTCCTCAATGGTGACCTTGCCATGAGTTTCCCATGCTAAATGGACCTCCATCAATTCCCACTCCTTCTTAACTCCTCTTTTGCATTTGCCCACTTGGGAATTTCCCCTTTACATCTCCTTGAAAATAATCAAGGCTACTATTCTCCTCACAAGGCTCCATTAAATGAAATTGACTGCTTACCATGAAGCATCAAGTATCTTGCTTCCTTCCAACTACCCTATGGTAAGTCCACCACTATGGAGGTCTAATTTAGTGTGTGAATGACTTAAATGGAGGAAAAGTCCCAAAGTAGTTTGATATTTGATCATATGATCCCGTTATATTACACCCTTGGAAAATAATAGACCCCATACCATCACACAAACCAGGGACCTAAACATCTAAATAGTAATTGCAAAATCAATGATTGCTTAAAAGGTAAAGTATCATCCACTCTCAGTCAGGAAATAGAAGGAAAAATAGAAATTAAAATTATACAAATTCATATTTTGTTCAATAAATGAAAATAATTATATAGTTTTGATCAAAAAATCAAAGGACCTCACGAGAAAAATTATCAAAGTCTAAATCTCACTCTTGTTTGTTAACAATAATGATAGAATATAGATATTACTTGTTGATGTATTTAAATGATCGAACCTCAATTCAATATTTTGTATAATTTGATCTATGATACTTTTATGGTTAGATTCAACTATTAGTAAACCAAGTGATGTAACCTTCACATACAATGAAAACGAATGAGATATATGCATGATAATGTTTTAGTGATGAAATGGTAACATGAAATTCATTTTCTCTAAATAAACCTAATGATCTTGCCATGATATTGATCCATGAGATATGTTCCTAATGTACTAGGGCCTTTTTACTTACAAAATTTGTCACAAGATCTACTTGATTTGTTACTTTTTACTCCAACCATGTTAAGATTTACCTCTAATTGTCCATACTATTTGTATATCATGATAATCATTTACTATGGAAATAACTTATCTACTTCTTGTATATGCATTGTTTCAGCTGCTTACTCCCTAATACTACCTTTTGTTATACTTTTATTTCAAAACCCAAACATAAATGAGACTCTATTGTATATTGATGGTTTACCTACTTACAAAGTAAGGGATCAATGTTTTTGGCATGCATGGTTCCCACAACAAGGATCCATAATGTGTAGACTCATGATTCATTCATTGTGGGCCCATTTGTATTGGGGTTCTTGGTTTATACACATTGGACTTAATTTTTGAGTTTTTTCTTTCTCCGTTGGAGTTTAGGATGTGCCTAACAAATTGAACTCATGATGGAAATAACAATAATGAAGGTATAGTGGAAGTTGGACCTAAAATATGTTTCTTCTTGATAAATCACAACTAAATTTAGGTATTATATAGGTTGTCCCAAACACATTATACTCTTTTAAACATATGATTTTGTGTCTTTTGATAGCTTACCAATGTGATTGCATTGACTATTCTCATATTCTTTTGACCTTTGATTATGCATTAAGATGATACTATATTATGTTAATAAAGTCCATGTTGCATTGAACCCAAACTAAATGAGGGAATCATTATTAATATTGGGAACTATCTCTTCATCTTTGGATGCATCTTCTTTTTTATAAAGAACCATGTAATTTCCTTTCTTGATTCCTTTGGGCCATTATGTAGACACTTTTGGTTCAATTTATGGTATTCAATTTCTATTTTTGCATTGTGTATAGCTATGTATGTTCGATATATTCAAGGATGGGCACATCCACCCCTTCATAGTGATTCCTTGTGTAAGTGTAACACTTAAAGGGATTTTGTTATATTACCATGATAAATACCACCTTCTCTACTAGAGGAACTTTTAATCAATTGAAACTAGGGACTTCGTGAAAAAAAATGCCTCATACAACTAGAATGAACTTGAGAGTGTAAAATTAACAAGACCACCAATAGGGTTCATTGTCTTCTTTTTCTCCTTAAAATTTTTAATTCCCACATGGAGGGGGATGCCAATTATGTTGGCCTCCAATACCATATTTAGGTCATTAGTTTCATTTCAATTGGCTTTGCTCCCTCTTATCATATATGTCATGTTCATAGAAATTATTATACATAAATTCATGTAGGTGTTTCTCTAGGTGGATGTGACTTTTACAAATCATCAAAAAATGTGGGGTTCAAATATGACAATGATTTCTTATGTTTCTTAGATGGGTTTTTGATTTAATTTTCCATTTGGTAGTTTTATTACTAGATTGTGTGTGTTGGTCCTTGGTGTTGGGATGCCAATTTGTTTTGGTTATAGGGAATTGTAGGCCCTTTTTAGTAAAGGCTTTGAAAGGGTCTAGACTTTTCTATAATTTATAATTGGCATTACTCGATCGTGGCATGAATTGTTTGGTTTTTGATGAAAAAAGCATTATACTAGAATTAGGTCCTTTTCCAACCCAAATGCCCTAACCAACTCAATTTTTTTATAGGAAGGATTTCAAGACCTGGTATGGACTAAATTCACTTTACATAATGTAGTATCCAAATCAAACACTACTACAGAAATGGCTTATAAAGTCACTTTTCAAGGTGTCGGTTGTATACCAAAACCGACACATAAACTCTACAGTGTCGGTTTTTAACACAAACCGACATCCAATCTGTGAAGGTCGAGCAGACACGGGTACCGCTTTTATTAAGTGTCAGTTATTTAATAAACAACCGACACCTAAACTCAACCGCCAAAACCAAAATTCCAGCGAAAAAATTGGCTCCAATATTTTACATATGGCGTCGGTTCGTAACTAAATAACCGACGACTATAGGGTATTCGCGAGACAGGAATAGTTGTCGGTTGTCTTTTACTCAAAAACTGACGACTATAATGCAGTATAGGTGTCGGTTTTTTTAAATAACCGACATTGTTGGTGTAGTTGTCGGTTTTTTTAAATAACCGACACTAATTGTCAACTTAATAGCTCACCAACGCGACCGATTCTTCCCCTTTCCCTGTTTCAATCCCGATTTCCCGATTAGGTCCGGCGATTTCTTGCTCCCTGCCGCCGTGCTTCGTCGCCGCTGCTCCTTCCACGCCGCATCCTCCACGCCGCCGCCGCCGTGCTCACCGGCCCTCCACGCCGCCGCCTCCGTGCTCACCGACCCTCTGTGCTCCGTGCTCGTCGACGCTCCTCTTCTCATCACCGTCGCCGCCCGCCCGCCGGTAGCAGCTAGCTCTCCTCGCCTCGCCGCCTCTCCGCCACTCCTCTGCTCGCCGCCGGCAGCTGCTAGGTCTTGTTCCGGCCGCTGCTCCTCTTCCCTCAAGGTGCCCGCCCTGCCTTCTTCCTTCTTCCTCTGCTCCGGCGGCTGCTGCTGGCCGTTTTTTTTATAAATTTATTTACTTGCTATGAGAATCAGTTTTAATTAGGGCTCATACACATATTGATGTACATAAACCTGTTAGAATAAATGCTAACAAGGTGTGATTTTAGGGTTTAGGTACTGATTTTGTGCTTCTACTGAGCTGAATCCTCTATTGTCTATACAATACATGTTCTATGATAAGCCTTAGTTAATTTAATATGCATACTTTGTATGTAAGACATAGTAATCGGGTACTGCTGTATGTCCAAGTAAATTACATGTAGCTAATCATGATATAGATTTTAGAACGCATACTTTGGTTAAATTACTGCTATAAGTTTTGATCAAGTGATGATATGTAAATGTAGCAATAAGTTAGTAAGGTATCAATGATAAGTCTGTTGTAATGTGATGCAAAATAGTTATTGTATCATGCATATATACTTAATACTTTTTTGTTTTATAGTTGTATAGGGTGTTTTATGTGTGGCAAGTCTATTGTTTAATAGTTTAGCTATAATCATTGTTTAATAGTTTAGCTATATTGTTGGTGAGAATCTTAATCACCCTTCTTTCTTACTGATGAACTGTAATGCACACATGTGACATGCTTGGAATGTAAATGATGAACTTTTTCCTAAATTGCCAATCATGCTTTTAAAGACATCAATAATCACCCTAACTTGAAGAACTAGGATTTTAGGTATAAGAATGACAACACATTATTTGTTGGCCTAGAAACCCATCCAAGATT
Organism: Alisma plantago-aquatica; assembly: GCA_963693085.1. Lineage (NCBI taxonomy): Eukaryota > Viridiplantae > Streptophyta > Magnoliopsida > Alismatales > Alismataceae > Alisma > Alisma plantago-aquatica. The sequence continues at coordinate 1,051,232,511 of OY856410.1, forward strand.
TCCTCATTAGGAGTAAATCTTAGATAGTCCCCGATTTGGGACTGTTCTTGAACACCTAATCTCACTTAGGATGTAAGTGTATATAATGTGTGTTGGGCGTTTTTTTTTTAAGTTATTTACTTATTTGTGTTTAGGTTTAGGTACTGATTTTGTGCTTCTACTGATTTGAATACATGTACTGCAATATATGCATCTAATGCCTTAAATGGAAGACTCGAATGTTATAAAATCCCATCAAAGTAGGTAGAAACAACTTATATATATTCAGATCTTAATAATTCCATGAAGTGCACATTATCTTACTCAGGAAAAGTATGTGTATAATGTAGGATTAGTTCCATATAATGGTTCCATTTTAGTTCCATATAATGGTTCTATTTTAGTAAGCACCTAGACAAGCAATAAAAGGTTAACTGATGTTATACAATTTTTTCTGAAAATATATAACATCGTTATATGTACTTACACTTTGTTAATACTAATATTGTGCAGTCTCTGTCTTCCCATAACAATGACTATGAATTGGGCCCCTATGTCAATGTTAACGTTCCCTATTGAAGAACAATTGGACATCATCCTAGATGATCGTTCCTTAAACCAATTGGTCATACCCAAACATTGGCGTTTTCTAAAAGGAAGACACTACATGCCTGGTAAAGTGACCCTAACTTTTGGAAATTATTCACATGTAATCGAGGTTGAGTATGATTTGGCGGGAAATCTTGTATCAAAATCCGGTTGGCGTGATTGGATTGGAGAGTTGTATCTGGTCCGTTGGAATAGGCTTTTTCTCCGTCCAGTTGGCGATAATTCCATCAAAGTTTGGATAACCGACAACAACTGCGAGACCCCCGATCATCTTCTGCGGTATGAGCGCACGACGTCGCATATCAGCTCGTACAAATCTGAATCTGAGGCCCCTGTCAGTTCAGATTCGGCTAAATACAGCGAGGAGCTTCGTGACACAGCTTCATCATCAAAAAGAAGTTACTGATGCATGCAGGACCATGTTGGTGTAGTATTTAGTTGTCTATCTATCTAGACTTGTCTGTATTAATAGTTTTTTTAATTATGCGCATGTTTAGGGGTACACCAACCCCTTTGTTTAATTATTGTTATAACTAAAGTGTGTGTTCCCATGAATGGAACTGTAAGTTGCTACATGAATGCTTATAACTGAAGTGTGTGTTCCCATGAATGTTCTCATTTACATGATTACACTACTATTTTCTCATATTGTCTTGCCTCAAAAAAATTTCTTATATTGTTTAGTCTATTTTAGTACGACATACTTGCTTATATCTTTCTTAATGATGAACTGTAATGCACACATGTGACATGCTTGGAATGTAAATGATGAACTTTTCCCTAAATTGCCAATCATGCTTTAAAAGACATCAATAATCACCCTAACTTGAAGAACTAGGATTTTAGGTATAAGAATGACAATACATTATTTGTTGGCCTAGAAACCCGTCCAAGATTTACTCATTAGGAGTAAATCTTGGATAGTCCCCGGTTTGGGACTGTTCTTGAACACATAATCTCGCTTAGGATGTAAGTGTATAATGTGTATTGGGTTTTCAAGAAAATTTTGGCAGCATTTCCCCGTTTGTTCTCTAAGTACATATGTACTTGGAGAACAGCGGGGAAATGCTGCCGAAATTTTCTTGAAAACCCAATACACATTATACACTTACTAGTGAGATTAGGTGTTCAAGAATGGATAGGTGGTACACATTTATTATATATAATAATGACATAACATGTATTTCTTAACCCTAGACCCTAATCTTGTCCTAATTTATACTTGTTTTCTCTTTGATCATAGAATGGATAGATCATGATGTCCATTCGCAATCGCTGCAGCCCAGAGTTTATTTTTGGTCTTCACCAGTTCATTAAATTTGCCGAGGAACATAGGAAACAACCTGGAGATAGGTTCTATTGTCCATGTAGACATTGCGGTAACAACCTGAAAGTCAACACTGGTGACGAAATCATGACTCATGTCATGTGCAATGGGATTATACAAGGCTATAAAGAATGTCACTGGCATGGAGAGATTTCAAACCCGAAACCAGTGGATGTCGATAGCAGTGCTTGTGTGGAAGAAGAAATTGCCTACGATGACGTAGATGTGAATGAACCAGTTCTAGTAGACATCGTTGATGCGATGCTGGATAGTTGTGGGGTAGAGCACACCGATCCACCTCCCATTTTTAGAAACATTGTGCATGATGCTGAGATGCCGTTATACACAGGTTGTACTAAGTTTACGAAGCTTAACGCTGTGTTGAGATTGTATAAGTTGAAAGCTAACAATAGATGGAGCGACAAAAGCTTCACGTCATTGCTGTCTTTGTTGAAAGAAATGCTTCCTGAAGGGAACGAGCTGCCAATTTCAACATACCAGGTAAAGAAATTGTTGTGCCCAATGGGAATGGATGCCAAGAAGATACACGCATGCCCTAATGATTGTGTATTATTTCAAAAGGACTATGCAGATTTGAAAGATTGTCCAAAATGTGGTGCGTCATGGTATAAATTGACGACTTCGGGGGAGTCCAAAACTGGTTCTCCTGCCAAGGTGATGTGGTATCTACCTATAATATCACAGTTTCAACGCTTGTTTGCCAATCTGATAGATGTGAAGAATTTGAGGTGGCATGCAGATGTTAAGAAAAATAATGATGGGATCCTACGACATGCGTCTGATTCCCCACAGTGGAAGAAGATTGATGTACTGTACCCTGAATTTGGTGAAGAAGATAGGAATCTAAGACTTGGGCTTTGTACAGACGGGATGAATCCGTACGGGACATTGAGCAGTCAACATAGCACTTGGCCAGTCATGCTTGTTATATACAATCTTCCTCCCTGGCTGTGTATGAAAAATAAGTACGTAATGTTGTCGTTGTTGATATCGGGTCCTAAACAACCTGGAAATGACATTGATGTTTATCTTGAACCTCTGATTGATGACTTAAAGAAACTCTGGGGTGAAGGTGTGATGACCTATGATGCTTCACGAAGAGAGACATTTCGTTTTCATGCTATGTTGTTTTGCACTATTAATGACTTTCCAGCATATGGGAATTTGTCTGGATATAGTGTCAAAGGAGCTAAAGCGTGTCCTATATGTGAAGAGAACACTGATTCAACAAGACTAAAACATGGCGGTAAGAATGTATATCTCGATCATCGAAGGTTTCTTCCAAAATTCCATCCGTATCGTAGGAAGCGCAAAGCATTCAATGGATTGAATGAGGAACACAGTGCACCTAAACCTATACCAGGGGAGGTTGTTTATGACAGAATAAAAGACTTTGTCAATGAATTTGGTAAGAGATCACAATGTACTACACGGAGTGACAATTCTTCATTCAAGAAGAAGTCAATATTTTGGGATCTTCCTTATTGGAGTTCTTTGACAATCAGACATTGTATCGATGTAATGCACGTTGAGAAAAATGTCTGTGATAACATCATTGGTACTCTGTTAAATATACCAGGTAAGACTAAAGATGGGATAAAATCCAGACTGGACCTACGTGAAATGGGAATAAGGTCAGAATTAACAGAAATATGTGAAATGGGTAGTAAAAGAACATACTTACCTCCCGCAAGTTACACGTTGTCTAGAAAAGAAAAGAAAGCTTTTTGTGAATGCTTGATAAATGTTAAGGTGCTAAATGGTTACTCATCCAACATCCGTAGATTGGTATCAATGAAAGATCTGAAGTTGATAGGACTTAAATCTCATGATTGTCACACTCTAATGCAACAAATATTGCCCATGGCAATTCGATCTATATTGCCGAAGCATGTAAGGTTTGCAATCACCAGACTTTGTTTCTTTTTCAACAGTCTCTGCAACAAAGTTATTGACCCTGAGACTCTCGATAATTTGCAAAGAGAAGTGGTTGTTACCCTATGTCAGCTTGAGATGTATTTCCCTCCTTCGTTCTTTGATATCATGGTACATCTTGTTGTCCACTTGACTAGGGGAGTGAAAATCTTGGGCCCGGTTTTCTTGCATTGGATGTATCCCTTTGAACGATACATGAGCGTTTTTAAAGGTGATGTTCGAAACCGTTATCGGCCTGAAGGGAGTATTATTGAAGGTTATGTGGCGAGAGAGGTTATGGATTTCTGCAATGACTTTCTCAGTGGTAATGACACTCCTGATAATGACAAGAATATTGACGAGCTAATTGGCAAAGGAATTTTGGGATCACGTGTGAAAGTAATCAGCCGTGAGCAGTTGGAACAAGCTCACTTGTATATTTTACACAACATGGACGAAGTGAACGTTTATATCGAGGAACATACCAATGTCATCAAAAGACAATATCCTCGAGCCACTACAATGTGGCTTTCTAGAGAGCATAACAAGACTTTTATTAAGTGGTTTGAAGATAAAGTCTTACATCAACTATCTGAAACACCAGATGATATTACTGAAACTATCAAATGCCTCGCCTTTAAACCAAAGTTGACTATTATATCTTATGAAGGGTATGACATTAGTGGATTCACATATTACACAAAGCGCCAAGATGATAAGAGTGTCGTCCAAAACAGTGGGGTCACCCTTCAAGCATCGACTATGTTTTTTACAAGTGCAAAGGATAAGAGTCCACGTGAAGCTAAAATGTCATACTACGGTGTCATTGAAGAGATATGGGAATTTGACTACATAGATTTCAGAATTCCACTCTTCAAATGTAATTGGGTTGATAACACCAAAGGAGTTATAGTGGATGAATTGGGTTTCACTTTGGTGAACTTTGAAAAGATTGGCGAGAAGGCTGAACCATTCATATTGGCATCACAAGCGAAACAAGTATTTTATATCGATGATCCTGCAAATGATAAATGGTCGGTTGTTCTTCATGGTAAAAGACAGTTCATTGAAGATCCTATAGATGAAGAAGAGTACTATGATAAATATGATGACTCCAGTCCATTCTCAGTTGGGTTGCCAACTCCAGAAAATATTGAAGCTAATGATGACTTATATGTGCGCGGAGATCACAATGAAGGATTGTTAATTGAGAAAAGATCACAATTTTAGAGGTGTGCATGTTTATATTTTTTTATTAAAGCTAAATGTTTACTTTTTTAATATCAATATCATTTTCTGATTTGATGTTTCATTATATTCTTGATCTATTCCAATTCTAGACATTGATCAGTATTTCACTAACTCTACATTAATAATTTTTGTTTGTATTCTCTTTGAAAAATAAATATAGGAAGAAGGCTATGCAGGACGGACATGACATAGCTATGCAGAATATGCAGGAAGAAGCCCCAATGAAGAGAAGTAGGATACAAATACAATACATAAAGTGCAGCACACACAAGTGGTTCAGATTCATATAACAACATGACAGACTAACACATATATATATAGTGCTTAACAACAGCAGCTCCGAATTTACATACAACACTAACTTAGTACATATATAGTGGACTAAGGTGACGATACCACCTGCTAAAACAGGTTACCGACTACATGTTACGACTGGGAGGTCGTGATTCAGCAACCGTATGCATTAGCAGGAGGACAAACAGATCACCATATGAGGACAAACATATGGTGATCTGTTTGTCCTCCTGCTAATGCATATTGTTGCTGAATCACGACCTCCCAGTCGTAACATGTACGTAGTTGTCGGTAACCTATTTTACCAGGTGGGATCGTCACCTTATAAGTCCCACTATATATGTACTAAGCTAGTGTTGTATGTAAATTCGACGATGCTGTTGTTATGTACTATATATGTGTTAGTCTGTCATGTTGTATGGACATCGATTGTATTGCTCAGGTATTATATAGTCTCATTAGATAATATGAAATATATCAATCTTATTTATAGCTCATTAATTATATATATACATCAATCTCTTTACAGGTGTTTAAAGCTGACCCCACTACATGAACGGACTTACCATATGTACATGCTCCCTATACGATGGGAGAATGAAATGAAGTAAGAGAAAAATGGTCAACAACCATACAAATAGTGGGGATTTTGTAAATGAATTTCTGAATTATAATATGTGTGAATGTTTCTACATGTCTAGATGTTTCTACATGTGTCTGAGTGAAAATGAATGAAAGTGTTGGTTGTTATATGAATGTTTCTACATGTGTGAATGTAAATGAATGGAACTACAGATTGCTAGCTACATGAATGTTTCTAAATGTGTGAAAATAAAATGGAACTGCAGGTTGCATTGCTAAATGCATGTGTGAATATTTTTATTGTTAAATTTGCAGGTTTGTGGCCTGTTGTTGGCTAATATCAATGGATGTCGTAAAACCTGCAGTTCAGTTAACTGAACTACAAGTTTCTCATCCTGCGACCAGCCACAGTAGGTCTGCAGGTCTGTTTAAAAAAAAAAAGAATAGGCGTCGGTTATTTGTAAATAACCGACACACAATTATGTAATGTCGGTTTTTTAGAAATAACCGGCGCCTATTTCCTGTGGCGCGAACATATATGGTGTCGGGTTCTTACTACAAACCGACATTGATAGTGCCCAAGCTGGCGCCAATAACAGGCGTCGGTATTTGTAAACAACCGACACATAACGTTACAGTGTCAGTTATTTATATGTCACCGACACATATGCTTTTGGCGCGAAGACATATTTCGTTGGTTTTTGGCTTATAACCGACACGGATAGCGCCCAAGATGGTGCCCTTTCTGTGGCGCGAAGGTTATGGGTGTCGGTTTCTTAGCTAATAACCGACACATATAGTCCCCTGATGGCGCGTTTTCGGTCGCGCGCGAATAGTTTGGGTGTCGGTTCTGGAACCGACGCGTAATGGGTGACCTTTTAGTGTCGCCCACATAGGCGTCGCTCAAAAACCGACACTAAAGGCCTAAAATAACCGACACTAAAGGTAGGTTCTGTAGCAGTGAAATTATAATTGAGTTCCCAAATAGTCATTTATCTAGATCTGGACTACACATTTCCCATCTTTGAAATTTCTACATTTGATGGAGATGATGTCTTCCTCTCCTTGGATTTGAGTATAATTGAGGTTGCGCTTATTCATAGAAGGAGATGTCATTCAATGGGGGTTGGGTCTTGATTTTATGTCCTTATGTTCGGATATGATGTATTCACCATCTTACATGGTTTGTTAGGGTGTCTTGTCTTGGTCCTTGAGTAATGGAGCATTAGATTTTGGTGATGTTGGCCATAGTAGGTACATCAGAGGGCACATCAGGATTGAAGAGATGCATAAGGTAGTGTGTAGTTTGGGTTGTTGGGTGTATGCATAGGGAAATTGGACAAGTTTGATGTGCATACTTTGGTGTCAAAACTGATGTGTGGCATTGGGTATTTGTGAATGTGTAAGGAGTGAGACTTGAAAGGGGATTTTACTCCTTATATAACTTGAGTAATAACAATATCCTAATCCAATCATATTGGGACATATGAGGGAAGAGAGGTGGTCTCGTTTCATTTCTCAAATAGTATGATACACAAAGGCATATAATTACATAGAAGCACAATATTGGAATATTTATTTTGAAAATCCAATATATACCTAAGAATTTTATGAGATACACAAGTACCCCCAAAATTTGTGCAAGGAAGTGACAATATTACCCTCACATTGGTATTTTTGAACATCTGATGTTACTGGGATAGAAGTATAGTATGATAACATTGAGATTTTGTGCGGTCAGATAAAATATAAAAAGCAAATGGACAAAGAAAGCCTATGTGGCATTATTGAGAAATTAAGTAAAAATGGGAAAGAGGCACATTCAATAGTCTCGAACCCCTTTTCCACCCATGTAGGGAGATGAGCATCACAAGGACCTTGGCACAAAGAGAAGATCTTGGTTGCATCTTGACCCAACATGGTTGGGGATTTTCTCTTCGTGCTTCATATATCGTTGGACTCAAATCCCAATTTAGAGGTATCTGCATGGCCTCAGGATGAAGAACCACATCCTGCCATTAATTAGGGGAGGGTACCCATGACCAAGGTACCATAGAAACCAAAGCTAAAGATATTTGATGATAGGATGACATATGAACACCTTTGTGAACCCATATGAGAAATACAAGGGAGGAAGAAACCATGAGTATCCCTATCATGATAGAGGCCCACGAAACATATAGGAAAGGATGGGAAGAAGGAACCCCTTAAAAGAAGTAGATTGGTGCATGTCACTATAGAGGTATTAGGGGTTGGAGTCTCCTGGTTAACATTGGGGGTGGCCATCTAAAGATAGTAGGATCCTATGAAGATGATAGAAATGGTGGTTTGTCATTTGGTCATGAAGGCGGTGAACAAAAAGTCAAAGCCCTTCCTATTGGGGCTATGGGGTTATGAGTGGTATATGGGGAATATTTTTGGAATGAGAAGGAATCAGTGGTGGTGGTGGTGAGGAAAAGGAAGGAATAAGAGGAAGAAAGGAGTCAATAAGGTGAGATGAGGGGGATGTAGAAGAATGTTTACTCATGTAAAGCAATGTGAAAAGGTGACAGAAGAGGAAGGAGATGATGTTGCATTAAAGAAAGCATGCAGAAAGAAATTCTAGGGCATATAACACCCTAATATTATATACTTTAGAGAAATACAAAAAATCAATTAATATTTAACATATTTGATGTTTTCTTTTCTAGTTTAATTGGGGGAGTATTTAATGTACAATTGGCCTAAAATTTGATAGAAAAGATAAGTAAGGTGTAAGGAATCAAAATTTAATGTTAAATTCTCATTTCAAAAATTCATGAAATTTTTATTTCTTTATTTGATGATAAGTATTCATTTTATGTGTTCTTTCTCCCTTCTTCGTCAATTTGATGCATAATTCTAGATTTTGTATTTATTCCTTTAATTAATTATACTTAATATGATTCTAGAGTTAGTGTTAAAATTAGGGTCCAAACTCATTGGTGGTATATTTTCACATTAAACTCTACTATGGAAATTATTTGGTTATTTTATCCTTATGTATAAAGAATATTTATACATTTAATATATATTATTTGACACAAATGAATACTAATACATCTTAAATTGTGGAAAGAAGTAACTAAAGTTCTGTGATGGAAATTAATAAGGAAAGGGGAGGAATAAGACATGTATCTAGAGTTGGGTGTGTTATAGATGATCAACGTGAGTGCATTGGGTCCTCCAAACATAACGATGTAGGTGATGTTCATGTGTTTGGTGTGGCACCCACCCAATGCATAGGGTGTATGTTCCTTAGCTAGCCCAAAGTGGGTTCATTGAGGGCATGCATGGCATGATGTAGTTGGGTTTGGTGTTTGGACCATCCTAATGTTGGTTCTTGGTGACCAATGATGAAGTTGAAGTAGGTTCTTTAGTCCCTTTCGCAGTCTAATATAGGGTCATCTTGCCATGTTGAAGACCCTATGTGTGATCTTGATGCCTAAAAAGGGTCCATCAATATCTTTTCTTGGGTGAAGCGGGTCCCTCAACCCCTCTAAGAGGATCTTGTGAATGCAAAGGTCCTTTGATCCCTTGATCTAGGCTTATGTGGGTTCATTGGGCTACAAGTCCATAAGGCCTCATTCCCTTGCATATTGTGGGCTAAACATTTCTAAAATTGTGGGAGTTACCCATAACATGGTAAAACATTAGATTGGTAGGTTAAACGCCAAAAAGTAAGGAAAACACATACTATATGGATTCCAAATGCTTAACTTTTAACAATAATAAGGTAAAATAGGCACATAATGTCAAAATAAATTAGATGTTATCAACCCCTAAAACATAGCATCTAGCTGTTCCTCAAGATAGCATGAAGACCAAAATGGAAGATAAATAAACAAGTATTTGAAATAAGAACAATCATCTTAAAATATGAACATGTGTTTATACCAGTTTTTCTCTAGGTTTTCTATTTCATTAGTATATATGGCCACAGACTTTGATCAAGTTCCTCCCTGTAGATTGCATAGGGTCTAAGAAATATTATGAGTATCATGTGTCATTATTACTGTTACACCCCGAACTCACAATTTCCTCAAATCATGAGATTAGGGCATAAGATAGGATTTATATGTAACACAAAGAACACCCTTAACTTTTTCTTTTCTTTAAAACTCTTGTTTCTTCGCATTGAACCACATAAAACATCTTAACAAGGGAATCTGAACACTTCTTTTACTAATCAGACTTTAATAGTAAAGATACATGTATAAACATTCATGATGTCTCTCACACATTATACACAAGAAATTTGCTAATTAGCATACATATCAAAGAGGAACAATATTACACATTGTAATTACAACTCTCTCTCTTAACTCTTACTGAGGACCTAGAGTGACAAGGACCGACTGACTCAACTAATCTTGTACTTAACTCTTGTAGCAGATCTACACTGATGCTCTGACCATCTTCAAGTCCACGCGGTTAATCCCTAAAATGTTTGAGTAGAGGGGTGAGCCTACTCGCTCAGCGAATGAGTACTTCAAGGAAACAGACTAATGCACTAATGTGATTACAGATATAATTTTGAGTAAACGATATGAAATGTAACAATAATAATTACTACACTGAGCAGTTCTACAACAATACAATTGAAATAACAAAGAATGTAAATATTACATCCAAAGAATAACTACTAGAAGACTATGCTCTAGTCTTCCTTAACTCTTTCATTTATGAGGAACTCTGTGAACCTATATGATCATATTTTAACTTATGCCCCAAACATATGCAGTGCACTCTGCATATGAAACTCGCAGTGCACTACGAGCCCACCGTACAAGACTTAGCGACACACCCGGGAAATGCTAAGTCTGACGCCAACCCTGCTCTGCCACAGGACCCCAGGCTCTCCGGCCTGACTCATAGGCTCTACGGCCTCAAGGCACTACTCTGAGTGCTCTAGACTCCTCCTCTAACCTGAGTACACAGGCGGAGAGTCTCACGGGGTTACCTCCATGACACAAGCACGGATAATGTTGAATAACCCCCATTTTTTTCTCCAGTTCCACCGTGACACAAGCACGCGTTGTTGTTGGACACTGCCTCTCTTTCCTCGTGTCTCCATGACACAAGCACGGATAATGTTGAACACGAGTTTCACCCCTAAGAAGCAGATCTGTCAAAGGGGTTCTACAGTGTTAGGGCACCTAAGTCTAACATTAACATTATAGATACATGTAAAACAGAAATCATAACTCATTTTACATTTCTCACAAGGCTCACATGGCCTGCCATATCATATCATATAAAAACATCATAGCTCATGTATTCAACATATACCATGTCTCAGTAACATCCCTTTCTAGGGCATGTCATATCTCATCACCTGCAATTTACGAGATATGTATTGAAATATAAGAAGCCCTGCAGTATGTAGATATCAATTCAGAGAGAACAAGCATATAAAGTTAAATGCACTAGAAATATACAATTTAACAGTTAAGTATCACCACATCTCATATCGAGACCTTTCATATCACCATAACATGATTCATTGAACACCCTATCCTTAGGGTTTCATTTGCCTTATTCATTCATCACATGTCAACACCCTACTCTTAGGGTTTCATTCGCCTCATTCCCCCTTTCATTTTCCTCATTCACTTGTCACATGGCTCTCATAAGGATTTCATAGGATATAAGCATTCACTAAATAAAGATTGTTTCCAACAAATCATATACAATCAATATAGATATGAAACCATGGAAATTTAACTAGATTTAGGCTTTCCATACCATTCACTGAGACATCATATATCAAGAATAAAATTCAATTAAGATAACCCACGAGGTACATCGTAACCACTTATAGGATTATTAGTCCCTTTTCAATAAGGTTGAAACTCTAGTGATATCTCAATTAGGTTAAACCCTAATTGCATCATACGATATAAATCTGAAAAGCATTCTTACTAGAATGTGTTGTATACGTTTCTGATATGAATTTACCATCTAAGAGTCATTCAAACAGAGAAGGAATCCATAACATATCAATTTGCAACAACTTGAATCAAACGGACATTTCAAGATTTAGAATCACATGCTAAGCATTTAGGGATTTAGGTGCTATAATCAAATTCGTGCATTACACTATTTGAAGGAAGAACCCACTCACCCCAAGGTGTGAAAACACCTCAAAACTGCAGCTCAACTCAGGGAATCTCGAACTCATATCAAATCCCTAGCAAATCTCCCAATTCTTCTTCCATTCAACTCAGAAACCTTGAAAATGAGGGACTATGAAGAAAGGGTGAGACAAGAGGGAATTTCAACATCATCTTGGATCAAATCAGAGCATGGACGGAATCTTGATATGAGAGAGAAGATCCACCATAAAAGTCTATGCAAAGAATCCAAACTTACTTGATTTCACCCTTCCTGGAATCGCAAAACCCTAATTCAGCAATTCCCCCACTTTCTCCACTAAAGCCCTAACTCTCCCTCTCTCTCTAGGAGCTCGTTTCTCTGGAATGAATGATGAGAAATGAGAGCTATGTGTGTGTGTGGTCGATCATATAAGCCAATTTGAGCTGCTTGGGTCAATTGCAAATTGACCCTACACTCATCTTTAATTATATTGGCTGAATATTCAGTTTCACAATAGCTTCTGTAATTCGCCTACTGAATAGCTAACAGAAGCTCCAAAAATTCTGGAAATTTTATATGTTATGTATAATGGAGTTTCAGACATACAGTAAAAATTTCAGATCATTTAAAGTTACCAATTAATAATTAAAAATCAAACAGTGCACTACTATATTGCAGTCTGCAGCATATTCGGCCGAGTTTGTCCTGCACAGAACTCGACTGACACCCTTACTGTAGAGATCAAAAGTCATCAAAAAATTACGCAAATTTAACAGAGTGTCTAAAATTGTATTTTTCAAGTACATTTAAAATTTTAGATCAATTGGATATACTAATAAAAAGATAAAATTCAATTACCACACTGCTATATAAATCTGAAAATGTGATCGGCCGAGTTTGAAACTCGACCGATGAACAGGTCAGAACATTCTTCAAAAATTCTGATATTTTCCAATGTTGTTCACATTTTATATATCCAAATCATATCCAAATTTGAAGTAAATCAGAGTTACATATAAAATACTAAAAATCATTTAGTGAGACATTCTACTTATCAAATTCTGTATTCATATGTCATTAAAACCCTATTTTGGGCCGATTAGGGTTTATGTTTCTCAAACCCTAATTCTCAAGACAAAAGAACATTTAGACTTCTTATCATAGTTAAATCATCCTAATTGTTTTATCGTCATTAATTAGATTTCAAGAATGATTATTCCAATTAATCTTTGCAATTGTCTAGGTAAACCCTAGTTTACCAATTAAGCTCAGATGGGGTCGTAACAATTACCTTGTCATGTAACATGGATCATGTCATTATGTCAATTTTAAAACATTTTTAGCATTTGTAGAACACCCCTACAGATCTAGATTTCACTCCTATTCTTTATTTGGTGAATGGTATGGTGGTATGGGTGGCTAACAAGATAGATAACTTGTACTTATTTGGTTCACTCAACTAGAGGTCAATGTAGTGGGTAAGTGGTCATTATAGTCCAATTTGGTTGGCTTTAGACTAGTGATATTTCATCCTCCACACCAACTCCATGAATTTCTCTACTTTAGGAACACCATTAGATGCCAAGGGGCTTATTTTAATCATATTTTGAGCAATACTAATAGTCATGACATAGTAATGTTTGTGAGTGCATGAATACACCTACCTGGCACTCCCCCAACCCCCATGCATGACATAATTGTCACGCTTTTACTTGCACACTAGATTTTATTTATCTCACTCTTTTGGGGATTTGAGGATGTTATAAATTCTTAGGGCATTATGTAATGACGTGCCCTTATTCTCCTTTTAGGGTTTCTAAAAGTAGGGGAAAAAAGGTATATTTTTCTTGATTTGGATTTATGCACCTCCTAGTAGTATTAGGAATCGAATAATCATAAAGATGGAAGTATGTAGGGAGGACAAAATTGACAGTCTTCTCTAGAATTTCCATGTGGACTTAAATCGGTAGAGAGTGGGCTAATTTTCTTTAGAAATAATTCTACACAAACATATGAACATATCAAAAAAATTAAGTAAAGCTCATTCCTAATTTATTTTCTTATGATTATAGCATCAATAGAAGTATCTTGAAGACAATAAAACCCAACTATGATTACTTATAATATATAGTAATGATTAGATCAAACTACTATATACCCTTGTGTGAGACAAAATCCCTACAAAGTACAAGTTACATTAAGCATGCAACAAGCACTTCAAGCAATCCTATTACATATAAAACTATCTACACAAGAAAATATTACAAAAAAATCTCAAATAAATGAAGATGAAACATTTCCTAAACATGAAAACATAGAGACAGTGTACATACCTCACTTCTTTACTCTCAGCTTCTTAACTTATCATACACTTTTATCTACAAAATTTCAAAGTTTAATGCATTTCGTGAGCAAGTAAGGGTACACTAGTACATTTTTTTTACCATTAATGACACTGAGCATAACATCATTGTTTGATAGACACTGACTCATTAGCTTCTAATAGTGTTCTAAAGACAAACCACCCATATAGAATGTCAGGAGAGAAACATGGGCATGATTATCCACACTCTTAGCTCTAGACAAAATAATTTACGCTATAAAATCCCGTGAAATCAAATTTTGCACCAAATTTTCATATTGGACACTCTAACATCAATTTCCTATAAATTGACTCAAATTGTTTATTGAGGAAAATATTGCTCTACTTTGACTTCCCTATAAAACTTTACAGTGTCAATTTTGGTGGAAACCGACACTATAGTTCTTTATGGCGTCACACTCTTTTTAGTAGTTTTTTCCAAGCAAACAACATTAAAATTTAGGACTACAATGTCATTTTAATTGGAAAACCCAATGCTATATGTAGCAGGTGGGAACCTATTTATTTTAGCTTCGATTTTCCTTTTTTGAACTAATGCATAAGAGTTTTAACCATAAACAGGGTGCACCCAACCACTTCAGTCTTGTGAGACATATTCATCTTCTTTGTACTCCTTGCACATTCGACACCTCTACTTCTGTAACCTCCTTGCATAGACATTAGCAACACCATTATTTTTCTTCAGCCTCACCCACACCGTTGACAACCATCCCTTCATTGCCTTTTCAAATAGGTACTAGCTCTGAAGTTGACAATGCATCACTAGTGTAAGCTAACTACCATTGTAGCCTCATTCTCAATTCCTACACAGCCTTTTCTATTTCTTCATTGCCTCCTTCCATCATCGACGACGTTGCCTCCTCCCTTAAGCATGTGTTCCATCATCTCCACATATCCATGCAAGACTTGGTGTTCCTTGTTTCCTCCATGCCACCTCTGTTCTCCCGTCCCCAATGCCGACATTGGAGCCTTGACCATGCTATGGGTGTTCATGTTCCTCCAAACTATCACCAATGTCCTGATCATTGGTGTTCTATGCTTTTTGTTGGTGTTCTTAGTTCTGCTCTACTTCCATTTTGGTATATTTTCTCCTATTAAATTTCAATAATAACGAGTTCAATAATCATGTTAATTTTATGAAATCATGTGTCAAATGTCTATGGTAATCATTCAATGATGTTAATTGTTAGAAAACACGTGTGTTAAATTTCTATGTTAATTGTGATATTATGTTAATTGTTTGAAAAAATGCATGTGTTTAACTGTTATAATTGAGTCAACATTGAATGAATTATATAATAAATATCTAAATTGTATGATTATTTTTATTAATGTATAATTTGATATTTAAAGATTAATGAATTAAGGACTTGGAGTTTAAAATTTATTAAGTTAACCCAAATGTTTATATGGTTTAGGTTTTAACAATCAAACTAGAATATGTTATAGTTTATGGTTTAATAAATTTACTCAAATTAATTTTAGGAGTAAGAGTTCAACATAGAGATTCTAATTTAAGCTAATATATCAAAATGATAATGATACATTTATACATTGACTTGGCTTAAAAACTCATCCAAAATTCTGACCAAAAAAACTCATCCAAAATTGTATTCATTAGGAGTAAATTTTCAATAGTCCCTAGTTTGGGATTTTTCTGAACATTTAATCTCACTTAGTATGTAAGTGTATAATGTATGTTTATTTTTTAAGAAAAATTTGGTAGTATTTATCCATTTGTTATGAGGCTACATATGTGGGTGGTTGTTTCCCATTTACATCGATGTACTTGGAGAAATTAGGGAAATGGTGCTGAAATTTTTTCTTGAAAATAAAAAACACATTATAAACTTATTAATGAGATTAAGCCATCAAAAATGGGATAGGTGGTAAACTACAATACAAAATAATTAGTTTGCTCTCAATTAAAAATATTTTAACATATGATGTATATATTAAATGCTCAATTTAGAACATGGATCAAAATTGGATGTTCATTAAAAATTGTTGTGGTCCAAAGTTTGCACAAGGTCTTAGTGAGTGTATTAGACTTTCTGAGGATCATAGGAAACTGCCTGCATATAGGTTTTTTTGTCCATGTAGGAATTGTGGTAACAATATAAAAGTGGAAACTATTGAGGAAATTGAAAATTGTGTCATATGTAATAGGAATATACAAGAATGTAATGAATGGTATTGTCATGGAAAGAATCCTATTTTGGAGATTTGAAAATGGCAATAATAATTGTTGTGTTAAAGAAGACATGGGGAAGGATGATGATGGAAATGACAAACTGATTCAGAATGATACGAGTAATGTGATGATAGATATTTGTGGGGATAGTGTTACATATCAACCTTCCTCACTTATGAACACCATGATGCGAAGAAACTATTATATATGAATTGCACTAAGTTCACAAATCTTAGTGTTGTTATGTGATTATAAACTCTAAAAGCTCACAATAGGTGGAGTGATAAGAGTTTCACGTCATTGTTGTCTCTATTGAACGAAGTTCTTTTTGAAGGCAACGAGCTTCTAATTTCAACATATGAAGCAAATAAGATGGTGTGCCCAAAGGGAATGGAGGATAAGAAGATACATGCATGCCCAAATTATTGTGTGTTATTTCAAAATGAATATATCAATTTGATAAATTGTCTAGAACGTGGTGTCTCGGGGTTCAAAATCATGAATTCAAGTAAGGCTAAAAATGGCTCTCCTGAAAAGGCGACATGGTATCTACCTATTATATCATGATTTCAATACTTATTTGATAAATTTTGAAGATGTGTGGAATCTATCTTGGCATGCAAAGTTAAAGGCCAATGATGATGAATTCCTACAAAGCGTGTCTAATTCATCACAATGGAAGAAAATTCATTTACTGTACCCTCAATTTACTGAAGAAATGAGAAATTTATGACTTAGACTTTGTACTTATGGTATATATCCTTATCGTACATTATGTAACCAACATAGAACTTGGCCTGTTATGATTGTCATATATAATATTCATCCCTTGTTGTGTATGAGGAATAAATATGTCATGATGTCAATGTTGATATCAGGGCCCAAGAAACCTCAAAATGACATTGATGTTTACCTCCAATCTCTAATTGACGACCTAATGAAACTATGGGAAGAAGGTGTTATGACGCATGATGCTTCATCTGAATAGATCTTTAATTTGTGTGCTATGTTGTTTTGTGAAATAAGTGACTTTCCAACTTATAGGAATTTATCTATATACTACATAAAAAGATACAAAGCATGTCATGGATGTGATGAAAATACTAATTTGATCCTACTAAAACATGGCAAAAAAATCATATATCTTGGTCATCAAATATTTTTCCTACAAGTGTATCCTTAATGAAAGCAACTCAAATCCTTTAATGGATAAACTCAGGAACAAAGTACCCTTAAACCTATATTAGGGAATGTTGTATATGAAAGGGTGAACGACATTGTCAATGATGTGGTAAGAGACCAAGTAGTCATATTCTCGTGTGTGATAAATATTTATACAAGAAGAGGACAACATTTTGGGATCTTCCTTACTAGAGATTTTTTCCAATTAGATATTACATTGATGTCTTGCATGTTGGAGAAAATTTCTATGATAGCATCATTATTACGCTATGATTAATACTAAGAAAGACCAAATATAACATCAACTCTAGAAAAGATTTAAAATTAATGGGTATAAGAAAAGAATTATCAGTGGAGATTAGGGGTTGCCACACATATTTACCGCATGCTTGTTACACTTTGTCAAAATAATAGAAAATGACTTTTTGTGAGTATATGCATGATTTATGGTTCCATGAGTATAATCTTCCAATATATGTAGATTGGTGTCAATGAAGGATTTGAAGATGATAGGTCCTAAATTTCATGATTGTCACACCTCAATGCAACAAAATTTTCTTGTGAGATGAGGGGTTTCCGTGCATATTTGGCGCCATATTGTTACAGTTTGTCAAAATAAGAGAAATGGTTTTTTTGTGGGTGCTTGAATAATATTAAGTTCAACAAGGATACTCTTTCAATACATATGGATTGGTGTCAATGAAGGATTTGAAGTTGGTAGGTCTTAAATCTCATGATTGTCACACTTCAATGCAACAAATTTTTCTTGTGTCTGTTCATTCTATACTAACAAAGCATAAAGTTGGCAATCACATGGCTTTATTTCTTCTTCAGCAAAATATGCAAAAAAGTGATGAATCATGATACTTTTGATGAAATGCAAAAAGATGTGATGGGTACCATGTGTCAGCTTGAAATGTATTTTATTCCTTCATTCTTTGATATCATGGTTCATTTTTTAGTTCATCTTCAAGGGAGGTGAAGATGTTGGGACCAATTTTCATACACTGGATGTATCCATTTGAACAATACATGAGTGTTTTAAAAGTTGATGTTTGAAATTGTTATAATCTTGAATGGAGTATTGTTGAGGGTTATGTGGTTGTGGAGGCGATGGACTTTTGTAATATTTTTTTTTGAACTTCAATGAAAATTGTGGTGATCAAAAAAATTCTCATCACAAGGAATCTTATTGTGGCAAGGGAACTATGGGAGCACGAGTGGAAGGAACTAGTCGTGAGTTTTAAGAACAAGCACATTTGTATATTTTACACAACATCGATGAACTTGATATCTATACCACTGAACACCTATCTCATCAAGAGAATATGTCCTTGATTTAGCTCAAAATGATTTGGTATAGAGTATAATCATACCTTTATTAGGTGGTATGAATATAATGTCTTTAGTCAAATATCTAAAATGCTGAATAATATTGATGAGAACATCAAATGTCTCATCTTTAATATGAAAGTGGATGTCATATCATATGAAGGGTATGCCATAGACATATTTTTGTACTACACAAAGTGTCAAGATGAAAGTAGTGTAGTCCAAAATAGTGAGGTCATTGTTCAAGATTCTTCATTGTATTCTGCTAGTTGCTAAAGATAAGAGACCATTGTTGGATCCTAGATAGGTATTAGATGCTCTAGAGGGGGGTGAATAGAGCTGAAAGAACTTAAACAAAATTCATTAAACCTTCAAGACATATGACAAGATAAGGTTGCTAAATAGGTAATTTGTGTGCAACTAAAACATGCATAGCAAGGATGAGAGAGATTGAACATACACAAGTAGACAAGCTATTTAGAGTGGTGTCACACTTCAAACAAGAAGTGAGTCAGTCCACTACCTAGAGAGGTCAAGATTTCTTAACCTTGCATCTTCATTATATTCATTATAAGAGATACACTACATGACCACCAAAGGACTTACCTATCCAATACAAAGAGTCTTCAACCTTACTAAGGACTTACCCACTTTGTCAAGAGTCTTCGGCCTTCACCAAGGACTTACCCACTCTTGTACAAGTCTTCTTCCTTGCAGGAATTACCCACTCTTCTTGGATCTTCTGCCTTTGACTTCACCTTCACTCGGAGAAGCTTCCACCAAGGACTTACCCACTTGAGCAAGGAGTCTTCTGACTTCACCAAGGGCTTACCCACTCTAGCTCCAAGTCTTCATCCTTGATCTTCACCAAGGGATGCCTTCCCTTGTTCTTCGTCACCTCTCTTAGACAAGAGAGAGAACCTTCATCTTCATGCTTGAAAAGATAGAAAGGAGGTGGTGGAAGTAAGAGCCTCACAAGATATACATATAGGACTAGCTCTCTTACAGATTTCCTACTCACTCTAATGGATGTAGCAAGTGATCAAGCTTAGAGAGAGAGAGGAGGCTGTAGGATCACTCAACTATAGAATAGGAACCTTCATAGTGAATGCTCAACCTTGGAATGAAGCCCAAGGGGTCCTATTTATAGCTGGGGATGCCTCTTAGCCTTTGGCAACACTTGAGAATGAAAACTAGCCATTTTTTGGCTTGCAACAGATCTATTTTCACTTGTTGCAACTCCACAATGGCTAGAAGCACTTTTCTGCACTTTTCCGTACAGTGAAATCGGTCGAGTTTCAATAAAGGTAACTCGACCGATCAAGTAAACGACAAGGCCGATACTCAAATGATCGGTCGAGTTTGTCTTGACAAAACTTGACCGACCATTAGGAATCGAAATGGTCAGTTACTTGATCGGTCGAGTTCTTTGTAAACACAACTCGACCGATGCAATCTCTAGAAAATTGATCAAGGATGATCAGTCGAGTTTTCAGGCTGGGAAACTCGACCGATAAAGTGCCTGTAATCAATTTTCAAAGATGCATCTAAAGTGATCTAACATTCATTCTAAGTGCTCCTGATTTTTTCTAAGCTTAATTACATGTCATACAATCATTACAAGTGATTTACAACATGATTCTAATGGATTTACATCATATTACAAAAACGTGCACTTGTATGACTTTGACTTGTCTTTTCTCTGATTTGATATGTGCAAGTTAGGGCATTTGGAGTGTGTCTATACCTAATCTGAAATCACTCAAGTAGAGACATTAGGCACCAATATGTGGAATGGTTAGTCATCATCAAAACACGGGTTAAGTCAATTTAGACGTGAGTCAACATTGACCTAATTGACCTTGAGTCAACAACCATGAGAAGCTAGGATGTTATATTACATTGTCATTGAAGGTCTACAGTTCCCATCTTTATATGTAATTGGGTTGATAACAACACAGTAGTTTTAGTGGATGATTCAAATTTTACAATGGTGCATTTTGAAAAGATTGTTGAGAAAGGTGAGCCATTCATCATGACATCCAAAGCAAACCAAGTATTCCATATTAATGACCCAACGAATAAAAAATAGTATGTCATTCATGATGGAAAAAGGTAGTTTGTTGTGAATCCTAATAAAGAAGAACAACACTACAAAAAGTATGATGATTCCAGTACATTCTCAGTTGATTTTCCAAGTTTAAATTTCAAAGTTCGCATCAATGAATACTATAAATGTCAAGATCACGTTGAAGGAATTTTACTTGATTAGTAACCCAACCAATACTACATGCATGCATTCTTTTTAATCTAGTTTTTCTAATCGATCAATGTGTATTCTTTTGAATATACACTATTTTATCAACTACGTTTTTGTTATCACTTAAGATTATATTTTATGACTTATACTTGCATGTTGCTCCAAAGTGGCAAGTGGAGACATGCACTCTGAGCATCACCACCATGAGGAGGTTTGTGTTGATGCTTCTCATAGTGGTGATGGATTTGGTAGTGGTGATGCTAAGAAATGTAGAGGTCTGACACTATTCTATAGGTTGCAAACTCTTAGGGACAAAGGGGAGAAATTGATTGTACAGTTTGATGACACTGGATACATGTTGGGGATAATTTGAGTGCTTTGAAGCACTATTGAGGGGAAACTATAAGAAGTAAGGTGACAATAGATATACAAATTTTCATAAAGTTGATATTGTCTTATAACATATGGAAAGATATATTTTTGATTTTAATGTTTAGTTTTTACTCAACATATTTGGTTTTCAATTATTATTTAGTTTGCTAATCCTCATTAAAATAGTACCATTTATTTTTCACATATAGGGATTTTTTCATCTAAATGAAAAAGTGCTTAGGAAAATTGTTTGAAAATGTTGTGGCATATGATGGAGGGCTTTTAAGACTACTCTCACTAGTGAATATGTAAATAATCCTAAGAAAAAAAGGCTTCCACTGCACAGGTTTTTATTGATCATGTGGCATGGAAAGCCTTTGTTGCATATGGACATTCTGATGAGTTCAAGGTAATAAAGATTGTGATATACTATATGACTCATCTTTATACAATTAATACACAATTGATCTAAATGTATAATGTCTCATTTGAAATTATCATCCTATCCATGAAGCCCAAAAAGAAGATGAACCAAAAATGTGCATGGCCATTGATTTGGCTCGGTAGTTATTCCTTGTGTTACCAAATACAAGTGAAGTAACTCTCTTTTGGGATGTCTTGTACAACTCCAACTCAACATCCACCCCTACACAAGGTTTGGATTGATGTTACAATGAATCGAATAAGCAAAACTTCTACAAGGTTTGGAAATATTGAGTATGTCAAAACACATACTGAAGATGTAGTTATTCCTCTACTACATTCAAATGTTCTCCAGTCAGATGTAGTTGTATTTTCCTCTACTACATTCAAATATATTCCAGTGTGATAAAGGACATTATTCAAATTCCTAGTCTCGAGAAAATTTCCATTATTCAATTCAATTTTAGTTCAAATAAATTTCTTTCATTTTGGTTTGTTTCAATGTTTACCTTATTCTTACTCAGATCCAGACATTAGCAATTTTTGGTTATTGTCCCCACCTTGATGATTGGTTATTATCTTTACTCACTGGGAAAACATCAAGGGGGCACAAATAGAAATTCCCGGATATGGACTAAGCATAAATATTTAGTCCTTACCACATTAATTTTTATTTTTCATCATGATATGTCTATTTAGAAAACTATCTTAATCAACTAATTAATAAAAGTATAAATGGTTTTTGTGAAGGTGGAGGAAGAATACTTCAAAAATCAAATACAATGAATTTGAAGAATGGCAAGGTAACAAATTTGATTACTTAGCATTATGTGAACTCTATTTATAGTAATTTATTAATGTCAAGGTAGCTAGTTTAATGATTTAGTAATGAGTTTGAAGAATGTCAAGGTAGCTATTTGGATGACTTAGTCTTATGTCAACTCTATTCATGATAATTTATTAATGTTAAATATAATTATTTGTTTGTAGTGTCCTATACAAAATAATGATTGGGCTTGTGGATATTATTTACTAAAGTATATAGAAGATATTGTCAAGACAACACCACATGACATTTTGACTATAGACCAAATGATAAAGAAAAGCATCATAAAATTGATTGGGCTTGTGTCTATTATGTAATGAAATATACAAAACCATTGTGAAGACAACAACACATGACAATCAGACTATAGGTTAGGTACTAAACTATAACATCATAAATTTATAATTGAATTTTAATTATTTTAAAAATTATTAGCATGTACATTTCTTCTTTAGGGTCCATTTTTATTAAATAAATGACCTTATCGATGATATTCATAGTTATATTAACTAAATCAAGGTTGTAGATTTTAACTGATACGATCGATCTTTAGGGTTGGTTATTTTTTTATAAATGACCTTATAGATGATAGTGTCAGACATGATAGCTAAACCAAGTCTACATTTATATGCAGACTTCAACTAATCAAATTTTCCTATTGGTTCATTTAAAATAAATGATGCAATAAAGTTCCCATTGCCTCGGGGTTTTTTTTTTTGGAAAACTCCATGCTTCTCTATGACATAAGTTTTATTTGGATAAAGAAAATGATGCTATGATGCAAACTATATTCGGTTGGCCACTTAACTATACAAATCAATGTTGTAGGTTGAAAAAGATGACTCTATAGGCTATCTTTGTACTAGTGGTAGAGAGTTGTTATTTCTTTATTGCTCTTCATGTCCAAAGTGCAAGAACAAAATACATACTATGTAGTTTTCTAAAGTTTGATTGAAGTTTATACAATTAGTACATTCAACTTTAACTTCTATGGAAATCGAAGACATCCATTCCAACACAAAATCATCATGATATTCATGCTTAAGTTTGTATTACAACCACCACTGGTAGAATGAAAGCTTGTTTCATTTCCATTTTGTGTAGTCAGTTGCATACTTTTCTATGATCTTATTGATTTTTTGGGTGCAATTTTGGGATATCTTTTCATGTTACCCCTTGAATTTGATGTAACTCTTTGTTTTGGAAGAGTTGTTGTAACGTATTACTATCCTTTCTTTAAGTCGATGAATACCAATTTGGTGATCATTTCTCACACCCATTTTTAGTTGTTCTCATAGCTATAAATAGTTCCATTAAAACTCTAAAGGAATAGAAATATCCACGAGTTATGCCCAAATCATGATGCTTTAGGTTTCTTGTAAAATGATCATGGAAACCATTTTTTGTAAATGAGGACTCTTTTGACTATTTGGCCAAATCCTTTTCTCAATCTTGGTTTGGCACCTAAAAAGCTCATTATGTCGATGGACAAGGCCACCACTATTGTAGGGATTGTCACCACTTAGTTGGGCTACTTAAATAAGTTATTTCTCCCATAGTTGGATAGATGAATAACATACTCAATTGTGCCAAGACAAGCAAAACTCAAGAAACTCAAACATACATCATCAATCTAAACAAGGATCTTTTAATACACTCTAGCTCAAAAATCACAATTCTCAAACACGGCCAAATCTTTTCCATGCACTTAGATAAAAAATGCTCCAATCTTAGACTGGGCTCAAGAATTCTTCAAGCACCCATATACAAAAGGGTCCTAGTCTCAAACTTGATCCTAGATGTAGAAAAGAACTCAGATACAAAGGACCTAAGTATCAAAATAGACATCCTCTTTTCCAAATCCCACTTGATTATCAATGGAAGGACTCTTATACCCTTCGAATGGGCTATGTGCCTATAAATAGAACCCCTCCACCAATGTTCAGGGTTTAAAACTCGAGATCCATTTTTCTCTACCCTACATTCATCATCCACCATCCACAAGAAACAATGTGATATTTCTTCATATATCCAGTGATAGAGTGTCCTATAAATTCACTCTGCTAGTGCAATACACCCTCCCAGAGATAGCTATTGGTCAGACTTGTAGCCACACTACAATTTTATAGGATTATATGTACTTGCATTAGCTTTAGCCTTAGCAGACTAGAATTCTATTATTTCCAACAAACTATACTTAGTGGTGGAATCTCAATTACTTATAAAGCACTATGACCCAACTTGAAACTGAGAATAAAGTTTGCATATCTAGATCGTGATCCCTACTTTGAGATCCTTATTTCTGTTTGCCTATAACTTCCATTCCAACACAAATTTTAGTTACTTTCTCCTTCCAACTGTATTTATTTATAAAACATCTCTTTGGACAAGTAGCAATGTCAGTATTTTCTCAGTTAACCTTAGCTTGAGTGAAATCCGTCCTAACCCCAAAAGTGGAGGGCCACATTGAATCCTTTAGTCATTGCACCATGATGTGTAGGTATTAACATTAGCCCAAGGAGAGGTGGTTTCCACTAAATTTACATGTTCTTCACTCGCAACTGTTGGAGAATAGAATAAAGTAAATCTTAATAATGGATTAAGTAGAATCATTTTTTGTTTTGTGTTTGTCATCATGAAGCATAGGGTTGATCATAATGCAAGAGGCTTCAATCTAGATGCTTATATCCATATCTCCATCATCTATCACAAGTTTGAATAAATATATATACTTTATTTTGATACTACTTTTCTTAGTGTAGATATATTCTTAGTTACAACTCCTGAATAATATTATATTTAGATGAAAACAGTTAATAAAAAATTCATAACATTTTATGGATCTTTTTGAGATCCGGTGAATGACCTGACTCCATTATAACTGACCTCATATATGTATGACTATTAGTGTTGTTTTATTGGTTTACAAATTTAAAACTCAGCATGTAACATGTAGAGGTAGTGGCACATATCCAATATAGTGCAAGCTCATACTCAATCAGATGCATACCTTTTCTCTATGTTGTCTAACACATGCAACAAGTTTTGGGCATCACTGATAGGGATCACTATGAATGTGAGAGGCAATCAGCTTATTTAGTTTTCTTCTAAAATTATTTATTGTTATCTTATATAAAAATTTATAAAAACTCTTTTTCATGTATAATCATATTGAATGTTACTATCTCTTTAAGTATCTTGAGGTAGCTTATGCTGAGGAGATCTTTGTCTCTGTTCAGATTGAAAACCTCAAGTTAGAGATCAAGAAAACCTTACACACATGCTTGTAATCTAAATAGAAAGATTCTTAAAATCATACCCAACCACCAAGAGGAGATGAGCCTTGAAAATGACAACACTTTGGCAAGCATCTCATTTCAGGTCTTTTATGTGCCTAAGGTAAATGTTCTTGTACTAGATGTAATGAAACCTCCTCTCAATGGCAATAACAACCTTTTTTTATCTATCCTTATTACTCTGATTGAGTCTAGGAAATTTAGATATAATATGTTAGAACCCCCACCCCCCCACACAACATATCCTAACATTTAAAAACATTTACAATATTGTGAAGATGATTGGAGTCTTTCAATAGATTGTTTGCATGCACATGCTTAATTTCTCTCTATTTGACAAGGAAGAAACATGGTATAGTGTTATTCCAATTGGTACATTAGATCTTATCAAGAACTCTCCGATGCCTTTACTAGGAAGATTTACACCTACACAAAGAATGTTCATTATAGAACCCATTTTTGTAACTTCAGCTAGGTACCCATGAAACCCCTTAATGAGGTGTGGGAGAGGTTCAAGAGGGTATAAGAGGAAATGTCCTTGCAATGGCCTACATGTCTAGCTTCTTACCAATAATTTATTTGCAATTCGCAACCATAAGTTGAAACTTGTTCTTAATGTTGTAGTAGGTGGATCATTTATTAAATGTTATATGAATAAGTGTATGCAGTTCATTGATGATATGGTTATCGCTGATCTTGCATGGAATCACTCTAAATTTAATGGATCTCCATGTTTTGTGCAGAACCCTAAAGCTTCAAATGCTGAGAATTAGTCCATAAAGTTAGGAGTGTTGACATGTCAAATGCCGAGCTTGACCAAATATCAAACAACGTCAAAGATATTACACATAATCACATGGATATGAAAGTTGTCTAGTCTACATGTAGAACACATTAAATCTTGTATGTGGAAACATATCCCATGTACCTATACTTTGTGACTATGTACAAATTTATTAATGATTTTAGAACATTTAAACGATGTCAACAACATAAACAAGACCATCCATGCTCTTCCTATAAAAATACTCAAGATGTTGACAATGGGCATCTAATTTCCCATCAAAACTAAAACATCCAGAACCATATGGTTACCTACATAGGAAATAGACCTTTCCCATCAAATTTATAGTAGAGGAGCCAACAACATTTCAACAATACTAACCTTTCTTATATGATCAATGATCCTATTTTTATATGTTGAATTATCTTTAGATGATCAGTTGTTGGAAGTTCAAAAACAAATAGAAATATTTAGAATCAACTTTCAGATGTTGAATCAATAATGAATCACATAGGGTAAGACCATTACTAAGAGATTCATAATCATAAGGAGACAATCCCATCCAACTCAACCACCTAATGCTTTAATAAGGGTCAAGATGGAACCATATGCATCATTCACGTGAGGCATGCATGTTTTTAGTTTTTTTAGTTATTATTTATATTATTACATGTTTTCATAGTCTCTATAATCCATATTATTACCTAACATGATCTAACAAAATGATAGTGACATTTCTCTTTCTAAAATCATAAGCTACTTACACTTGTAAAAGGGAAATTTGTTTCATTTCCTACTGGTATGGGAAAAAATATAAAGACAACTAATAAAGATTTCTTCTCTCCTCATCCTAAACCTGTCAAGATGAAGATGGTGAACATGACTTTTTTTAGCTCATCTTTGGAATCATCATGCATCAAGTGGTTCCTAAATGTTTCACCACAGTTAGTATACCCTATAGTGTGTTCAAGACTGAGAAGGAAGGTGAGGAAATAGATATACATTTGGTAGACATGGATCTTGAGTTTATCAACCTAAACCTAGTGATGAAGAGTTCAAATCCATAGTTGATCTACCAGAATTCCATTAGCTTTGGTCATCCCTCTATAGACACAAATTATCAAATGATGATGTTAAATCTCACCCTACTGGTACTAAAGATTTTACAATATAGGAGAGAGATTACATCCATACCCTAGAGAGGAAACCTTCTTTCATATTTGGCCAGAAACAACAGTTGATGAGTGATTGGAAGATCTAAATAGAAGACCCTTTTAGAAGAAGAAGGGACATTGTATCCTATAAGGCATGATTTTAAGAAGGTAAAACAATTGCAAAAAGGAGAAGAAGGTAAATGATGTGTCAAGATAACACTTCCATCTATTCTCTCAATCTTTATAGAGATCAATGACACTAAAAAACTCAAGGATATGCATTAATGCGTCCAAGAACTATATTATTAGAATCAAGTATCTTGAACGCTATGGTATTTTATTTAACATAAAGGCAACATATCATCTTGTACATAGAATTCGTAGGACAATGTGGAACCCTACTGTAAGGACCCTGACCTGAGTTTTGGGGTAACCCTATTTTTTGACTTAATAATGTACTTAGAACCTTTTAATAATCTTTTGAGATGTGGTTAGGGCTTGTGGTGTGGTTAAGTTTCAAGTTTGATCTTGTTTGGATGATGTTTGTGCTTTATGTGTTAATTTTGGTGCAAATTGCAATTTACCCAATATAGGGGGTTGATGTGCACTTTGACACATCTAGAGTGTTCATTCTCTCTCCTAGATTCATGAGAGAGAATGTGGTGCTTTACTGTGCTTTATTTGACCCTTGGTTGAGTGGTGTTACCCTCAGTGGTGATTAGGGTTTTCTAGGGTTGGTGTGCTTTAACCTTGTGACCTTTGTTGGTTTGTCTCGACGTAGGTCATGACCTAGGGTTTTTTGAGGGTGTGTCATGGTTGAGGCACTTCCCCTTGGTGTGGTGGTCATGATCAGGGTTGTCTTGGGTCGAGACAAAGGTTTGGAGAGGTTTTTTTTGACCTAGGTTTCTTGTTGTGGTCTTGGTGTCGCGACCTAGTGGTGTTGTTAGGGTGTGTCACTACCATGAAGCCCTTAGTGTGTCACAGTCACGACATAGGGGGTGGAGTTGCTTCTGTGGTTGAGAGTCTACATAGAGTGTATGACCATGTCTTGCATGTCATGTTTAAGTGGTTGCATTTGGATTCATGTTGGTCTTTTGTGAGGACAAGTGTCCCTTGGGTTCCTTAGTTTATTGACACATCACCCTTTGCTCTCTCTCTCTCTCTCATCCTACATCTATATAACCCATTGTCCCTTCTTTCTTGTAACCCTTTCAGCCATCCATCTTCTTCCTCCTTCTTTGCATGTTCTTGGAGATTGTTGGAGCAAGGAGGTTCATACTTGGAGCTTGAGGAACCAATCTCCTCTTGCATGTAGAGGTGGTGGTGATCCAAGTTCATCTCCCCTCTTTGGTAAGTGCTACCTTCTAAGTTGATGTTCCTTTGATCTCCTGCCTTCATCTCCTTCTCTTTTCTCAGCCTTAGACCATGGTTCTCCCACAGTGGATGTTTAGGAGAGAGACTCCTCATCACAAGGGTCATAAACCATGTCTTGATAAGGTAGACCCAAGTGTGAAGAGGATTTCTCCTCTCTTTTCCCCTTTCTCTTTGGATCAACCAAGAGCTCCTTTGCTTCTTTCCTTGGGATACCCTTTGACCTTGGTGTTCCCCTTCTTAAGGTGAGCTCAATGCTGAGTGTGGATCTTTTGGTGGAGCTTTTCCAATCCTTGGATAGTGTGCTTGGAGCTCTTGATCTTGGAGTTCAGAGCTCGTGGTGGTGATCATCTTAAGGTGGGTTATATAAACTAAACCTTCTCAATTATTGCACTTTTCATTACATTTTTTTGTTGTCTTCTCTCTCCATGATGCTTCTCCATCATTCTAGTATATCATGCTAAACCCTAGAATTCATTTGGTAGAGTCATCATGCTTGATTTGGGAGTAATTTGAAACCCTAACCTTTTGTACACATTATGTTAGATGATGTGTTATGAAGGTTATTCTCCATGTTTTTCTCTTTACCTTACCCTCATGTGTGAAGCTCATGTACTTAGAGGTTGTAGGGATACTAGGACCGGTTTTAGTTATCTTGAGTATGGTCTTATCTTCCTTGAGTGAGGTTCTTCCTTGGTAGTATCTTGACCCATGACTTAGTGTTTTGGTGACTGGTTGTATGTGACCTTTCTTCATGGTAACTACGGGTTCATCTTCAGTTTTAGTTCTATTTTGGTGACCTAGGTGGTGCATCTTGAGAGATCCCAACACTCCCCTCATAATGGTCGTGACCTTGATAGCCTTTTGGTCGAGATGCTCCTTTGAGGTTGAGTTTGACCTAGTGATGTTAGGTTGAGACCCTTGGTGGGTGTTGGCTGAGTCACCCTTGGTGTTAGACCTACCTTGCTTGAGTTGAGGCTCACCCTAGAAAGTACGGTTGTGACCATGATGGTCTTGGGTTGCGACATGGGTGGAGGTTGATCATCTTGGGTCACAACATAGGTTGGATTCGCGACATAGGTTGAGGTCGAGACACGTCCTAGTCGATATGCTTTGGTAAAATGCTAACCCTAGGTTTCGCGGGTGCAACATGCTCTTGAGGTTGAAGGTCTCAACATGTGATAGATGGTTGAAGCACATGAGGGTCACGGTCATGACATGGACCATAGTGGGTGGTCCCGACCTATGTGGTTATGTGGTCAACATAGGGGGATGGTAGGTGGATGAGAAACACATGTAAACACCTAATAGTAACCATATATGTATGATACATAAGCCATACATAGTGATGTTAGAATGTTATTTGATCAACTATAATGATGCTTCATAATCCTTATACACTCCAATATTTGAGAAGGTGATGGTTCTAGGGTTGATGGTTAAACCTGGTCTTGTAAATCCTAATCGGTTAAAAGGAAACCCTAACCCTAATAATACATGATGATTTACTTGTTTCTCCATCATGGAATGGTTATGATGTTATGTGGTCACTTCTCATGTTTATAAGCTTCTAACCATGTAGGGATTATGAGTTTGATAATCATAGCTAGCGTATGCTATGGTGATTAAAAAAACATGCTATGGTGACAAGATATTATATAAGTTGAATGAGCCTAGAGAGGCATGTTGAGGCACTTGTGATACATAATTGATGAGATGAGGGATTGGTATCCTGTAGCATGTGAGTATGGTTTTGATGATGTGATAAATGGAAATAATAAAAGCATCATGTGGTGATAGTGTGACAAATTCACACTATGCCCTTATCTTTGTAGAATTTGTTACGATTTTATACGTTGTAACTTGATTGATGCTAAAAGATGCTTAATTGACTTAGCTAATCAAGTAAAACTTAACCATGTAGATTTTCCTTGTGCCATAGATCCATCTTAGTGTCAGCTCTTGCTGGATGGTGAAATGAGTTTTCCCTTAGAGGAAGCCTGAAGTCATATACTATTGAGTATATGCATTCACAGGATTGGATATGGGCCATACCCTGACATGAGTGTGGTTGTCGATCGTAGCTCAATGATATGCTGCTTATGAGGTTTCATAAGATTGGATGCAGGCTGTATCTCAGTTTCACTAGGGTCGTTACCTGTATCAAGGCGGGCTATGACTTTCACTATTGACTATATGTTACAGGTTGCCACTGATTGGTATGTCTCTAATGTGTACTCGTGTACTGACCATGAAGTTTGGTGAGATCATGGATTATGGGTCTTCCATAGACCTTGTATGGCATTGATTTTGACTTAGCAATGGTTGGTCAGATCTGTGTGGTATGACTCAAATCCTCGGGGCATAATAAAATATGTAACCAGTCATGCAATATCTTGCTTAGGTTCAAATACGAAAATATTGGATGAATCCTTGCTTGCTTATGTACAGTATAGTTGGTAGTAAATATACATGTTATTCATACTCCTTTTATGATGATAAGATGTTTATAATCTAATTGCAATTGCTTATTCTATTAGTGATTATTACCTACTTATCATAGATGTAGCTTTTATGTTGTTCTTTAATCATCTTATATGTGCTAATAGTAGTGTTGGTTGAGAGTTATATCTCCCACTGAGATTTGGAATTTCACCCCATGGGTTTCCCACATATTTTTAGGTGGGGGCACACGAGGAGGTAGAGATAATGCAGTAGAGGTTGAGCAGCAGCATGAAGAACAGTAGCTGACAAGGTTGGAAGTGTTGCTTATGGCCCTTTTTGTGTCTAGAGTCCTAGAGTCATCCCTGTACACTTAGGTCTTCGGGATAGTTTTTGGGAATGTTTTGTAGACGTGTTTTCAATAAATGGCTTTTTCTCGTGGGTTCCTTTTGATGTAAAGTTACAGTAGATATGTATATATATACATATGTTTGGGACATGTTTTCTTGTAACAAGCCGATGGCATACATGGTAAGTGCCTTGTGACATGAAAGGACTCATATGTAAAGGTTTTTGCTATTTGGGAACTTAATGAAAATGGTTTTAATTTCCAGTGTTTTTTGGTAATTTGTTTGTTTAAATTTTATTTTCTGTGGTTAGTTTTGAGCTATCTTACGGTTGTAGCGTGGGCGTCATAGTTTGGTTGATATTAGATATTTAGGTTTTCTTAGTCTACAGGGACCTAGGACTAGGGTTTGTGTTTGTTCTTGTGTCCTCCGGTCTGTCTTATATTGCTTCATCTTATGCATAAGAAGAAAAAAAACCTAAATATGTCTGGAGAACATGAAGAACACACTATTGAGAGCAGTGTTTTTGCACCATGTGGTGGTGCATGGAACTAGGCACAGGAAGATCAGGTGCGTGAGGGCCCCCAGTTTGACCCAGCTATGATTGAAAATCATGCCTTTCAGTCTCTTTTTGGACAGTTTATGGCTACAATGATGCATATGGCGGACAGGATGCCTGCACCTCAGCCTAGGGCACTAATTCCCAATGCAGAATCTTCAAGAACTAGGAAGACCTTTGAGCAACTACGCCATGTTGGAGTGATGGAGTGTGCAGGGACAGATGATCTAGAAGATGTAGATATGTGGCTTGTTGTGCTTGAGAAAGTCTTCAAGATCCTCGACATTTCAAAGGCGGACAAGGTTAATCATGTGTGTGTACCTTTGAAGGGGAGTGTTGGCCATTGGTGGGCCATAGAAGAGTATAAGAGACTTGGTGCTGAGGTAGGTTGGGAGGAGTTTTGACGTGAGTTTGTTACTCAATACTTCCCATAAACCTATCTGGATGAGAAGATCAGTCAGAATGAGTAGACATGGCAGGGATCTATGACTATCAACGAGTACGAGGCTAAGTTTATGGAGCTTCTTTGGTTCTACCCGCACATGGATGCTACGTATGATGAGTGAATTTGTCATTTTGAGAAGGGGTTGAACACTGAGTTATCTACCCTGACAGCTACCTTGGAGAATCAAGAAAGGTTTGCCATGTTTGTGGAGTCTCTTTGGAGGATAGAGCGATCTGTGATAGAGAAGCGAGAGGCAAGTTCCAGGAAGAGGCATGTACAGTCTCAAGGATAGTTGTTAGGAGGCTTTAAGAAGTAGAGGTTTTTTGCACCGCCAGCATCACAAAGCTTTAGAGTATAGATGTAGTGATCACCTAGTAAAGGTAGAGGTCATAGCCTTCCACCTATTGGAGCTCATAGCACAGCGCCAATGTCAGTGATGGGGCCGTCTAGGGCGTAGTTTGAGACCATGGTTTGCGACAAGTGTGGACAGGTAGGACACCTGAGGAGGGAGTTCCTAGTGAGAGATGATGAGGTGACCCAACAACCAAGGCAGAGCCAGGAAGACTCACAGAGATAGTAGAATAGTGGTGTAGGAGGATGGGGATGTGGCAAAGCATTATAGGTTGGATCATCTGCTCAGGAAAGTAGAGGACGGGGGCGAAAATATGCAATGACTAGATTCTACAGTATGAGTCATCCAGAGGTAGTAGTCAACCTACGAGTAGTGACAGGCCAGATGGAGTTATTTCATTCTGATTTATCTTCCTCTTGCTTTGTATCTATTTTGGTTGAACTGGGTGCAATGCACTCTTTTATCACTTGTGAAGTCCTTAATAGTTGTCTTTTTATTGTTAATCATAGGAGAGATAGTTTGTTGTTAGAAACCTCTTTAGTTGGTTCTATAGTGTTGCAAGAGGAGTGTCCTTCTCATGTCTGTTCTTTTTCAGGGCACAAAATTCAAGTGCATATTATACCACTTGACATGCATGGGTTCAATGTAATCCTTGGAATGGACACCTTGGAGAAGTATGGAGTGGTCTTGGATTGTAGTTCCAAGCAGGAAATGTTTTTAGATGGCGGTAAGATGTGGATCTTCTAAGGATTCCAATGTGTCTGGTATCAGTGATGGTGGCAGTGAAGCTGTTCAGACAGGGTTGTGAGGTGTTCTTGGCACATGTACTAGATACTAAGGTGAGGAATCCTAGTATTCAGGAGGTTCCAGTTGTCAGTGAGTTTGAAGACATGTTTCTTGAGTTTCTAGATGTCTCCCCACCCTGAGAGATTGATTTTAAGATCAATTTGGTCCTGGAACGCAACTGATAGCCCATACATCGTATAGGATGGCTCCAACAGAGATGGTAGAGTTGAAAAGACAGTTGCAAGAGCTACTTGACAAGGGTTTCATTAGTTTGAGTACATCATCATGTGGTGCTCCAATGTTGTTCATAAAGAAGAAGGATGGGTCCATGAGGTTGTGTATAGATTACACACAGTTGAACAAGGTGACAATAAAGAGAAAGTATCCCTTGCCAAGGATAGATAACTTGTTTGACCAGTTGCATGCCATGATAGTGTTCTCGATGATAGACCTGAGGTCATGATATCACAAGTTGAGAATTAAGGAGAATGACATACCTAAGTCATCTTTTAGGATGTGGTATGGTCACTATGAGTTTTTGGTTATGTTGTTCGGGCTGACCAATGCATGAGCATAGTTCATGGACTAGATGAACATATCATTTCGACCATTACTTGATCAGTTTGTGGTTGTCTTCATAGATGACATCTTGATATACAATCGTGACAACATCTTCGTCCGACGTTGACCTTTCTGAGGTAGCATCATCTTTATGCTAAGTTAAATAAGTGCGAGTTATGGTTAAAGGAGGTAACTTTTTTGGGGCATGTTATATCTACCAAGGGAGTTCATGTGGATCCCAAGAAGGTTGAATCAATGATAGAGTGGAATCAGCCTAAGACACTGAAAGAAGTGCATACCTTTCTAGGCCTGGCAGGCTATTATAGGAGGTTCATTAAGGACTTTAGTGTTTATCACTTTGCCCCTAACAAAGTTGACAAAGAAGGCTGTGCCATTTGTCTAGGATGAAAGATGTCAGTGAGCTTTTTAGACATTGAAGGAGAAGTTGATAAGTGCACCGGTTCTGGTCTTACCTGATCAAGGAAAAGGATACATAGATTTCTTTGATGCATTCAGGAATGTCTTGGGTTGTGTGTCAATGCAGGACAAGCAAGTGGTTTCTTTTGCTTCCCGACTGCTTAAGAAACATGAGGAGGATTACCCAACCCATGAACTAGGAGTTAGCTATTGTAGTCCATGCCTTGAAGGTCTAGAGGCACTACCTTTCCGGTGAGAAGTGTTAGATCTTCACGGATCATAGGAACTTGAAGTACATATGTTCACAATAGGAGTTGAATATGAGGCAACGACTTTGGATGGAGTTAATCAAGGATTATGACTACCTGATTGATTATCATCCAGGGAAGACAAATGTTGTGGCAGATGCATTGAGCAGGAAGTCTTCATATTCTCTTATGGATAGAGCCTAGTTGAGTTCTTTGATGTGCCACAAGAGAGACATGATGATCTCCCTACGTCATATGAATGTTAAGCTATAATTAATCTTGCTAGCATGATTGTTAGCACAGTTACAGGTGAAGCCCATGCTAAGGAAGTAGATTAGAGAGGCATAACAGGTTGATGTCGTAATACAACATATTGGATTAGAGTTTGGCAGCAAGAAATGTGATGGTTTCCATGAGTTGGATGATGGGACAGTTTGTTACTGTGGCAGAGTAGTGGTTCATGATGTCGATGATCTACAAAAGATGGTGCTGGAAGAGGCTCACTTATCTATGTATGCTATGCACCCATGTAGCACCAAGATGTATCATAATATGAAGTTAATGTATTGGTGGTCTGGTTTGAAGAAGGATGTGTCCAATTTCATTGCGAGATGCGTTGTGTGTCAGCAGGTCAAGGCTGAGCATCAAAAGCCTGTAGGGATGTCACAACTATTGCCTATACCAAGTGAAAATGGGATCATGTGACTATAGACTTCGTGGTTGGTCTGCCTAGGATAGACAAAGTTCATGATTCCAACTCGGTGATCATTGACATGTTGATCAAATTGGCACATTTTCTTCATGTGAAGACGACATATACAACTGAGAAGCTTGCCTAGATCTACGTTAATGAGATAGTGTGTTTGTATGGTTTTCCAACAACTATCATCTCTAATAGAGGTCCTCAGTTCACAAGTCACTTTTGGGAGTGACTGCACACAACTTTGGGTATGTAGTTGAGGTTCATCAGTGCATTTCACCCATAGACAAATGGTCAGACTGAGAGGACCATTCAGACCTTGGAGGATCTGTTGAGAGCTTGTGTTCTTTAGTTTTTGGGCACTTGGGACATTCACCTCAGTTTAATAGAGTTTTACTACAACAACAACTATCACAATAGCATCGACATGGCACCATATGAGGCAATGTATGGGAGGCGTTGTAGGTCTCCGTTATGTTGGTATGAAACGGGAGGATGCTAGCTTCTTGGTCTTGAGCTTGTGCAGTAAACAATAGAAAAGACCATAGTAATTAAATAGCAATTTTGACTTAATAATGTGCTTAGAAACTTTATCTAATCTTTTGAGATGTGATTAGGTCTTGTTGTGTGCTTAAGTTTCAAGTTTGAGCTTGTTTGGATGATGTTTGTGCTTTCTATGCTAGTTTTGGTGCAAAATACAATTTACCCAATATAGGGGGTTGTTGTGCAATTTCCCCCATCTAGAGTATTCCTTCTCTCTCCTAGATTCATGAGAGAGATATTGGTTCTTTAGGGTTCTTTGTTTGACCCTTGGTTGAGTGGTGTCACCCTTAGTGGTGATTAGGGTTATCTAGGGTCGATGTGCTTTGACCTTGTGACCTTTGTTGGTTTGTCTCAACCTGGGTCATGACCTATGGTTTGTTGTGGGGGTGTCAGATTCGAGACACTTCCCCATGGTGTGGTGGTCATAAACAGGGTTGTCTTGGGTTGAGACAAAGGTTTGTAGAGGTGTGTTTTGACCTAGGTTGCTTGTGGTGGTCTTGGTGTCATGACCTAGTGGTGTTGTTAGGGTATGTCGCAACCATGGAGCCCTTGGTGTGTCACAGTCGCGACATAGTGGGTGGAGTTGCTAGGGTGGTCGAGGCACTACCTAGATCATATCACCATGTCTTGCATGTCATGTTTAAATGGTTTCATGTGGATGCATGTTGTGTCTTTTGTGAGGACAAATGTCCCTTGGGTTCCTTAGTGTGTTGACACCTCACCCTTTTCTCTCTCCCTCTCATCCTACATCTATATAACCACTTATCCCTTCTTTCTTGTAACCCTTTCAGCCATCCATCTTCTTCCTCCTTCTTTTCTTGTTCTTGGATCTTGGTGGATCAAGGAGGTTCGTCCTTGAGCTTGAGGAACCAATCTCCTCTTGCATGTGGAGGTGGTGGTGATCTGAGTTCAAATCCCATCCTTGGTAAGTGTTTACCTTCTAAGATGATGTTCCTTTGATTTCCTACCTTCATCTCCTTCTCTTTTCTTAGCCTAGACCATGGTTCTCCTATGGTGGTGTTTTGTGAGAGAGACTACTCATCATAAGGGTCATAGACCATGTCTTGACAAGGTAGACCCAAGTGTGAAATGGATTTCTCCTCTCTTTTACCTTTTCTCTTTGGATCATCCAAGAACTTCTTTGATTCTTTCCTTAGGCTACCCCTTGACCTTGCTATTTCCCCTCCTTGAGGTTCTCTCGATTCTTAATGTGGAGCTTTTGGTGGAGCTTTTCCAACCCTTGGATCATGTGCTTGGAGCTTTTGATCTTAGAGTTTGGATATCTTAGTGGTGATCATCTTAAGGTGGGTTATATAACACTTGCTTGAGCTTGGATATGAAAGATAGCTATTCTTCTTATCTTCCTTCCCCATCTGCCCTATGATCTATTATTGCACTTTTCATTGCATTTTGTTGTTGTCTTCTCTCTATATGATGCTTCTCCATCATGCTAGTATATCATGCTAAACACTAGAACTCATTTGGTAGAGTCATTATGCTTGGTTTGGAAGTAATATGAAACCCTAACCTTTTGTACCCATTTTGATAGATGGTGTGTTATGAAGGTTTTTCTCCATGTTTTTCTCTTTACCTTGCCCTCATGCATGATGTTCATGTACTCAGATGTTGGAGGGATGTAGGACTGGTTTTACTTATCTTGAGTATGGTTTTCTCTTCCTTGGATGAGGTTCTTCCTTGGTAGTTTCTTAACCCATGAGTTAGGGTTTTGGTGACTGGTTGTATGTGACCTTTCTTCATGGTAACTATGGGTTCATCATCAGTTTCAATTCTATTTTGGCAACCTAGGTGGTGCATCTTGGGAGGTCGCGACACTCCCATCATGATGGTTGTGACCTTAATAGCCTTTTGTTCAAGATGCTCCTTTGAGGTTGAGTTTGACCTAGTGATGTTAGGTTGAGACCCTTGGTGGGCGGTGGCTGAGTCACCCTTGGTGTTGGACCTACCTTTCTTGAGTTGAGGCTCTCCCTAAAAATTAGGGTCGCGACCATGGTGGTCTTGGGTTACGACATGGGTGGAGGTTGATCGTCTTGGGTTGTGACATAGGTTGGGGTCGTTACATAGGTTGAGGTCAAGACACCTCCTGGTCGAGATGCTTTGGTGAAATCCTAACCCTAGGTGTCGCGGGTGTGACATGGTCTAGAGGTTGAAGGTTGTCACATGTGATAGATGGTGGAAGCACATGAGGGTCGCAGTCGCGACATGGACCATAGTGGGTGGTCGCGACGTATGTGGTTGTGGTCAACATAGGGTGATGGTAGGTGGATGAGAAACACGTGTAAACACCTAATGGTAACCATATATGTATGATACATAAGCATATATTGTAACATACCAAAATTTGTATACTAAATCTATTTTGAGCTATAAATCGTCATTTCTCTTGAACTTGGAGTCATTTACCCGGTGGTCCTTCATTCTTGGTCCCAATCATTATTTTGATCAAATTATCAAGTTTCTTTAATGCATCTGGTGTCAGGATGAATTCATTCTTCTTATTTAGGAAATAATTATAAACTAGTCTAAAAATGATTCCTCACTCTTTTTATCTTCCTTGGAATAATATTTACAATCTATTCTCTCATTGAGTATCAATAGTCACATTTGAACCCTTTTAGTCAACATTGATGACTCCAAGCCTTAACAACTTGATTAGACCTTGATCCCATCTATTAATATCAAATTGACCACTATTGATTTGGAATCAAGGGGAACATTGTAAATTGATATTAGAATCGACCATAGTATAAAATGAGTTAGAATTATTACATTCATAAATTCATAACGCGAGTGTCAATAAAGCTTGGTCAAATAGAAGATAAACCCATAGTTAAAATCCCATAGAAAGTGGTCTTGCAGTATAGGAGTCATAATAGGAATAATAATTATATTATTAAATAATAGTTAACTAAATATCTTAAATAGTCTAGTAACATGATAGTGACCTCTCCTTCTCGCAAACCCTAGAATCTCCCCTTGATAACATGTTGTTGTTATAGAGAACTCCGATAGGCTCTTTCCCCTGAGTAGGAAATGCCATCATAATCGTTATCAATGTCGCCACCCTCGTCATACAACTGACTGCAAACCTCCCCTAATTGAACTCGAGTGTGCTGCCTTAGCCCCTCCTCACTCTTCCTCCTCTTCTCTTCCACTCCCTTCCTATCCTCCTTTCTATTTCTACCCCGAAAACTCTAGCCTCCCTACTCCTTGTTCCACCCTCGCCTATCCATACTAGCCACATGAAATCACTACGACATCTTCTACATAGGTCTCGACCCTCGGCGACCTACCCAGGTTGTAGCCACACAATCACCAGCATCATCGGTGGCAACACGACGTCAACCTTGATCCTACTCCTTCAAACCCTACTCCTCCAAATCTGCTTATGTTTCCCCCACAAACCCAGCATGGTCGTCGCCTTGCAGCCGAAGAAATGATAGTGTTGTCGTTA
Organism: Alisma plantago-aquatica; assembly: GCA_963693085.1. NCBI lineage: Eukaryota > Viridiplantae > Streptophyta > Magnoliopsida > Alismatales > Alismataceae > Alisma > Alisma plantago-aquatica. Next base: position 1,051,273,054 of record OY856410.1, read on the forward strand.
GTGGTCACCATGACACCTCCTCACCAGGAAATGACAATGTTCCCATTACAGGGTGCCGCCCTCCCCGACTGTCGTTACCAAGTTTCTCTCCTCATAGTTAACCAAGGCTCAATTGACTCCACAACAACACCAATCATCTACCACCGCATCCACTGACACCTCGCCAGCCATGGCCACCACCATCCTAGTCTCAACAGATCCTTACCGCCTATTCAAAGTTTCCACCAAAATCTCGACGGCGTAGGGCAAGGAACTCCCCCCATCGCCAGCATGGTGACATCCTTCACCACCTACTATAGCGAGGGCTGGCGATCAATGTAGCCAGTGCAGCTATATATCATGGACATCAATCATGTGGTTCTTCTCCAATCCACTTAGGATTCTACAAAACTCAATTCCCAGATCTCCGCTCACCACATCAACACATTCATGACCCATCCTCCACCTTCAGAGATCAATGACTGACCTGCTCCTGTCCAAGAACTTCAAAATATGGAAGAGAACCCTACTACTGTTAGTGGAGTAGATACTTACCCAACAAACCATCCACCATGCTTGCAATCAACATTGTTGTGGCTCTGGTAGAGGATTCACATGGCGACAGACCAATGGCCTCCTCTTGGACAACATCCAACAAGCATGAGACTTGCTTCACTCTTACATCCAAAAAGGTAACATGATCCTCCCTTTGTTCATTCCATAGATCACAACTAGAGTTTTTAATCAAATAAATATACAAGAACTTCCATGTTAACCTCACACACAAGATATGCACGTGGTCTTTAAGATTAATAAAATAAGAGTGAAATAAATCTTCAAACCATTGTCACACATACATTTCGAGACCTAGAGGCACATGTGTATATATATACGACCTAGGTAATTGTATTAATGGATTTATGCATCACTAATAGGTAAGGAAAGTTTTTAATTGATATAATTCTGATTAAGACTATAGCTAATCTAAAAATAGCTATTCTTACAGATAATGCTTATAATTGAGATTCCCTCCTCATAAAGGGATAAATAAATGTACATAAGTATGTTAAGAAATATATATGAGGAAAGTGATTTCAATATATAAAAATCCTATTCTTAATTATACTATTATTTTAGCAACCAATGAATGCATGATAGCTAACCTCTAATAAAAGTTTACCTTTTTGTAATGCAAACACATACATGCATGTGGCCTTTACTAGTGTATTACTAAATTGTACTATGTAATATACAAGTATATGAATCATATAAATAATGGATAAGAATGATGATATATGTGACTACATGTAAAAGAATGACAATTACATCAATGAACCTAGTGAATTCTGGATAATACATTATAACCACTTAGTGTGATTATGATATATTATACTAAGGGGAACAATAGTAATTTCACATAATTATAATCTAGGAAGTGAGTCCAAGAAAAAAAATGTATAGTAACTCAAAATGTTTCTCATATCTAAATTTTGCAACTTTGTGGCTCTGTGGATCTTGATTATGAAAAATGTTGGACTCTCGCTTGAGATAAAGGTACTAGATTTTCTATTTAATTATTGAGTTATTTGGCTTCCCTCTTGAAATTCCATGTATATTGTTTGTTGGTGAACCCAATACTTTTCATAATCTATTTCTGCCTCTTTGAAAGTTCACCACTTTATAATCATTATTGTTAGACATTGATAAATATTGTGATAAGCATTGGAATTGAATTCTTGGAGTTTTGACTCCTTGGAATTTGGTCCCTTTGGGCTTTGTCCCTTTAGAGATTTGGCTTCTAGAGGTTGGGTATGTCCCGCCGCCCTATGCACATGTTGTAATGGATTAGTGGTCCCCCAGTATACTAGTTGAAATAGCAGGCTACTCTGTCGTTCTCTCATAGATGATTGAACACATGGTATTATAGTCATTGAAAGAAATGATATGATAGTGTTTAATCCTAATATTTAAACTGCTCATTTTGTTACAAATAATGTTGAATATTTTGATATCTTGAACTTGGAAAATTTGTATAATTGTTAACATTGCCAATATCATGTTGAATATTTTGATCTCTTGATCTTAGACAATTTTTGTAGAATTGTTAATCTTGTCAATAACATCTTGAATTCTATATATGGGAACTATTGATACATGTTATTCTCTTTTGGTTAAAGTAAGTCCACCAAATAGTCCCCTCCTAGAATTCATCTTATACCTGAATCATGTTTTGTACCTATATTTTTAATAGCTCAATGATTGGATTTAGTACTAGCTTTGCTGACCTTTATTTTCCCTTCAATGGGGTCCATGTGTGGTTTCATTCCCTTTGGGAATTCATGGGCTGGTGGATTGGAGAAGTTGTAGAAGATACATGCAGGAGATGTCTGTTGACCTAGAGGTTATACATTACCTATATTTTGATAATGACTTAACCATTCCATTCATATGTATCTAATATGTGTTTCTAAGATTGTTTGCAGGCATTAGGTACATGAAAAGGATCCAAAATAAAAAGCCCTAGAATGGCTCAAGTTCAAGTCAAAGTAGCTACAAGTGTGCTTTTTGGGATTTCTATGTAAACGACCTTAGAACATCCATGTAATCACTTGTAATGATGAATTGACTTGTAACTTAGATGAGAAAAATGTTTGGGACAAAAATCACCAACTGCTGATCATTTTAGATGCAAATTAGAAAATTTATTACAGGCACTTGGTCGGTCGAGTTTCACAGGCTTGAAACTCGATCGATCAATCTTGGTCAATTTTCTGAAGATTGCATCGGTCGAGTTTTGCTTTCACAGAACTCGACCGATCATGTAGTTGACCTTTTTGATTTTAAATGGTCGGTCTAGTTTTGTTAGGACAAACTCGACCGATCATTTGAATATCAGTTTTGTCTTCTACTTGATCGGTCGAGTTACCTTTATTGAAACTCGACCGATTGCACTGTACGAAATTTGCAGAAAAAGTGATGTGACCGTTGGTGAGTGTTTTTGGGCCAAAATAGAGTTGTTTCCTTGAACAAAAAATGACTATTTTTGTATCCAAGTGTCCCACAACTCAAAGGGACACCCTGAACTATAAATAGACACCCTTGGAGTTCATTCCAAGCTGCTCTTCCATTGCAAACTTGGTGCTAGCATAGTTGAGAGTGTTCCAAGCCCTTGAGCCCCTTTCTCTCTCTACTTTCAAGTGAAATTCGTGAGCTATGAGTGAGTTAGGTCCCTGTGTATGAGAGTTATCCCTTGTTTGATGTAAAGCTCTCCATTCTCTCTTCCTACCACAAATTATCTTTGAAGATTGATTGAAGCTGCTTCTCCAAGAGAAAGGGATGTTGTTGCTACTCTTCTCCGAGTGAAGGTGAAGATGGTTGCTTTTCTTTCAAGAGTGAAGAAAGCCAACTTCTCCAGATATCCTAATGAAGGAGAAACGTGGAAAAGCTCTCCAAGAGAAGGAGAGGTGCAAGGCAAAGCTCAAGCAAGATAGGTAAATCCTGCAAGGCTGAAGACTAGAGCAAGAGTGGGAAAGTCATTGAAGAAGGCTGAAGACTACTTGCAAGTGGGTAAGTCCTTGGTGAGGTAGAAGATCTTGGCTTGTGATTCTAAGTCCTTAGTTGTGTGGTTGATGTATCTTGTAATATTATTGTGATATATAAGAGAACCAAGTTGCAAATCCTAGAGTCTAACCAACTCTAGGTAGTGTACTGACATTGCTCCTAAGTTTATGACGTGGAACCACTCTAAACCACCTCTCCAAGTGCTTGCTATTCCTTGTCTCTTATCCTTTCTTTGAATGCTAGTTTAAGACATCAAATTTCTGTTTGGTTTAGTTTCTGCACTAAATTTAAATTGGTGGTCTAATCTATTTTGTGAAGTTTGTGAAGCTCTATTCACCTCCCCTCTAGAGCCCATTGATCCAACAAGTGGTATCAGAGCAGGTCTTCTCCAAGCTACTTCAACAAGTAGGAGAAGATGGGTGATTCGACTCTTGGTTCACTCAACCTAGAAGGAAGCTTCTCCATGAGACCTCCAGTCTTTGACGGCACCAACTTCCTATATTAGAAGAGAAGGATGAAATTCTACCTCCAAGGTGTGAGCTATGAAATGTGGAAGATTGTCCACCTCAAATATGAAGATCCAAAAGGGGACATCACCACATGGACTGAAGCTGAGATGAAGCATGCTCAACTCAACGCCAAAGCCGTGAACATCATCTACGTTGCCCTTACTCCATCCGAGTTCAACCGGATTTCCTCTTGGGACACCGCACATGAGATATGGCACAAATTGTGTGTCACCTATGAAGGAACCGAGCAAGTGAAGGAGGCCAAAGTCTACATGCTTGGTGGTCTTCTAGAGAACTTCAAGATGGGTAAGAATGAGAGAGTGGTTGATATGTACACTAGGCTCAATGTTATCTTGAATGGTTTGGCAGCCCTTGTGAGTGTAATGGATAGAGGTACTATCAACTCCAAGATCTTGAGATCTCTTCCTAAGAGATGGGAGCCTAAGGTTACCTCAATTGAAGAGGTGTACAAGCTAAGTGAGCTGTCAACCGAGGAGCTGGTTGGTAACCTCTAAGCCCATGAATCTAGGCTTGACAAGCAAGAAGAGTAAGAGAAGAGAGAAGAAAAGGAGTCAAAGAAGATGAAGGACACTGCCTTCAAAGCACAAATTGAAGAGATGGTCTGACAACAACAACTCGCCTTGAAGTCTCCTAGCCCTTCCTCAAGTGAAGATGAAGATTACAATGAGCATGAAGCAAACTACTCAAAGGGGAAACACTTCAAGAGCAAGCCCTCCTCTTCAACTCCAAGATGCTATGAGTGTGGTTAAAAAGGCCACTACAAGAGTGACTGCCCAAAGGCCAAGAAGAGCCATCACAAGAGAAGCCACAAGAAGGATAAAGAGTACAAGAGAGAAGGCAAGTACAAGAGGAAAGATAAGAAGGAGAGAAGATCCAAAGATGCAGCTCATGCGGCATGGGAGGAGTCATCCTCAAGCTCCTCAAGCTCTGAAGATGGAGAATGCCATCTTGCCCTCATGGCCTCCACTAGTGAAGATGTGAGGTAAGTGAGGTAAGTGAGGTAAGCCATGCTAACTTGCTTGAGATATCTAAGGAAAATCTTATTGACATGCTAAATGAATGCAAATCCTCTTTTACTAAATGCAAGTCAAAAAGGAAAAGATTAGGAAAAATAATTGACGATCTCTATGCTAAAATAGATATTCTTGATGAAAATGAAAAATTGCATCTTGAGAGCATAGATTCCTTGCAAGGGTAGTTTCTTGACCTTGAACTTCAATACAATGGAGTAGAGGTTGAAAATAGTGTTTATCTTAAAAATATTGAAAATCTTAAGATAGATAACCAAAAGTGCCTTGATGAGATTGATATCCTTAAAACTGAAAATGTAGAACTCAAGCTTATTGATGATGATAGGAGAGATGAAGTATATGCTTATCAAAGAGAGATTGTTGTGCTTAAATATGAAAATGCCAAGTTGCTTTCTCAAGTTAGTGATTTATCTTCTAGGCTTGTTTTGCCAAGAAATGAAGTTGCTAGCTTAACTTTAGAAAATGATTATCTTCTTACTAAAGCCCTCTGTCTTGAGGCCGACCTTTTGCATGCTAGAGAAGATCTTGCTAGTCTTTCTACTAATGTTATAAACCTTAGTGATGATAATGCTAAGTTAATATCTACTTTGCAAAGGTTTTTATCTCGAAAGAAATCCCTAAATGATGTCCTAGAACACTCTACCAAACAAATTGGTACTAGTGGTTTGGGATATGATGGGACTACTAAAAAAGGTAAGAGCAAGAACAAAAGCAAGGGTAAGAAAAAGAGTGTGGAACCTCCTATCTTTCATGGAGAGTCTTCTGGCTCTAAGAACCCTATGGTATGTATTCATTGTAAATGTAATGACCATTATTCAACCTTCTGTCTTTACAAGCCTAAGGGGACCAACCCAAATATGAAATGGGTCCCAAAGCTAACCCCGGATCCCAAGGTTTGAGTTGGGTTCCGACATCCTTCTTTCTTGCATGTTAAAAAGAGATGGATTGTTGATAGTGGCTGCTCTAAGCATATGACTGGAGAAATCAGTCATTTCAACAAGTTCATGAAGAAGAAAGGAGGATCGGTGACCTTCGATGACAACAAGAAGGGTAAGGTCATAGGTGCGGGTGATGTGGGAAATGAGCTATGTATCAAGAATGTGTTGCTTGTTGATGGCCTACATCATAATTTGATTAGTGTTAGTCAATTCTGTGATAATGGTTATCTTGTGTTGTTTACTTCCTTAGAATGCTTGCTTCTAGATTCCCTCTCCTACAATGTTATATATAAGGGAACTAGAAATGGTAATCTTTATGTTATTGTTCTTGATGATCTTAAGCCCATTCTTGATATATGCTTGGTAGTGGATAAAAATGATCTTTCTCTTTGGCATCGACGTTTGGGTCATGGAATTTGCATCAAATTAAGAAGTTGAACAAAAAGGGTTTGGTTCGAGGACTTCCTAAATTGGATTTTGATAAGGATGAGGAATGACAACCTTGTACACAAGGGAAACAAACAAAATCCTCCTTTAAATCCAAAGGAGCCATGAGTACCAAAAGAGTTCTTGAACTTCTTCATATTGATCTATTTGGACCAATGAGAACGCAAACGCTTCGTGGTTCCAAGTATTGTATTGTTATTGTTGATGATTTCTCTCAATATACTTGGACTTTCTTCCTCATTTTGAAAAGTGATACTCTCGATGTTTTCTCGAGTTTTTGTAAATGGGTTGAAAATGAAGCTTCTTGCCAGATCATTTCTATCAGCAGTGACCATGGGGGAGAATTTGAAAATGATATTTTCGAACATTTTTTCTAAAAGTCGCATTATTCACACAATTTATCTTCTCCTCGTACGCCTTAACAAAATGAGATAGTTATGAGGAAGAACAGATCTCTTCAAGAGATGGCAAGGACAATGCTTCTTGAATATGACATTTCCAAGAAATTTTGGGCCGAAGCCGTTAGCATCGCCTATTTTGTATAAAATCGGGTTTTTACACATTCTGTTTTTAAGAAAACCCCCTATGAGCTGTGGCGTGGTAGAAAGCCATCCATTGATTTCTTTCATGTTTTTGGATGTCCTTGTTTTGTTTTAAACACGAAGGATTCTCTCGACAAGTTTGATCTGAAATCTTATAAGGCTTTCTTCCTTATCTATAGCACTACAAGCAGGACATATAGAGTATTTAACATTGATTTGTCTAAAATTGAAGAATCTATCAATGTTAAGTTTATTGAAACTAACCCTGTTGTTGGCAAGCCTGTTGTTGATAATGATGTTGCATATGATTTGATTCCTATCCTGAAAGACCTCAACATTGAGAATAAAGGTAAGCAGGTGATGGAAGAAGAAGAAGAGGAAAAGAAGGATCCCACTCCCCACTTTGCAAAGAATCATCCAAAGGAGCTGATCATTGGCAACCCATTCGAGAGAGTGAGGACACGAGCTGCTCACAACAAAGAACAAGAAGATAGTGCCTTCATCTCCCAACTAGAGCCAAAGAACATCAAAGAAGCCCTTGGTGATGATGAGTGGATCCTAGCGATGCAAGAGGAGCTAGAGCAATTCGAAAAGAATTGTGTGTGGACTCTAGTGCCAAGACCAAGTGATAGAAAGATCATTGGCACCAAATGGGTCTACCTCAACAAGCTAGATGAGCAAGGTAAAGTGGTAAGGAACAAAGCAAGGTTAGTAGCACAAGGTTACAATCAACAGGAAGGTATTGACTTTGATGAAACTTATGCTCCTGTTGCTAGATTAGAATCTATTCGTATGCTACTTGCTTCTGCTAGTTACAAAAATTTCTTGTTATATCAAATGGATGTTAAAAGTACATTTTTGAATGGTACAATCGAGGAGGAAGTATTTGTTGCTCAACCTCCGGGCTTTGAAAATGACAAGTTACCCAATCATGTTTATTTCTTGCAAAAAGCTCTCTATGGACTCAAACAAGCACCTCGAGCTTGGTATGAGAAACTAAAGAACTTTTTGTTAGATAACGAGTATGTCATGGGCAAAGTTGATTCTACCTTTTTTCTAAAACACACTTCTACCCATTTCCTTATAATTCAAATCTATGTTGATGATATCATTTTTGGCGGGACTGATCTTGATCTTTGCAAGGAGTTTAGTTCTCTTATGCAGAGTGAGTTTGAAATGAGTATGATGGGTGAGTTGACGTTCTTCCTTGGCATTCAAATCAAGCAAACAAAAGATGGAAACTTCATCAACCAAGGCAAGTACACAAGTGAACTGCTCAAGTGCTTTGGGATGGAGAACATGAAGCTGATGGATACACCCATGTCAAACACCGCCAAACTTGACAAAGATGACGAAGGTGAAAAGGTAGATGAGAAGCTCTATAGAGGTATGATTGGAAGTTTACTTTATTTGACTGCTTCTAGACCTAACATTATGTTTAGTGTGGGTTTGTGTGCTCGCCTTCAATCTAGCCCTAAGAAGTCGCATCTTATTGCTGTTAAGAGGATTCTGAGGTACCTAGCCAAAACCCAAAATTTTGGACTATGGTATCCTAAATCAAGGGATTTTACTCTTAGAGCATATAGTGATGTGGATTACGCAGGGTGTTTGGTTGATAGAAAGTGTACAAGTGGCACTTGCTTCACTCTAGGACCATGCTTGGTATCTTAGTTCTCCAAGAAACAAAGTACAATGGCATTATCAACTACCAAAGCTGAATACATTACAACCGGGAGTTGTTGTGTACATGTCCTATGGATGAAGCAAATGCTCCAAGACTTTAACATATTTTTTGATGCTTCTCCTATCTTTTGTGACAATACTAGTGCAATTAACCTATCATACAATCCTATATTGCATAGTAGAGCAAAGCATATAGAGGTTCACCATCATTTTCTTTGTGACCACATTGCTAAGAAAGATATCTATATCACACATGTGGACACAGAAAATTAGTTGGCGGACATCTTTACAAAACCTCTAGCTAGAGATCAATTTAACTTCATTCGATCTAAATTGCTTATTGTTGATTTGAATGATCTTGATATGTGATCTAGCTAGTTATCTTTTACCTATATGCTTGCTCATGTCTCTCTTCACCTTGTTTTGCCTATATATGCTTGAATGTGATTCAATTTGCTTATCAACATGCTTAGTTTTCTCTTGTTTTTGGGTTTTTGTCGAATTTCATGTTTTATCGCTAAATAGTGCCCAATGATGAGCTAAATGTGCCTAAGTATGTTAACTATGCATAATAGAATGGAAAAATGAATTTAATTGGCATGTATATGGCTAAAATCTAAGAATGAGACTGTTAGGTCAGGTTGACCTTCGGTCGAGTTTCCACCCTGGAAAACTCGACCGATCAGGAGTCGAGAGCAAGTCTTTAGTGGACAGATCAGTCAAGTTTACCACTCTCAGAACTTGACCAATCCGTGGGCTGAGCCAACTTAAAAGTTAGGATCGGCCGACTATTTTCCCTTGCAACTAGAAAATAGCCGACGGATTCCTTGCCTTCTAGCCCTAAGCTCTCACACCCAGCCCTAAACCTCCTGCTCCTAGCCCTAGCTTGACCTCCCAAGCTCGTTCTTGACCTCCCCGGGCGCTCGTGGTGGTGTTTTCTTCGGCGTTTGAGGTTTGGCTTTGCTTGTGAGTACGTTTTCTCCTTGTTTTCATTTCCATGGCTTCCCAAAGACAAAAACGTGTTGCTCCTAGAAATGCTCCTGCCTCCTCCTCGAATAATCGCTTGATTCCTTTTGATAATACCTCGTTTGTGTCTCTTGAGGCGGTAAATCGGTACAAGGATCTTCTTCCCCGAACTCCTTTTCAATTTTGACCCTTGCTTTGTTGGATAAATTGGACATTATGATAAATCTCTCTGTTTTGATGATAACAAACATTTCATTCTTGTTTATCTAACGAGATACTTGAGTGTGCAGGATTAAGGTGGATGACAAAGCAACTAGGGAAAATCCAAAGAGCTTACATATTTATATTTCCATGCAATGTAATCACTATTGTAAAAACTTGTACAAATATATAATGTACAAGTACTTAGATTGCATGTAAATCAAGCGTTGGATCTTCCTAGCTAATCACCACACTTAGATAGGTCATCCCATTCAATTAGGATCACATATGCACACTCACACATATGCTTAGTGTTTAATTAAAAGATTGAAAACAGAGTCAATCTCGGTCGACCACATTCCTCGACCGAGACACTCTCGGTCGACAAACTCCTCGACCGAGATTGACCCAAGTAGTCGTTAAAAGTAGTTGGCAGTTGGAGCTGAACGTTACTATCTCTTGTTCCAGAGAGCCTGTCGGTCGACAAATCCTCGACCGACTGGGCATCTCGGTCGACAAGTTCTCGACCGAGATTGTCTCTGACAGCAACTGCAGAATTAATTAACTAGCCGTTGCTAATGCGCCTAACTTATTCCTAACGGCTAGTTAAGCACTAGGAACCCCCTAGAAGTTGTCTAGAACGTCCTTAAGCATACATAGTCCATTCCTATAAATAGGACAAGCCATAGGACACTAGAATTCACTTGTTACACTTGAGAATACACTTGAGCATACTTGAGCAATCAATTGCAAGCAGTTTGAGCATTGTGATCCTTGGTCTACATACTCCTTAGCTCAATCTCGTGTCCTATAGGCTAGATTCTCCTACCCACAAGCAATCACAAGTTCACACACTTGGCTAGGAGATCTATACGCTTGATCTAGGCAAATCAAGCCTTGTGCTACAAAAGGATAAGTTGTAATTTCCTGTTTTCTTTCTTGTTCCTTTTTTATCTTTTGTACTCTCCTTGCTACTCCTAGGGTTGGAGGCTGCGGATTGGAGAGGGTTGACTTCTCAGGTGGAGAAGGGGACTTCAAGATACTTCAAGAAGGCTATCGCACAGGAAGCTACTTCAGAAGGCTGGTGCAACGGGAGTTGGTGCACCTACTTCAAGGGAAGGCTGCTTCAAGGTTGGGCGATTACTTCTAGGTGAAGGCTGCTTGAAGGGTTTGGGAAAAGAAATTGTATTTTATGTAAAATCCTTGTGAGGTAATAAAATAGATTTCTTTTCAAATCCCGGTTGGGTAAGCAACCGGGTAGTGGATTGACTGCCTTAGTATTTGCTAAGGTTGGAACCACTCTAAACCACTTGTCTCCTTGTCCAATATTTTCATTGTGGTTGTTTGAAGTTTAAATTATTATTAAAATCTTTATAAAACTCTATTCACCCCCCCTCTAGTAGTTTTCAATTGGTATCAGAGCAGGCTTCAAGGAACCCTAACCAGGTCTTGAAGAATGAAGGGTGGAGGTGACTACAACCGCAGGCAAAGGAGCAACTTGGACCAACTTTCAACAAGCTGCAATTGGTGTTTAGGAACGAACCATACAACAATCGGCTGTCCATGGAAAGAAAAGAAGAAAGAGGTCCATAAGAATTGTTTCATTGCTACAACCAATGAGGAGGAAGAAGAAGAGGTAAGCCTTCTTGATTTATCAAAAGAAGAGCTAATTTCTAGTCTTGAAGAGACACATGAAAAATATATTGAGTGCAAGAAGAAACTTAAGAAATCAAAGAAAGAAAATGATGATTTAGGTGTTAAACTTCTTGCTCTTGCATCTGAAAATGAAGATCTCAAAAAGACTATTGATGATCTTGATATTAAGCTAAAATCTGTAGAAGCAAATTGCAATCTTCTTTCCTTAGAAAAGTCAAATTTGCAAACTCAAGTGAATGATCTTCAAAAACAACCTGTTTTGTGTACTCATCTAGATTATGACACTATTATCAAAGAGAGAAATTCGTTGTCATCTAATCTAGACAAAGCAAAACTAGATATTAAGAAAAGAATGGATGAGATTGCCAAATTACAACAACAAGTTCATAGTTTAAATAATAATGGCATTCTTGATCAAATCCTAGATAATTCCTATCATCAAATTGGGAAAAGAGGACTAGGTTACAAGCCTAAGGGGAAATCCTATCAACAACCTAGTTGGAGAAAGTCACAAACCTATCAATCCATATATGTCCCTAAAAGGACATCCTCACCCAAGAACAACCTAGAACAAAACCATAGAAAAAGACTTGAGGTTGATTCTATATGTTGCCATTATTGCTCACGTCTTGGACATTACTCTTTTTCATGCCCATACAAGAAAAAGAACGTTGAGTTAGTATGGGTTCCAAAACCCCCAAAATTGAATTGATTAGACTGAGTTGAGATATGACCAAAGACTTTAGTTTGCACATCTTTATGTCTATCTCAACTTAAACATATAGGGGTAACAAATTTACATCAAATTAAGGTTAATCAAAACTTAAAAGATTTGAATATGATTGAGATATAATCTAAATGTTACTTTGATATTCATATGTTTATCTCAAACTGATCTTTGAAATAATTGAATTAGATACAGTCCATATTGTACTTGAAATAGAATTCTGAACACTTTCCAGAAATTCAGTCGGTCGAGGTTCTGTCGACCGAGTGAACCTTCGGTCGAGCAATTGTCGACCGAGCATATCACTGTTTTTCAGAATACTAAACAAATTGCTGAATTTTTTAAATTGATCAAAATTACTGTCTATTTGTGGTTAATGACTGTACAATAAAATATAGATTATGGAAATCATCCTTGAAAGATTATGTGAAATTAATTTGGTCAAAAACCAAAATTATGCTCATCTTAAGGAAAATTTCTGTTTTATCATAACATGCCTTTATTGTTCTATCATTACATAAGCAAGCAAAAGAATCTATTGATGGTCTATCTCTTAGAAATGCTTGCAAAGAATATAATGTTTTCAATTGATATATTTTGTGCTTTCATGATTAGTATCATTTAAATACGCATCAAAATTGATTTAAATGTTTATTTGGAAGATTCTCCTTTTATACCTAATCTTAGTATATATTTGACAAAAATAAAAGTCAAAATTTAAATCATTAGAAGCCTTAAATTATTCTAATATTATCAAAAATAAGAAAACAATATTACTCCCTTAGAATATCCATATATATGCTCTACAAAAATGATCTACCATTTGCATTAAAATCAGCTTTAAAAGTTGTACTCAGTAAGTATGTCGGTCGACGAATTCTTCGACCGAGAACCTCTCGGTCAGCTCATCTCTTTCGACCGACAAAATCTAAACAGACTCAATATCGGACGAACTTTCGGTCGACAAATGCTCGACCGAGACAACGTCGGTCGACAAGTATTCGACCGAGAAATAGCCGTTGGATACGACCGTTGTAAACCAGCCGTTATGACCGTTTTTGACCGTTATTTGACCGTTGAGGAGCCGAGTGGCGCGTCTGCAACTCGACCGTTGGGGACGCTCGGTCGACGAATCGTCGACCGACCAGGTCTCTGGATTGCTATAAATAGGAGCAAAAATGAGTCACTTACTCACACTTGCATTTCCTTGCCTCCATAGTCCATCTCTAGTGCATTTTCGTGCAAACCTTCAGCATTCTTATCCTCCAATCTTCCTTGCTTCTTCTCCACAACTCAAGAAACACAAATGGCCTCATCCTCAGCTGCCCGTGGGAAGAAGAAAGTCGCCGGAAGAAAAAGAAGAGAAGATCGGGAAGCCACTCCGCCACTGACGATCATCAATGACATCGCCTTCGTCGACGGAGATGCTGGAGATCGATATCTACGGCTTTCCTCTAAAGCTCCTCTTCCCCGATGCCCGGTCGAAGCTATGGACTTCATCAACATAGTCGATCTGGAGAATCTCTTTGGAGTACAAAAGCTGAAGGACTTCATCAATCCTTCTTTTTCTCTCTATTCCACTAAGGTAGTCAACGAATTCTATGCCAATCTCTTATCCCACACCGAAAATGAAACCACATTCTTTTACACCATGGTCAATGGGCGTAGTTTTAAATTTACCGAAGAGGATATTCTTGATATGCTAGAAATTGATATAGATGAATACCAAGATTTCCTTGACCTTACCACCGGCAATCCACTAAATTTATTATCCCATGATGACCACTCCACTAGCCTTAGTGATATAAAAAGAGCCATATTTTAAACCAATACCACTTGTCATGAAGAAAGGGGAACCTATTATGCAATAAACCTGAAACCTGCATGTAGGATAGTAAACCTCATTGTTTCCACAAACATACATCCTAGAGCCAATAAATCTGAGGTCCCTATTTTCTGCATGTATCTAATTTATGCTATCATAAAAGAAATTCCTATAAACTTCATTCGCATTATACTTAAAAACATGCTTGAGTTTTCTGGCAACCCACCATATGCAGATTTCGTATGCCAAATTACTCAACATTTTCTTAAAACAAACCTTGAAGATATGGGATACACATGGGAGCGTAGACCTCAAAAGATAAGTAAGAATACCGTAGAGAAAATGGGGATAGATTTTGGTCACAAAAGGGCTAGAGTAGAAGGAGAAACATCTCAGGACATACCACCACCTCCTCCTACTACCCTACCACATGATCCCATTCAAAATACTCTTACTTATATTGCTGGCTCCCAATATCATCTTAGTAACCAACTCAACTATACCCACCATGCCATGACATACTTAAATCAAAGAATGCAAAATCTTTCTCCTAGCCAAACCGATGAATATCCGCATTCCTTAAATCCTGGCATACTCAACCCATTTAACCCTTCATACAACTACTATCAAACTCCACCTCCACCATCAACGGATCTTGAACATACTCAATTTTCCTCTATGCAATTGCAAGATATAGCTGCTCACTTCCGATTTGACCGAGTTCCCACATTTTTGGAAGCATATGCATTAACTACGACAGGTGCTTTGGATTGGCAAACTCTGGTCAAATACTATGGAGCTGAGCCATTTATTGGGAAAGATCCTGACATTGATGTAATTCTTAAATCTTTCCAGTGAGTGTTGGAGCAATATTAGTTGTAATGACTTGCTTTAAATGATTGTAATGGATCACTTCTGTATGATGTATCTTTCCATGCTTATTAATGAACTTGATTATCCTTTTGATGGATATCCTTTCGCATGTGAGACATCTTGTAAATAAATGGATTATAAAGATTATTAGAGCATACCAAATAAGGGGAGTAATAAATGCAACTTCTAAAATTGTGGCTAAATTGAAAACAATCTATGACAAATTACTGAAAATAGCACAGAAATCTTATCGGTCGAGAATCTGTCGACCGAGCCTTCAGTCGGTCGAAGAATCGTCGACCGAGCAGTCTGTTGTAAAAACTGATTAATTATTCATTGATCAAATTGTTATACATTTGTGATTAATACATTTAGAAATCATCCCTGATATCTAAGATTATTTTGATTTTATGGTTTTGATTAAAATGGATATTATGAACCAGGTTAGTTTAATCAAGGAAATTACTGTTCCACATGGATTATCCTAAGTATTTCTTGATCTATCTATATAGGAACCATGTGTATTTTAAAACGGACATTATATTTCTTGATCTATCTATTGTGCTATTGCTTATGATCATTGCGACAATGTCATCTTACATAATTCATAAAATGGCACAAATGCATTTTTCTACAGAAATTATATCTCACATATGAGTGATCAAATTGGAAATCTGCAGAAATTGCCTCTTGGTTGAAATTCAATCTGACCAAGGGGCACTGGGGTCGTAGTCAATGGCGACCTAAAATAAGCTTGACAAAATGCTTATTTGTATATCCTTTTACTGTATTTCATCTTAGTATCATGAATCAAAATATGTTCATTACAAAACATAAAGCTCACATAAAAGATCAAATCAAATCTTGTTTTGACCTTAGAATTATTTAATTATTTTAATTACAAGATTAAGGGGGAGCTTACAAATTTTTTATTATTTGAAGCTGGATATGACCTTAGTATCTTTTATAATTAGTAATAAATCACGGCAAAATCTCACAAATTGCCTTGCATAAATCCCTTGCTTCACAACTGAATTTTTTTTTGGGATATCAAATTCAGGGGGAGTTTTTGTTTTTAAACGGTTATCTTTTTGAAATGACAAAGGGGGAGAATTAAATATAAATTTTAAATTGTAAACTTGAAAACTCAATCAATGAGTTTCATCATTCTCTTGGCTTTACATTGATAGTTGATATATTCCTTATGAATTGGATTTCATGTTCCAAAATTCATGGGAAATAATAAGCACACATTTTATAAACAAGAGAAAAAGATTCACAAAGGTAAACTTCAGGTATGAAATTCATTTGATTTATATTTCCTTACTTTATATTTGAGAAATGTTTGTCATCTTCAAAAAGGGGGAGATTGTTGGATAAATTGGACATTATGATAAATCTCTCTATTTTGATGATAACAAACATTTCATTCTTGTTTATCTAACGAGCTACTTGAGTGTGCAGGATTAAGGTGGATGACAAAGCAACTAGGGAAAATCCAAAGAGCTTACATATTTATATTTCCATGCAATGTAATCACTATTGTAAAAACTTGTACAAATATATAATGTACAAGTACTTAGATTGCATGTAAATCAAGCGTTGGATCTTCCTAGCTAATCACCACACTTAGATAGGTCATCCCATTCAATTAGGATCACATATGCACACTCACACACATGCTTAGTGTTTAATTAAAAGATTGAAAACAGAGTCAATCTCGGTCGACCACATTCCTTGACCGAGACACTCTCGGTCGACAAACTCCTCGACCGAGATTGACCCAAGTAGCCGTTAAAAGTAGTTGGCAGTTGGAGCTGAACGTTACTATCTCTTGTTCCAGAGAGCCTGTCGGTCGACAAATCCTCGACCGACTGGGCATCTCGGTCGACAAGTTCTCGACCGAGATTGTCTCTGACAGCAACTGCAGAATTAATTAACTAGCCGTTGCTAATGCGCCTAACTTATTCCTAACGGCTAGTTAAGCACTAGGAACCCCCTAGAAGTTGTCTAGAACGTCCTTAAGCATACATAGGCCATTCCTATAAATAGGACAAGCCATAGGACACTAGAATTCACTTGTTACACTTGAGAATACACTTGAGCATACTTGAGCAATCAATTGCAAGCAGTTTGAGCATTGTGATCCTTGGTCTACATACTCCTTAGCTCAATCTCGTGTCCTATAGGCTAGATTCTCCTACCCACAAGCAATCACAAGTTCACACACTTGGCTAGGAGATCTATACGCTTGATCTAGGCAAATCAAGCCTTGTGCTACAAAAGGATAAGTTGTAATTTCCTGTTTTCTTTCTTGTTCCTTTTTTTATCTTTTGTACTCTCCTTGCTACTCCTAGGGTTGGAGGCTGCGGATTGGAGAGGGTTGACTTCTCAGGTGGAGAAGGGGACTTCAAGCTACTTCAAGAAGGCTATCGCACGGGAAGCTACTTCAGAAGGCTGGTGCAACGGGAGTTGGTGCACCTACTTCAAGGGAAGGCTGCTTCAAGGTTGGGTGATTACTTCTAGGTGAAGGCTGCTTGAAGGGTTTGGGAAAAGAAATTGTATTTTATGTAAAATCCTTGTGAGGTAATAAAATAGATTTCTTTTCAAATCCCGGTTGGGTAAGCAACCGGGTAGTGGATTGACTGCCTTAGTATTTGCTAAGGTTGGAACCACTCTAAACCACTTGTCTCCTTGTCCAATATTTTCATTGTGGTTGTTTGAAGTTTAAATTATTATTAAAATCTTTATAAAACTCTATTCACCCCCCCCCCTCTAGTAGTTTTCATGCTTGACCAAAATCATTTTCAAGCAGTTATTACCTCTGTTTTGAGGCTTCTCGCCAGCCATCACTTGTCTTCCCTCACGATCGAGAGTGACTGCTTTCACAATCACATGTCTAGCACAAAAGCAGTTCACGAGTTCTACGCAAACCTACATTGGAACTATGATTCGCTTATCCCCCCACCGAATATCGAAGTAGTTCTTACATCGTTGATCTCCGGTCGTCGTTTCCAAATCTCCGAGGATACTTTAAATGTCTTCTTTTCCAGAGACGAGGAAAATGACACTTGGTGTAAGGACTATGGAGAGTATTTCGATCTTCTTGACCCGAAAGGCTTTTACAAACACCATGAGCTGACCCTATCGGATATTCATCGGTTTTTGAAGAAGCCTGGCGTGGCCTACAAGAGGAAGTCTACCCTGTCCTCATCCTCTCTTGCCTACAGAGGCGCATATCGGCTTTAGTGATCAACTGCAATGTTCATCCAAAGAAAAATCAAACGGACATTGCAGAGAACACTACAGTCATTATATATTATTTGCTAAACAATATCGGTGTCAAATGGGCCAGATACAGCTTACACCATATGACCTATTTTGACATCGAAAAGAACACAAAAGGCACCCACCCTCCCTATCCGGCTCTGATTTGTGGTCTTTTCAAGTTCTCCACTGATAAATCCCTCTTTTCTGACTTCCATTACCCGATTGCTAGAAAAGGCGTGTGTATTAGTGAAACCACTCTTCAGAAGGCCGTCCCTGTGTTCACCCCTTCCTCTGGTGCTTCTGCCTCTGCCTCTGCCTCTGTTGCCCCATCCTCCTCTACCTGAGATCCACCACCACAGTCACATCCCCGCCCTAGCCGTGCGTCCTTCCGTGCATCCAATGAAACCCTTCTTGGATATATGATGCATGAACAGGCGTAACCGCCAAGTCCATGAACACCTGCACTAGGATTTGTGTTCAATCATGTCTACCATGAACCTTTCCAGTGCTTCACCCTACCCCACCTACCAGCCATTCCCAGGTGGTGCTTATGCTTCTTATGCATACGAGCATTACTTCCCTGTTCCCGCGCCCTCTGCTTCCGCTCCGCCACCGTTTGCTGCTGGTAGTTCTGCTCTTGTCTTCCTGCCGCTTCCTGCTGGCCCCCTGGCCACCCTGCTAGCCACCTTGGGAGACTCTGCTCCGTCTTTCCCACATGCCAATGAGCTTCATGCTCTTAGTATGTCGTGGGCTGAGCAGAATGCCTGTTGGCCTGATCGTTCATTTGGACCTCCTCCTGATGAGGAGATGGCTGACCAGCCCGAGGATGCTACTAATGATGAGGAAGGTGATGGCGAGGATGCCTCCGACGATGATGGTGGTGATGGTGCTGGATCCGATGCTGACACTGCTGCTCCTTCTGATGGAGACGAGGACTACAACCCCGGAGATGATGATGACACAGTTGATATAGATAGCTTAGACGTTTAGGTGGTTTCTTAGATTATAGTCTAGCATGCCAATCATATACATATTTCTAGACTCTTTTGTATAAGAAACATCATGGCACATCATTCTGAGCTGTACTATTTCTTAACTCTATTTTATCGCTTTATGGTTGTAGTTTCTTTCTTGAGAACATATATCTGAGTTGTATTATTTATGATGTGCACTATGGCTATTTACTCTGTTCTATAATATGTTTTGGTGCCATTTTGAGCTATAATTTGATTCTGACTTAGATGTATGTTATTCTCTGTGGATGTGTGATTTTTATTTGCTTTAAAACTACTATTTTGTTTATTGCATCCTTGTTTGGTTGCGTTTTGGAGAAGACCTAGTTTTTGCTCTTCTACCCCCTAGCTTTTTGATAATGTCAAAAGTGGGAGAGATATCTCTTAGTTTGAAACTCAATCATATTGTTTTTACTGAGATATTATATTGCTTTTGCTTGTGAGATCCTTTTCTTGTTCAATTCATTGTTCCTTATGTGAACTTGGAAAGGACTACACATCACATGGGAAATGGTATTGCTATGTGTATAGACACTAACCATGCAGGTTAGAGGAATCATATATTGAGGGGGAGCAATTCATATTGTTCGTATCATGAATCCCCCTAATTCACAAGGGAAAGGTATAACTTTCATATCATTTTCAATATGTTTGAGGAATGGTTTGTCGTTGTCAAAAAGGGGGAGAATGTTGACCTAGAGGTTATACATTACCTATATTTTGATAATGACTTAACCATTCCATTCATATGTATCTAATATGTGTTTCTAAGATTGTTTGCAGGCATTAGGTACATGAAAAGGATCCAAAATAAAAAGCCCTAGAATGGCTCAAGTTCAAGTCAAATTAGCTACAAGTGTGCTTTTTGGGATTTCTATGTAAACGACCTTAGAACATCCATGTAATCACTTGTAATGATGAATTGACTTGTAACTTAGATGAGAAAAATGTTTGGGACAAAAATCACCAAGTGCTAATCACTTTAGATGCAAATTAGAAAATTGATTACATGCACTTGGTCGGTCGAGTTTCACATGCTTAAAACTCGACCGATCAATCTTGGTCCATTTTCTAAAGATTGCATTGGTCGAGTTTTGCTTTCACAGAACTCGACCGATCATGTAGCTGACCATTTCGATTTTAAATGGTCGGTCGCGTTTTGTCAGGACAAACTTGACCGATCATTTGAATATCGGTTGTCTTTTACTTAATCGGTCGAGTTACCTTTATTGAAACTCGACCGATTGCACTGTACAGAATTTGCAGAAAAAGTGATGTGACCATTGGTGAGTGTTTTTGGGCAAAAATAGAGTCATTTCCTTGAACAAAAAATGGCTATTTTTGTATCCAAGTGTCCCACAACTCAAAGGGACACCCTCAACTATAAATAGACCCCCTTGGAGTTCATTCCAAGCTGATCTTCCATTGCAAACTTGGTGCTAGCATAGTTGAGAGTGTTCCAAGCCCTTGAGCCCCTTTCTCTCTCTACTTTTAAGTAAAATTCATGAGCTATGAGTGAGTTAGGTCCCTGTGTATGAGAGCTATCCCTTGTTTGATGTAAAGCTCTCCATTCCCTCTTCCTACCACATATTCCCTTTGAAGATTGATTGAAGTTGCTTCTCCAAGTGAAAGGGAAGATGTTGTTGCTTTTCTCTGAGTGAAGATGAAGATGGTTGTTGTTCTTCAAGAGTGAAGAAATCCAACTACTCCAGATCTCCTAGTGAAGGAGAAACGTGGAAAAGCTCTCCAAGAGAAGGAGAGGTGCAAGGCAAAGCTCAAGCAAGATAGGTAAATCCTGCAAGGCTGAAGATTAGAGCAAGAGTGGGTAAGTCCTTTGAAAAATGCTAAAGACTACTTGCAAGTGGGTAAGTCCTTGGTGAGGTAAAAGATCTTGGCTTGTGATTCTAAGTCCTTGGTTGTGTGGTTGATGTATCTTGTAATCATATTGTGATATATAAGAGAACCAAGTTGCAAATCCTAGAGTCTAACCAACTCTAGGTAGTGGACTGACATTGCTCCTAAGTTTAGGACGTGGAACCACTCTAAACCACCTGTCCAAGTGCTTGCTATTCCTTGTCTCTTATCCTTGCTTTGAATGCTAGTTTAAGACATCAAATTGTTGTTTGGTTTAGTTTCTGCACTAAATTTAAATTGGTGGTCTAATCTATTTTGTGAAGTTTGTGAAGCTCTATTCACCCCCCTCTAGAGACCATTGATCCAACAATGTCCTATGTGGATTGAATACTAGAGAGGACTTATGTATATTTTATTTAGCTTCCGCACTCTGATGTATAAGCATGATTGTAATAAAGATTTTTTTATATTTTTGATACATTTTGTAAATATTTGATCGTAAAGATCGGGTCTTTACATATACAGTGTTGTTAGAATGTTATTTGGTCATCTCTAATGATGCTTCCTAATCCTTATACACTCCAAGATGAGAGAGGTTGATGATTCTAGGGTTAATGGTTGAACCTATTCTTGTAAACCCTGATCAGTTAAAAGGAAACCCTAACCCTAATAATAATGAATGATGATTTTTCTTATTTCTCCATAATGGAATGGTTATGATGTTATGTGGTTACTTCTCTTGTTTATAAGCTTCTAGCCATGCATGTGTTATGAGTTTGATAATCATAGACAGCATACGCTATGGTGATCAGATATGATATAAGTTGAATGAGTCTGGAGAGGCATGTTGAGGCACTTGTGATACATAAATGATGAGATGAGGGATTGATATCCCATAGCATGTGACTATGGTTTTGATGATGTGATAAATGGAAATAATACAAACATCATGTGGTGATAGTGTGACAAGTTCACACCCTATGTGTTTATATCTACTGGAAGAGTATTATGCCCTTATCTTTGTAGAATTTGTTATGATTTTATACATTGTAACTTGACTGATGCTAAAATATGCTTAATTGACTTAACTAATCAAGTGGAACTTAACCATGTAGCTTTGCCCTATTCCATAGATCCATATCAGTGTCAATGCTTTCTGGATGGTGAAATGGGTTTTCCCATAGAGGAAGAATGGAGTCGTATACGGTTGAGTATATACATTCACAAGATTGGTTGTGGGCCATACCCTGGCAGGAGTGTAGTTGTGGGACATAACTCAGTGATATGTTGCTTATGAGGTTTCACAGGATTGGCTGCGGGCCAGGGTTGTGGGACATAGCTCAGTGATATGTTGCTTATGAGGTTTCACAGGATTGGCTGCGGGCCATACCCTGGCAGGAGTGTGGCTACAGGTCGTAGCTCAGTTTCACTAGCATCGTGACATGTACCAAGGCGGGCTAGGACTTTCACTATTGACTATATGTCATAGGTTGCAACTGACTAGTATGTCTCTATTGTGTACTCGTGTACTAACCATGAGGTTTGGTGAGGTCATGGATTCTGTCTCTTCCATAGACCTTACATGACATCGATTTCAACTTAGCAATGGTTAGTCGGATTTGGGTGGTACGACTCAAATCCTCAGGGCATAATAAAATATGTAATTAGCTGTGTAGTATCTTGCTTAGGTTCAAACACAAAAATATTGGATGAAGCCTTTCTTACTTTTATACTGTATAGTCGGTAGGAAATGTACATATTCTTCATATTCCTTTTATGATGATAAGATGCTTCACAATCTAGTTACAATTGCTTATTCTGTTAATGATGATTACCTGCTTATCATAGATGTATCTTTACTTCTGTTCTTTAATCATCTTTTATGTGCTAATAATAGTGTTGGCGGAGAGTAATATATTCTACTGAGATTTGGAATCTCACCCTGTGGGTTTCCCACATCCTTTTAGGTAGGCATGCATGAGGAGATAGAGATCGTGCAGCAGAGATTGAGTAGCAGCAAGAAGGACAGTAGCTGACAAGGTTGGAAGTATTGCTTATGGCCCTTTTTGTGTTTAGAGTCCTAGAGTCGTCCTTGTAAACTCAGGTTTTAGGGATAGTTTTTGGGTGTTTTTTGTAGACATGCTTTCAATACATGGATTTGGCTCATGTGTTCCTATTGATGTAAAGTTACGGTGAATATGTATATATATGTTTGGGACAATTTTTCCTATAATAAGCCAGTGGTATACATGGTAAGTACCTTATGACATGAAAGGACACATATGTAAAGGTACTTGGGAACTTAATGAAAATGGTTTTTATTTTCCAGTGTTTTCTGATAATCTGTTTGTTTAAGTTTTGTTTTCTGCGGTTAGTTTTGAGTTATCTTGTGGTTTGTGGCGTGGGCGTCACACATACTTTCATCGACCAATATTCTACAAGGGCCCTGAAGAACATCGACTATAAATATTTAGTAGAAAATCTTGCATGCAATTACTTAGTACTACTACTCTTCCTCACTCTAATATTAGACATGTCTTCAAGATATATTCAAAAAAGTTAAAATCAAGAGTGGAGTGATAGTTGTCACATATTTGCACTCTTTTGCCTACAAATTTGATAGTAAACATAGTACACTCTCAAAATTTGCTCCCCTATTAATAAAAAGTAAGGTGAAAGGACATCTCGATCTCTCTTACTCACTGTTGGTTTGATTATAAGCTTGATGAGAATGTACAAGAGAAGATGAACACCCTCCCCCTCAATGTTTAATGGTAAAAGTATTGTAGACAAATCCAAGACCAATGGCCATTACGTAGAGTTCAATCACCTCAAATTGGTATCTACATCAACACAACACCTTATATTTGATTTTCTCTTGCTCTAGTTTGTATTCTTTCCTCTTTACTTGATAACAAGCAAACATTCGAAGTGTGAATTTGGACATGATCTAAATCATGAACATCTCTATCCCTTACTCTTTTGTTTCCTTCTAGCCTTTCTTCTTTTCTATTTTTTGTTTTAAAATATATTTATATCTCTGTAATTTCTTTTTCATTTCATAATTTCTTTGATAAAATTATAGAATGTATCCTATGAATTATGTGTCTTCCAAATTCTATACAACGCCAAATCTACTTTTGCAACAATATGCAATTTATTTGGACTTTTCAAAAAAATGAAAAATCAAATCACTTTAATATCTACATCATATCATTTTTATTATGAGTGGGTATATTTATTCATTTAGTGATTTTATCTGGATCATAGATGTCATTCACTTACGGGATGTAGACTGATAGGGATTTGGAAATTTTTGAATATAAATCTTATGTTATCTTTTTTACTGTTTCACTTAGAGAACTAGTGAGATTTTGATCTTGAGGAAGCAAAATTTTAATAAGATTTAACCAATCTATATTTTATATAAAAGAATTAAATTGAATGCCTATTAGAATAATAGCAAAGAAAATTTGAAAGAGGGCAATGACCCAAGGTGGGAGTCTATCTTAATGGACCAAATTGGTAACAATTGGCTCCACTGTGGAGAGTTCTAATACCTGAAATGCTACTACACAAAATATGAATAATTACTTGCAAAAGAATAATTCATAGCATGTGCCATGTGGTATTACCTCACTTATCAATTGTCTATAGGTAAAAAATCCTTCGGACTCCTAAAATGGAGGAGATTTACCATGAGAAATGTATAGGGTGTACTTGAGAAGAAAGTTCTCTTACTTTCATCTAGAGAAATAAAAATTGAATAAAGAGACTTAAACCTTGTAAGATCGACACTTAATGACCCTTGCTATGACAATCAAGTTTAATTATCTTCTCAATAAGAAGATCTTATGCATGAGAAATCTACTAAACATGAGTAGGACCCAACAAATTTGATGTGGTGGAAAGATAATGAGGATTTTCTTGTGTTTAACATTGTTTAGAAACTACTTATATTCTATTACGTGGAACGTTATATTATCTTAATGAAGTAAAAGTTTCATTGTAGAAATGTCTTCTTAATGTCCATTTTACTTGTATGGTTGAGGACAAGCAAGCTTTAAGTGTTGACTACACCTATTTTTTGTTGTTCTCATTGTTGTACACAGTTTCATTTTGACTCTAAAAGAAGAGAAACACCCATGAGTTGAGCCTCGATCTTGATTCTTTCTATTTTCCTACAAAATGATTGTGGAAACCATCATTTTCCATGAATTCCAACTCAAATGAGGAATCTCATCTACTCAGTTAATGCTCCTCGACCTTTATTCAATGCTTGTACAGCTCATGACACTAATGTACAAGGTCTGACAAAGGTTGAAGGGGTTGATGCCACTCTTGTGTGCTAATTGACTAAGTTGATTCTCCAAAATTTGGATAGATAAAGTTCATACTTGACCATGTCAGGATAAGTAGATAGAATATAACTCAAAAAAGCCACATACTCAAATGCCTCATAAGTCAAATCGATTACTCCAAGTTCATCCAGCAATATATAAGGAAAATTTCCAAAGCCATCAAGAATTTAACCTAGGAGTACCTCCAAGTACTCAATTCAAGAAATCACAAGTCTCATACTTGACCCAAGGCTCTTCCAAGCACTCCTACACTAAAAGCTCCCAGTCTCAGACTCGATGCAAGACTGACGAGCCTTAAATGTGGGTCTAAGAATGGAATCATGTCTAGGTTATCGGACTTTAGAAATTTATAATACCCGAATGTTTAAGACGCCTACAACTAGCACAAGGTCGAAGTAGTTTGGGGTCAAATGCATGGATAGGAAGAATGACACTTCAAAACTTGAGTTTCACTTGTCTATGCACATCAATCAGGTAAAAGGATAGGTTTGGTTGTAACAATAAAACACCATGAAGAAATTAAACTAAAAGACTATCTTAAACTGGAGTTACTAGAAAGATAATAATTTTAGGGTTTAGCAATTTTTATAGGGGTTTTGTATATCAAAAGCCAAGAGAATACAACTATCGTCAAGGTAAGGTATAAAGGAAGAAAACTTAGGCATAACAAGAAGCCACATGAAGCTTCCAACATACTCTTCTCTCAAAGAGGATGCCCCCAACTAAGCACCAATTCCCTCTCTCAAGGGAAATGGGCATAGGTCAGAATGAAAGACAACTGGGGCAGCCCTGATCGTGGGTACTCTTATATGTCGGGATCAGTCCAAACTCTGGAGTTATGACAACCCTCTCTCAAGGGAATCAGAACGTGAAATACGATTCGATAGCTAGTCAAAAAAACTAGAGCTCAAATGCTAGAAAGGAATCATCCAACAAAAAGGAACCGTACACTAAACAATATGAGATAAACTCCATGGATTCCAATAAGCTTAAAGAGAGTAAAGGTTTATTTACAATGTGTAGGGAAATGAAAAAAAATATAGTAAAAGGGAATATAAGTATCGACCTCCTTGATGTAGGAGGTCGACATACAACAGCAGACCCCTAAGGTATCGCTAACCTAGTACCAGACAGAGGCCCTATCGGGATACGCTTGTGTCAGGCTCGTGGCCGTGTCGGGTCATGAGTTGTGATGGGTAGTGGCGTATCGAGAGAGGACCTCCTACCCGATATGGCTGTATCGGGTTGTCATCCCTTTCGGGAGACAAGCCGTGATGGGTAATCCATATCAGACTTGGTATCACGTTGGGTTAACATTTACTTAGGTTCTCGGGTTCTTTATATCGGGTGTAGAGGGCGAGTCGTCTCAGGTTGAAGCCCATCTGGGAATCCAGCACATTGGGGTGGCCTTCTTGGTCGTATCATGCTGCTGCGACTACCAGGATGAGTTCTAAGTAAACTCCTCCCACCCCTCTCGGGTTGGGGGTGTGCTCACCTAGTATCGCCCAACACGCCTGGGGACCTGACACACTGGCTCTTGATAGCTTTCTAAAGTTAGCTTTTGTGGGTTTCAACCTGTCCCATCGAAGTCCAGTAGCTGCTATTTATATGCAGTGGCTGGTATGGATCTCTGTCCTCATTGGGCCATGTGTCCTTGTCTGCTCTACCCACCTGGCTTGGGGGGGGGGAGACCGATACGTCCATTGCCCATCACGGGTAGGGAGGGGGCCATCATTTGTCGGGTTGTGAGTGGGTGCGCTAGATCATGTCGGGTAGTGGCCTTGGCGGGCAGCTGTTCCGGTGAGTGGCTTCATCGCGTGATAGACTCCATCGGGTTGGCGAGTCGTGGTGGGCAAATCTCCCTATCAGGTAGATAGCATGCCGTTTGTCAGAGCTCCTTGTGCGGCATGCCCGTGTCGGATTACTGCCATATCGGGCAGTGACCGTGGTGGGTAAAGGGGTGTGTCACGTGTCCAGTAGAAGGGCAGGTGCAGGTGCTCGTTGTAGAAGGGTCGGGACGGCCTTTTTGCGGACTTTGGGTGGAAAAATGAGGGAAATCTCTGCAAAAGATGGGAAAAGAGTTAGGGGCATAGTGCATGTTATTTCTATGCAATATCAAGATAAAACGGAGAGGAAAATAGTTTAGAAGGCAGGTTTGACAATGAAATATATGCCCTAAATAGCCCTAAAATGGGTGTTATCAACTCCCCCAAACTTAGCATTTTGATTGTCCTCAATCAATCGTACTTATATTAACACTTTGTTTGCAATACTTCTTCACACCAGACATAGTCCTCAGACAAGGGGTTTAAGCAAGTTCTGAGTTGTCTTAAGGAAAATTACGTCTGTCTATGAGCAATGGACTTTATTTTTCCCTGTCTTATTTTAAGAAAAAAAATTCTCTTCAGCTTTGGCGAGACTTGGGTGCATGATTCTAAAGTTAGCTTTCACACCAAACAGCTTGGAGGTAGAAGTTGGGTTTTTGGGTAGGCTTAAGGCTTTTTGGGTTTTTCTTATTTTCCATTGGTCCATCCAGGTATGGGTCTGTTAACGGGTAAGTGGCCCCTGCAGTCCAAGCTAGTTGGCTTTAGAGCAGTGATTTCACATCCTATGTACCACTGGCCCAGATCTACCATGCCTAAAGATGGATACTTTTGGAGAGACAAGTGTTTTTTTGGCACAACTCTCACACTTTTATTCACTCTTGTAAGGCTTTTCTCTTTTTTTGGGGATTTTGATGGATAGGGGAAAAAGGAGAGTTTTGCTGTTTGGGTAGTTTTTTCCTTCTCATGCACATCTCTTAGCTGTTGCGAGATTATTTTTCAAAATTGGCATAGAAATGTTGTAGCCTTTTTGTCGTTTGAGATTGCATTTTCAGAAGAGCATAACAAAAACGTGCATCACCTTAGGCACAAAGAGAACAAATTGGAAGAAGTTGTATCTGATATTTACTATATAGTGTATTTGTACAATTGTTGAGAGGCAAGCAGTTGTATATGTACTATTTTGTATCAGACATGTATGTATTATGTACACATGGTATGGGAAAGAAGAAAAATAAGAAGAGGGAGAAATTTTTAGGTACTTCCCTCACTGATATTGTACCCCCCCCCAAATTTATCCCACACTATGTCCCATAGTTGTGAGATAGATAAGGAAGGGTGAAGATAGATCAGTGAGGGTTTAGTCGGTGATTGCGCCTTTATCAGATAGAAGCTCCATCACATACTCTCTGTGTTTGTTGTGGTAGTTGATGTGGTGGAGCTTTTCTGGCAGTTGTTTCAGCATCACTGAGCTATAGATCCACTCAAGCACGTAGATGCCACAGTCATTTAATTGTGGAGCTTGTTGTGGATTACGGTGACAGAATTGCAGCTCGTTCCATTTGGTCGATGTGCTTTCTTGGAGCGGTTGGATCAACGTCGCCACTTCGATGTAGAATTTCCTTGCTAAGAAATCGAGGGACGTCAACGGGGTTGGTGTACATTTTGTTGGATGGTCTTTGTTGGCGTCACAGTTGTCGTAGAAGGTGGCTGCTCGCGGGCGAGGGTACACCATCAAGAACATCCAATGGTTGTCGTGCAGCATTGAGAGGTAGATGATGTGCGACATGCTTCTTTGTATCTCGTGTAGAAACAACATTTTTGCTCCTAACTCATTAGCTAGGCAGAGGTCGTTGAACAACATTGGATGGGCAATGTAGGCATGTTCAAACTTCTTCTGTATAAGCAGGATGTAGGTTGATGCTACTAACTGCGCTAAGCATCCCCCTGCTTTGACTAAGTCCCGAAGATCGTCGAGGGGACTATTACATTTATTGTCTGATAGATGATGTCTATGAAAATAGAATCAGCAAGTCTGAGAAGAACTTCATTGACCTGATCCTGTGATAGAGTGGCACATGCGGAGTGGTCGAAGTTGTTGATCGACTCTTTAGATACAGCAGGAGAAGTGGAGCTTTCATTCATCAGTACACTCCAAAGGACTTCGATCTGCTTGCCAGTACCGTAGATGTCAGTGGCCATCTGGGCTTCTTCTTCTGAAGGGCTATTGGGTTGGGAAGATTCTACTTCTTGATCACTGTCCAGTAGCTTTTCTGGTACACCTACGTCTAATAAATAGCACTTGTCCTTGATCAGCATCAACTCGTATGTGCTTTTGAGCTGGAAGAAGATTTAGCCTTAGAGATACCATATATACCCGAAGATGTTGAGTAACTCCATTGTGCGCAGGACGATAAAATCACTATTTCCGCTTCCCGCCTCTTCTTAGATGGGGAAATCTTCAAGGGAGAAGAATTTCCAAATGTTGTTGTGGCGTTGGACTCCATGCTTGATGGCGCAAAGAAGAAATAGTGGAAGAAGCCTGAGATTCTTGTCTTCTGGGCATACGAAAATATGTCCTGAGCGTGGGACCTCCTTGGTGCAGTAACTAAGGAACTAGACGTCGTGGTTGCAGAGGTCTGCCATGCAGAGGAACTAGTTTCTTCTGTGTTTGTAGGGGGCCAACAGTAAGATTGTATTGTGTTGATGTGTTGTAGAATTTTGGCCACCTAGATGGAGTCGTATGCCCCTTTCATTAATCTTCTTTCCAAGGCTGGAGTGGCATTGTAAATTGGGTGTCGGCCTGTCCTGATGTCTGCCTTCTCGATCATGGTACTCTCCAGGACCTGGAAGAGGACCTTCCCTATGATGGTGGGGGAACGGAACATGCTTCTCGACACTCCCCATCGTACGGAGAAAGTATATGTCACTCAAGATGACGTCTTCTTCATCTACATACGACCTCAGGACCGTGTTCAGAAGCTTCTGGTCTCTAATCGTCAGGTAGTCGATGGCTTGTTTATTGAAGTCAGCCATCTTGAAGGAAGGAATCTATGACGACGTAGAGAATGCATCTATCATCGAGTTCCTTGCTATAGGAGAGTGTCTGTTGATGGCAGAGTATATATCGCCCCCTTCTCCCTCTGATTCTTCATAAGAGCCCTCCGCTGGGTTGGTGGATACGTCTGTGTCTCTTGCTTCTTCTAGGGAGGGTGAGGGAGTAGCTACGTTGACGTCGCGGGTGCTCTGCTGTCCTGTTGGAGCCCATTGGTGATCTTGTCTGTTGCCTCTTCCTTGGGCGTTGTGGAGGTCCCGCTGGAGGAGGAAGAAGACGATGAACCAGAAGAGGATGTTGAAGCTTTCATTGACGGGTAGCGGGTGATCATCTTCCACCCGAATCCTGGAGAGATGGTCTGCAACCACATTCTCTGAGCCTTGCTTATCCTTTATCTCATGGTCAAATTCATGCAACAGTAACACCCATCGTAGCAACCTAGGCTTTGCATCCTTTTTTTGCATGAGGTATTTGGTGGCCCCGTGGTCGGTGTGAACTACTACCTTGGAACCTACTAGGTAAGACCTGAACTTGTTGAAGGCATGCACTGATAGCTAGCATCTCTTTTTCGGTAGTCGTGTAATTCAACTAAGCGTCGTCCAGAGTCTTACTCGTGTAGAAAATGACATGATGCTTCTTGTCTTTCTTTTGGATGAGTACAACCCCTATAGGAAAATCATTGGCGTCACACATAAGTTCAAACGGAAGACTCCAATCAGGGGACAGGAGAATGAGTGCAGATATTAAACCATCCTTCAGAGTGGAGAACACATCCCTACACTCATCCGTGAAGTCGAACTTCATGTCTTTCATCAAAAGGTTGGATAGAGGCTTGGCTATCTTTGAAAAATCTTTTATGAACCACTGATAGTAACCAACATGACCCAAGAAACTATGGATACATGTGACTGAAGTGGGCGGAGGGAGCCTTGCAATCACCTTGACCTTAGATGGGTCGACTTCAATACCCTTGCTTGACACCTTGTGTCCAAGAACAATCCCCTCTTGTACCATGAAATGGCACTTTTCCCAATTGAGGGTGAGGCTCTGTTCCTCACATCTTTTCATTACAAGCGATAGATTGTTCAAACAATCGTCAAAGGAAATGCCATAAATGCTGATATCATCCATGAAAACTTCCATTTTGTCCTCAAGTAGATCAGCAAAGATGGCATTCATACACCTATAGAAGGTAGCAGGTGCATTGCAAAGCCCAAAGGGCATTCTTCTAAAGGCAAACATTCCGTAGATGCAGGTGAAGGTCATCTTCTCTTAGTCATCGAGGTGGATGGGGATCTGATAGAAGCCTGAATACCCATCCAACCAACAGAAGTAGGAATGGTGGGCCAGACATTCCAGCATCTGATCGATGAACGAAAGGGGAAAGTGGTCTTTGCGGGTGGCTGCATTGAGTTTCCAATAATCGATGCACATCTGCCAACCCTTCACCGTCTTAGTGGCGACTTTGACTCTGTCATCTCCCTTGACCAAGGTCATACCTCCCTTCTTCGGGTGCACTTGAATCGGGATCACCCATGTGCTATCGCTGATGGTGTATATAATTCCGGCATCACAGAGCTTCACTACCTCTTTGCTAACAACTTCTCGAAGCTTCTCATTCAGTTTTCTCTGTGGCTGGGCATACGACCTAGAGTCCTCTTCCAGATGGATCTTGTGCATGCACACAGAAGTACTTATCCCCCTTAGGTCTCTGATTGAGTAACCCAGGGCTTTCCTCAGCAACCTTAACTCTTCGAGCAGTTGATCTTTCTGGCAATCAATTAATCCTGCATTAATGATTACAGGGTGCATCTTCTCCTAGTCTAGGAAGCGATATTCAAGACCTTTTGGAAACACTTTCAGTTCTGGTGGAACTTCCTTTTTCTATTCTTTAGTAGGGTCTTGGTAAAGAGTAGCATACCTAACTGTCTCAATAGGATCATCATCTTTGAACGCACCTTCGACATCCAGATAGGCCAACAATTCCTTGACCTCAGGGTCATCGATCTCTCATACGTCACCAGTTAAGGTGCGCATCAAAGGATCTACCACGGCCTTCTCTTCCTTTACTTCGTTGCGTAACTATTGATAGCTTTCAACAAAGTGGGAAGATTCAAAGAACGAGGGGGCCCTCATACAATCACTGATATTGAAATTGATGTGATCTCTTCCCACACTGATCGTAATCATTCTCACATTGACATCAATAAGAGATCGACCGGTCGTAAGGAAAGGTCTCCCAAAGATAATGGGGCAGCTCGGATCTTCTATGGTATCGATAAAAACAATATTGCAAGGGATAAAGAAATGCCCCACTCGAATGGGTACATCTTCAACAACCCCTACTGGCCTAGTGAAGGTGTGATCAGCCAGTTGTATCTTCATGTTGGTGCTCACCATATCGGTGGGCCCAACTCTCTTGGCAAGGGACAGAGGCATCAGACTGATGTTGACCCCTAGGTCTGCTAGACCTTTCCAAGTTACATTATCTCCAACTTGAAAGGGGATTACGAAGGCCCCAGGATCCTTCTTCTTCGATGGCATACTGGCGTTGATGAAAGAACTAGACATCTTAGCGAGTTTCACAGTCTCTACATCTTCACCTCTCTTTTTCCTTGTAATCAGGTCTTTTAGGAACTTCGCATAGGTAGGCATCTCTTCGATGGCATCCAGAAACGAGATGTCCATGTGTAGCTTCTTTATTGCGGCCATAAAATTTTCATACCTTTTCTTCAGCTGGGCTTTTACCAGCTTATGCGGGAACAGTACGTAGGGTGCGTACTTATCTGGACGCTCTTCAGAAAGAACGGCGTTGACATTATCTTTAGTTACTTTTCTCGACTTCAACGAGACTTCTTCCTCGACAACCTCTAGGCTGACTTCTTTGGCAGGTTTAGTTGCTGACGTTAGTGTCTTCTCAATGGCTGGTGATACAATTGTTCCTAACCTCAAAACAGCCATCTTGGCTGTCTCGTGTCCCCTTGGGTTGGTTTCAGTATTGGAGGGGAAACGCCCCACCTGATGGTTGATGATTTGGGTGAGGCTCACTAGTTGTTGATCGATCTGTTTATTATGCTGGAGCTCCCCTATCTGGGTAGAAAAAACCCCCATATGCTGTTGCATTAGTTTGAGAAGAGTCGTGCTATCCACTGAGCTCTTGTGCATCTTTTCATTCATATTGTTATGTCCCTTGGCAAAGGACATAAGCTTCATCATCATGGACGGTCTTTGTAGGAAGGTCCTTTGTTGTTGAAACCCTAGATGTTGTTGTTGATTCGACGGTCCTCCCAACGAATTTTCGTCTACCAGCTAGTGAGAGTTTTCAGCAGCACTAGTATTCTCATAAGAGAAACCGGGGTGATCAGGTCTTCGATACTGAACAAAACTTGCATTCTCCGTATTATTTTCATCAAGATCTTCTTGTGGTGCTGTGCGGGCAGAAATCTGACAGGTGGTCATGCTCTCCACATGTGACACAACTTCTTACGACTTCTTGTCGAACTTTCCCTTTGTAACCTTATTCTTTGAGGGTCTGGACATCGGTCACAATCTTGTCGAGCTTGGCTATGAGGGCTTCCATTGCCTTGGACTCTCCTGGGGTGGTATGGCTCATTAACTCGCGGTCATACTCACCATCTTGTTGGTTTGTGGCCATGTTTTCAATGATCTCCCTAGCCCTCTGGGCACTAAGTCCCAAGAAGTCACTACCAACTGTGGTGTTCAAGGACTTCCTCTCAGTGGGACACA
The DNA here is from genome assembly GCA_963693085.1 of Alisma plantago-aquatica. Taxonomy (NCBI): domain Eukaryota; kingdom Viridiplantae; phylum Streptophyta; class Magnoliopsida; order Alismatales; family Alismataceae; genus Alisma; species Alisma plantago-aquatica. The sequence goes on from OY856410.1 coordinate 1,051,307,136, forward strand.
CCCCATTGTAAAATGTGGTGATGAGCTTTGGTTTGAAAAAACCATGATGCGGGCATTCTCGATGATAGCTTAGAAACCTTTCCCAAGTCTCATGAAGATTCTTCGAAGGCTTCTGAGAATACCTCGTGATCTTGTTCTGACATTTAATTGTCCTCTCGATGGGGAAGAACTTGGAGATGAAAGCATTGGCAAGATGCTCCCAATCAGGAAGACTTCCATCCTGTAGGCTAGTGTACCACTCCAGTGTCTTATCATGTAGAGAGAACGGGAAGCACTGGATGTAGATATGCGACAACGGGACTCTGTTGATCTTGAAGGTTTTGCACGTCCTCTTAAATGTAATTAGATGGTTGTACAGGTTCTCCTCAGAAATTTTCCTGCCAAACCAATTGTGTTGCAGCATCTGAAGAAAAGTAGACTTCAGCTCGAAGTTGGTGACATTGAGAGGCTGTGTGACAACATGATTCCTCTCCTCGTCTGCCAGAACTTGGACAAACGAGTGAAGAGAACGAGCCGCAGGAGGTGCGTCATCCATGACTTTCTAGAGGCAAGGATGACCTGGAAGAAGGGAGAGAAGTACCTAGAAAGAAAAAAAAGGTGTAAGAGTATTAGTATATTGTATAAATTATGAATAGTAAATATTATGTGCAGTATGCATATGCAGTATTATATGTATATGTACAAGGTTTTGGCAAAGTGTAAGCAAAACTCAAGTACGTAGAACGGTTTTCATTGCCTATCCTCGACAACGGTGCCAAAAAATTGACGATCCTTAAATGTGGGTCCAAGAATGGAATCATGTCTAGGTTATCAGACTTTAGAAAATTATAATACCCGAATGTTTAAGACACCTGCAACTAGCACAAGGTCGAAGTAGTTCAGGGTCGAACGCAGGGATCGGAAGAACGGAGCTTTGAAACTTGAGTTTCACTTGTCTATGCACATCAATCAGGTAAAAGGATAGGTTTGGTTGTAACAAGAAAACACCATGAAGGAATCGAACTAAAAGACTATCTCCAACTAGAGTTACTAGAAAGATAATAATTTTAGGGTTTAGCAATTTTTAAAGGGGTTTTGTATATCAGAATCCAAGAGAATACAACTATCATCGAGGTAAGGCACGAAGGAAGAAAACTTAGGCATAACAAGCGGCCACGGGAAGCTTCCAACATACTCTTCTCTCGAAAAGGATGCCCCCAATTGAGCACCAATTTTGTGATAGAATGGAATTTTGATATTCTAAAGTTTACATATTACAATGAAATAATGATAGCACCTGAAGTGTGATTTGATCATATGAGTGTATTCCAATTGTTTTAGACTAAGTTGGTGTGAATTTGAATGTCATGTGGGGTGTTTATATATAAAAGCAGCATGCACGTTCACTAGATGCATGATGGCTTTGGGCAAACAGGAAGAGCCACAAACCTAGTTGAATCTTAGCCGCGTGAGGACCCAATAGTCCAGGTTGTATGTTTTACCCTACAGTTACCAATATTCATGATCAGGGGTGAAAGGCAATGACGAGCCTCAACTAAGCCCACGTCGGGGTCATGGCACTATGCAAGGAGGTATGGTAGTTTTCATAGCCTGTTTCTAGAAATATAGTTCAAGCCGCAATTGGGACGTGAGGGTGACTGCATTATTCAATTTCTCAGCCTCTCCTCCAGCAGCGAAGCAAAAGAAGAAGAAGGAATCAGATAGAGGGAGAATGAGAGGCTTGTTCATTGTGGCTGACCATCGAGAGACCTGTGTTGGACCACGACGAAGTTGGAGGGAGGTCCATCTGGCATTGAGGACATAACTAGGTGGCATGATGAACTTTAGTTGAGAGAAGTTTGTCTGATCACATTTAGGGGATCTATGCTTAACCAGGAGATCTGGATGGTTAGGGAAGGTTCGTTGAGGATAAATGCATCTCCAGTTCCTTTGGGTACCCAAGGAAGACAAAGCTTCTATTTTCCCCAACCCCCTGCTCTTGTATGCAGCTGTATGGTGGCGTCGGGAAGAGCAGAACAGGCGGAGCTCTGGATCAGCCTCCGCAGACCCCAAAAGGTCCCTCCAACTACATGGAGGTCCATCACACTACAAATAGGAGTCCAGGTAGGTGCTTTGAGGTTAGATGTCACAGGTGGTATCGTCGCATCAGAATAGGATGAGAGCATCTTCTGGCGATGGTTCCTCGCCATGGCCTGATCCAGCAGTGGCACCAACCTCCATGAACACCACAAAGACCCCCAACAATGAAGCCATGCAGCCGACGACTTGGATGGTGAGAGGCCGAAGCATAAGATAGTTTAGGTCTGACTTGAGGAGTACATGAGGATAGCCGATAGCTCGTTGGATGAGCATCCACCATGGTGGTTATTTTCTGGGAGCGTGGACCAGAGAAGAGAGGATTGAACCGAGTCCAATACAGCTGAACCAAGAGAACCAACCACTGAACCAGAACCCTAGAAGAGCCAGGAGTCGCGGCCTTTAGTGCCACATGGTGGCCCCCGATTGGCCTAAAAAGGTAAATTCCCAATAAATTCCCATATCTTGTACATTTAACAGTAGTTAGCTCGTTTATCAGAAAATTAGAAATAAAGTACCATTTTTCTCAGAAAAATGTGTAGAATATAATAGAACCATCATATCAGTCTTTTTATGCTTAAATCTCACAGTGATGTCATGTAATATTGATTATACTTGTTTCATGACTAATAAATACTAAATAGTGACCTAAAATTATGATAATGCATCTGTAACTCAAAAAATATGATATGTAATCCATATGATGTTAGATATGATGATTTTTCAACATGAAATCATGTAATTTTCTTTATATGGATAATTAGGGCTAATGACCCTAATCAAAAATGTAGAAAATACATAAATGATCAATAAATGATGTAATTCACAGAAGACCCTCATATAAGTAACTGGAAGATAATATGTGAATTTGATATCTGTTTTATATACAAAATTCATGTTATATGAAGATGACCCTTAATACATGGATTGTAACCCAAATTTGAATAATGTATATAAGATAGGGTTACTATGTGCATGAATAGGATATGGAACCTAATGTTTAGATAATGAATCATAATTTGGAAAATTACATTAGTAAGATAGTCCTAAGATAATAATGCAAGTAACAATGAGAATACCCCAATGAACTACGTGAAACCCTAATGAACATGATTAGGGTTAAGATGAGATGTATGATGATGAGAATCTGATGATAGTATATGATCTTGTCTTAATCAAGTTTAACAAAGAAATACATGACACGAGGAATATGTGATTAATATATTTGTGATCAAGGTACACCATTACCTCTTACTTGGCTTATTATACAATATGCTTGCATTATATGGTAGTACAAACTTGGCATATGGTATTGATTGAAATGATTGTTCTTGTATGCTATGTTGCTTGATTTTTCATACTTATTGCTATGAACACATGACACATAATATATATGTTCCATTATATCCAAGAACTTCAACTCTTTGGTAGTAAAGTGCTGGAAAAGAAGTACTTCAACTCTTTGGTAGTAAAGTACTCAAAAGTGATCCAACACTTTTGTAGTAGATCACATTGTGAAATGATCCAACTCTTTGGTAGTAGATCATAAAGGCCTTAATGCATTTAACTCTCAGGTAGTAAATGCATGGATGATATAATGGAAAATATGCCTAAAAGACATGTGTTCTCTTTTGTTAATAAACATTCTTGTTCAAGTACGCTTTTCTTATAATCTTATGTTACTACCAAGTATTAGTTTTATCTTATTGCCAAGATATGATGAGAGGTATATAAAAGAAGGTATATAAAAGACATGTAGGCGTACTCAGTACAATATTCTTGAATATTGTGCTGACATGTACCACATGTAATCTTTTTTTTAGGTTGTGGTTATGCTCTTGAAGATCTAGTATAGTTGAGAGTTGTATGGGGAGATGATGTATAGGTGGACCTATTGTCTTAAGATCCTATTGTTTAGTGGTAGTACATGTATATGTAAAAAAAATTTGTTCAATGTGTAATATCAAATGTTGTAACAATTCATGTTGTAATTATATGTTGAATGGTGAACATGTGTTGTTTGGTTTTATTATTGTTCATGTGCACGTGCTACTAATTGTTTCCTTCTGACTCCCTTGATTTTCTTCTTCTTAGCCAAGTGTGGGGTGTTTAAATTAGGATTCTCGATGAGGTGAGGGCTTCAATTTGGATGTCACACATCATATTAAGCTTTAGAAAATCCAGGGACGTCACAAATTCCCTCTCTCAAGGGCAGGGGGCATAGGTCAGAGTGAAAGACAACTGGGGCAGCCCTGGTCTTGGGTACTCTCGTACGTCCAGATCAGTCCAAACTCTAGAGTTATGACAACCCTCTCTCAAGGGAGTCAGAATGGGAAACCCGATTTGATAGCTAGTCAAAAGTGCAATCCACAGAAGGAACTAAAGCTCAAATGCTAGAAAGGAATCATCCAACAAAAAGGAACCGTACACAGAACAATATGAGATAAACTCGATGGATTTCAATAAGCTTAAAGAGAGTAAAGGTTTAGTTACAATGTGTAGGGAAATGAAAGAAAAATGTAGTAAAAGGGAAGATAAGTATCAGCCTCCTTGATGTAGGAGGTCGACATACAACAGCGGACCGCTAAGGTACCGCTAACCCGGTACCGGGAAGAGGCCCTATCGGGATATGCCTGTGTCAGGCTCGTGACCATGTCGGGTCATGAGCTGTGACGGGTAGTGGCATATTGGGAGAGGACCTCCTACCCGATATGGTCGTATCGGGTTACCATCCCTGTTGGGCGACAAGTCGTGACAGGTAATCCATATCGGGTTCGGTATCGTGTCGGGTTAGCATTTACTTAGGTTCTCGGGTTCCTTGTATCGGGTGTAGAGGGCGAGTCATCTCAAGTTGAGGCCCATCTAGGAACCCGGCACATTGGGGTGGCCTTCTTGGTCGTATTGTGCTGCTATGGCTATCGGGACGAGTTCTAAGTGAACTCCTCCCGCCCCTCTCGGGTTGGGGGTGTGCTCACCTAGTATCGCCCGACACGCCTGGGGACCCGACCCACTGGCTCCTGATAGCTTTTTGAAGTTAGCTTTCGTGGGTTTCGACCCATCCCATCGAAGTCTTGTAGCTACTATTTATAGGCAGTGGCTGGTATGGATTGTGGTCCTTGTTGGGCCACGTGTCCTTGTCTGCTCTGCCTACCTGGCTTTGGGGGGGAAGACTGATACGTCCATTGCCCGACACGGGTTGGGCGGGGGCCATCATGTGCCAGGTTGTGAGTGGGTGCGCTAGATCGTGTCGCATAGTGACCTTGGCAGGCAGTTGTCCCGGTGAGTGGCTTCATCATGCGATAGACTCCATCGGGTTGGCGAGTCGTGGTGGGCAAAGCTCCCTGTTGGGTAGATAGCATGTTGTTCGTCAGAGCTCCTTGTATGAAATGCATGTGCCGGATTACTACCGTATCGAGCAGTGACTGTGGAGGATAAAGGGGCGTGTCGTGTAGCCAGTAGAAGGGCCAGTGCATGTGCTCATTGTAGAAGGGTCGAGACAGCCTTTTTGCAGATTTTGGGTGGGAAAATGAGGGAAATCTCTGCAAAAGATGGGAAAAGAGTCAGGGGCATAATGTAGGTTATTTCTATGCAATATCAAGATAAAACATAGAGGAAAATAGTTTAGAACGTAGGTTTGACAACGAAATATAGGCCCTAAATAGACCTAAAATGGGTGTTATCAAAGACTTATGCAAGTAATCAGATACAAAAAATCATATTCTCAACCTTAACCCTAGATGCATCCAAGAACTCACATACTGAAGGACTTTAGTCTCAAAGTCGATATCCTCCCATTTGAAACCCACTTGACTACTGGAGAAAGTACTCTTATACCCTTCATTAGGGTTCTTCACCTATAAATACAATCCCATGGTCTACACTCTCATGGTTTGAAACTCTACATCCATTTTTGCCCCACCTTGTGCTTGTTATCCACCCTCTATTATGACATCATGACATTTCCACAAACGCATTTCTACAACTAGTTACATACTACCATACCACTCCACTCCACCATCACCACCTACCCCACTAGAGATAGATACCACTAAAACTTACATTCATGCTATAGTGTAGCAAGATTGTATGTGATACCATCGACTCCACTATTAGTATCTTAGAATTCTAATCATAGTGGTGGAAACTTAGCTACATATGGAGCATTGTAATCCACTCATAACTAAGTGGTTAGCTTTCATATCTAGATCATAATCCTTGTTTCTGGATCTTTTTTCTATTTTCCTATAACTTCTATTTTAACATAGATTTTGACTACTTCTCCTTCCAACTATATTTCATTATCAGACATCTCTTTAGACAAGTAGAAATCTTTGTAATCTATCAGTGAACCCTATATTGAGAGGGGATCTGTCCTAACCTCAAAAAAGGAGAGATGCATTAAATATTTTAGTTGCTATCCTATAGCATGTATGTATTGATGTTTTATCATAATAATGGCGGTGTCTACAAAATCTACATGTACTTCACTCTTGCTTGATGGATAATTGAGTAAGGTCAATCTTGACAAGTGAGTTAGTTGAACTGATTCATGTGTTTTGCATCTGTCACTAGTTAAGTAGAGGACCATGTGGAAGCAAAAGGCTCCAATCTAGATACTTATCTTCATATTTCCATCATCTATTGTATATTTCAAAATCAATCAATCAATTTTTTATTTTTACATCTTTTCTTTGTTTAGATATAGTTTTAGTTCATACTGCAAATTGGTTTTATCTTCATATTCAAGTATCTACTCAAAACCAATATCATTTTACAACTTTTCTGAGATGTAGAAAATAACCTGTGTCCACTACAACTGGCCTCGTACATAAGTGAGTATCAATGTGGTTTGATCATCTTATAAATTTTAAACCTAATGTGCAATAGCTAGAGGCAGTGGCTCATATCTGATGAGAGCACAAGCTCATATTCACTTGGAAACATACCATGTTATCTATGTCGTCTCACACAATCAACAATTGGTGGGTAGGGTTATCAAGAATATAAGCTATGGTGTAGAGTCTTTTAGACTTTTTACTATAGACTCTTTCTCACTTGTCTCATTCACCATAAATAGGCCATCGACTTGGTTGAACCATGCCATGAAGATGTTATTTGGGGGCATATTTGTTCTAAACTTGTCCTCAAGGATGAACTAGCTTTCTTGCATTACAAAGATGGTCATATGGCCCCCTTTATTGAGAATTTCATGTAAGACATTCTTTTCTACATTAATATGAATGTGCTAGAAAACATATTAGAAGTCATCCCTTCCCTTTTAAGCCACTACATGAGAAGGTCTATCTCTTCTTGGGATAGCTCAAAGCATGCCCACTTGTCAAAGTTATCAAACCTTGGAGTAATATTCCATATTGAACCAAGTACAACTGCCTCTTCCTATTCTTACAGCATAGGGAATCCATATAATTGGTTCATAATAGACTTAATCTGCTTCATGTAGGGCCATTTATATGGCATGTGATTGTGGCTCAATTACTCACTCTTTGTGAAAGTCTAGCTCATGTTGTTGATTTTAGGGAACAAGAGCATCATGTTGTATTATTCCTTTATATCCTTGGGAAGTTGTGGCCTACAGGGGTGATCTACATCTTGGTATAACTCCCTCAGCTATTTTTCCATTCTCAATTTTTTGAAGAACCACATGCTATGGATTACTTCCATAATGTACTTTCCTATAAGACAATGCAAGTTTTCAACATTTGTTTGGCAACCCTCATGTCCTTGTTCAGTGCCTCCATAAACCTTATGACACATAAGGAACTGTCCCCTAAGTTTTATAGATTTTGGGGGATATGCTTGTAGACATCATATTATTTCCAGTTGGAGTACAAGCTTGGGGAGTCCTATCTCATCACTAGCTTGACTCATATCACTATCTTCAATATATTAATGTCTTCAGTGCCTATACATATTCATCGTCCTTTATTAAACTATTACAAATTGCAATTATCAAATAGGATATGCTTGACATAGAGATCAGGAACTATAATTAGCTAGTGTTCTTAAAACTTAAAGCGGACAATGATGAGATAAATGCCCTTCTCTCTTGCAACTTCTATCATTTATTAGATTGGTTGTGTATCTTCCTTCCCTATGTAAAGATGGGTTGCAAGGATAGAAACCCATTGGAAATATACCACCTTTTCCTCCTCGGTATCAACTCTTCTAAGATTTTTCCAAACTGGCTCTTGAAAAATATTATGTTGTTGTGTGCCTTTGACAATAATGCTAATTTGAAGCTAATTTGTGTTAATATTCCTTACTAGTTCTTGTAAAGAACATCACTTCTACTTTTGTCAACATCAAGGATTTCCACCAAAATGTAAACATCAAAAAGTTATCATTTACTAAGCATCATCATGCCCATATTCTTCATTTCACATTATGGTGGTGTCAGTTCCCTGAAACATTCAAACTAGTAAATTTGCCATCTTCCATTGATTCTGGCTCATTGCTCTAAGGTTTTGAAGGTCTTTTCAGATGGTTGGATAGGAATTCATCTAATCTGCCTTCATTAGTGTTTTATTGGAGTTTCTCTTTTGATCTTTTCATTATCCCAGGGACCTCCTATGGTTTTTATGGCTTAGCCGCTATTGTTTCCTCCTTTTCTCCCTAGCAGTACATCAACATAGAGGTTGGTGAAGGGGGAGAGGTAGGGGTCACTATAGATACTTTGATAGTTGTTTTTAATTCCTCCAGTTTGGTTTGCTTCATCGTTGGTGAAGAATGTAGACTTTAGCTTCCAAACTTAGAAACAAGCTTATTCAGTTCTCACTTATGTTTGCAAAGTTGATGTCACATATCATGTTGTAATTCAAAAGAGGGTGGGGTGTTCCTCTAATTTGTTGGGCACCTCCTCTTCCTGAGACTCAAGTATTCGTGCTTCGGATTTTGATTCTTATGTTGGGGCTTCTTATTTCTCTTCATCCATATGTTGTTCTTTAGCCTTCCATCCCTTAGTTGTTTGTTGTTTGACCTCAAATAGATGTCAATCATCAACATTTGGTGTTGTTTTTTAATTTTGATGTGGTTCTCCATGGGATGCTTGTTTATTAGTCATGGTATGTTCCTCGACCACCTATTGATTTTAGAGGTTTGTGCTGACCAAAGTAGGCACTTCTATGTGTGCTTTTGTGGGTTCAAGTTCTTGGGTCATTGTTGGATGAGCGAGGTGCTCTCATGGTCTTCCTTAATCTACATGTATATTACTTTGACTTTTAACATGAATTCATGCATATTATGTATCAATTGTATGACGTCCTTGATACGGGTAGGTAGGTAGCTCAATACTTGTAGTTGTACATAAATGTGGCTTGCATGAAATGCAATATGGTGACAATACTTGATGTGTGTCATTTATCTTCCACCTGAAGTTTCTCTTTATCAATTTTTGTTGTTTTTGTTGTTTTGCTAAAGAGTAATTTGAAGTTTCTCTTTATCAATTTTTGTTGTTTTTGTTGTTTTGCTAAAGAGGAATTTGACATGTGGGAGCTATAGAATGTGACATTCTAGGTTACGATGACTATTGTTGTGTCTCTCAGATCATGAACACCAACCATGTGTATTCATGATATGAGATATGCACCTTCAACTCCAATAGTTGTTGTCACATGTCTTTATGCTTGGAAGCCAGTATTTTTGGCCATGTATTACGTGGGTGTGTGATGGTGGTGTTAATCACTATCATTTTGGGTCCGGGAGTCATTCACTTTCTAGGAGGTGGTTGTCCCACTACAATCTCATGAGTCCAGCTTGATTGTTTAAAGGGCCCTCCAGTATTTTCAGTTGACTCTAATTGCTTGATACTTAAGAAAGGAGTAAACATTCATCATCATGTGTCCTCCTTGAATAAGAGCTTCACATCATCATAATTTACATCATGAGGAGAGGTAGGATGTAGTGACCCCAACCCCAACGAACCTCATAAAATGTGGGCAAGGAAGCAAAGATAATGACTTGCATTTTTGGACCAAAACTTTCTCAATTAAGCCTAATACAAAACATATACTCCAAATCAAGATAAAGGTTTGACTTATTCAAAAACAAGACACCCCCCTAAGGAGTTAAATGAAGAGAGCTACTAGAAAGAAATAAAAGTATTTTTGAACTATACTAAATAATGAAAATGGACTATCTAAATCCTCCATAGTGCATTAAGATCCATATTTATTTGTCTTCTTCCTTCCCTTTGACATATGTTTTACTTTCACCAAAAATGTCGACAAAGTTGGGTGTTAACATACTATTATTTTGGAATGTTGGCACAACCACAATTTTACAACACCTTTAATACCATATACATGATATTCAGAAAACAATAATTCTAAAAATTATAAATAATGTATTTTGAGTTATTTTAACCCCGGATCTAAAATCCCACTTGCTTAACTAACATTTTATATAAGTTTTCTCAACTATATCTCTTTCCACTATTTTCTAAAGTTTCTTGATCTCTTCTCTTGGCGTATCTCCATGTTTACATTGGCATTTGCTTTTCCTTTGTTATCTAATTTTTCCCTAGCTCTTGAATGAATTTTCTAATAAATTGGGAGTGTATATCTTCCCAAACACCATTATGGGATCAAATCAGAGTTCTCATCATGGTCTATTTTGGTGATACACTTAGAACTATAAACTTGAACAAGAATTAAGAGAAACAAATTAAGAATACCTAATGATCCAAAAACCTTGAGGGAAACCCAAAGATTCAATACAAGAGGTTATTCATAATTTACCCACATACATTCTTTATGATGCAATATTATCCAAGGAAAATAAAAACAAACAATTTAATATGCAATTAAAAAATAACACATGTATTATTAACATATATATCAAAACCTAAATAGATCTAGGTTAAGTATGGCTCTTGTGATATCGTGTTTGGGTATATATACATTTGGGATTCATTCTACAATCTCTATATTTAGACCCACCTTTTTGGGGGAAACTCTAAGCAATCATGCTTCAATCCTAATCTCCTAAATTAATATAAAAATACTATGTATGTCATTATTAATAAGAAATGGTGTTAATATTGTTCAAGATACTTTTTTCTAGGACTAGACCAAACTTTATCATTATATATATATATATATATATATATATATATATATTAGTTTATAATTGTAAATATATATAATCCACATTATGATTTTTCACTTAAACCTCCATTTAGTAAAGGCATAAAAAGTAATTTTTAGACTAGAAGAAACAATATTCTCTAAAACATAATTTTATGATCATTTGACATGCATAATGAGCATATTTTAAAAAAGAGATAAATATATACATTTAACATAAAATCAACCTTACTAGAAAATCACATCGAGTGACAACATCGGATAATGTTAAACATTACAAAGAGCAGTCCAACTCTTTGATCTTAGCAAATGACTTGACTACCATTTCTACGTGACTTCTCTTAATCACGTGTGGAAGGGCAAGGAATCAAGTCACTCTAGGAATTTCTCCCTTCCTTATGAGGGGTTGTAAGTGTTGACCATGGCGGTCAAATTGGGAGTTGACCTCAGTTAGCACATGATGGATGTACCTTTTCACACTGTAGTTGGTTCCAAGGGCCTCAACTAAAGCCAACCAGCCATCTAGGATTATTCAAAGAGGTTAGGGAGGGTGTAGCCAAGGTCGTGTCATTATAGGTTGAAAATAGGGATAGTGGAAAAAAAGATGGAGAGTACTTCTTTTACTTTAGTGTCTAATAGCATCAGTCTTCATGCACTTTTCAATCATTTGATTTAATGATTAGATCTCCAATTTTTATTCATTTTTTCTTAAATTAACAATTACTTGGTTTTAACTAAGTTCTGTGGAAATTTGTAGGAATTAATCCAAAATCCGCTAGATCAATGAGCTTAACCATTGACATCCAAGAATGATCATTCATCCAACATTGATTCTAGATAGATTCCCGCTGATCATTGATGGTCAACATTTCAACCTTTTCTCAAAGATCAGTTGATTGACCCATCGATCTCCCAGTCTTCTATCAGAAGGAACGATGAACCTCAATTCAATAGAGGACAAATTGGAGGTTGACAAAATCTCATCTAGCTTAACCATTGAACACAGTTATCGACATTCACATCGATAAAACTATCATCAATGCTTACATTGACAGATCAGGTGTCGACATTCATGTTGATAGATCACCCTATCAATCCTACAATGATCGATGAATCATAAGATCGATAGTGACATGTCGATCAATCAATGACTCATCGACCATTCAGGTCTGTAGAAGGAACACGAAGAGTCCATGCCACATGGACCAATCTAGGATCAACAAAGCATAAGTCAAATCCTATAAATAGGCCCCCAAGGCATCACTTCAATGCATCTTGGATTTTGGAGTCAACAAGCTGAAAGGTTGCCTCCAAGTTCAGAATCCAAGTCTAGACCCATCACCCAGTCTAGTGTCATTGACCTAGCTGGCTGTCGACCTCTGAACTTAGGGTTCATCTACATCCATCGACAGATCAACATACCTATTTATTTCAAGTCTGGATCATAGGGAATAACGGAGGCCATCGACCATTAGCCATCGACCTCTATTAGATCAAACTAAAAGGTGGATAGATCGACCACTCGATCTATCCTAGTGTCAACTTATTACCTATCTTTTCTTTGTCATGGCTTACTCAAGCTATAATCCATTTTCTATCTTTTCCATGAGTGGCTAGACTCATAACTTGGGTTGGGAGTAGCCAGCAGACCCTCCCAACCATGTAATCCATCCTTCTTCTATTTATTACATATGTTCTTACAGTTTTGTTTCTAGACTCTTGTTTTAATGTGTCAAATGTTGATTAGCTACCTTACTGTGATGTTTGATATATATTTATTTGAGAGGATGATTTCAGTTAGATCTATAGTATAGATTGGTAACATGACATGAGAGAGAGGAGTTACTATAACAAAAGTCATATGGTTATACTTGATATTTTAGTTATCATCTCGAGAGAGAGAGAGATACCTTTGATAGAAATCTACCCAGATCTCAAGAGAAGGAAGGAGTGGATGTCTTTCATGACTATTTGCAGAACATGTTAGGAACATATATTGATGGGAAGAGAAGGTATTGCATGGATGAGTGTTATATGATTAGTGAAACCAAATCCAAGTTTCCCTTTTATCATTTCACAATTATTTTAATTTCTTTCGATCTTTCATAACTTAGATTTACTTCTTAAATATTTTAATTTGTTCATTGACTAGAACACCATAAATTCACTTCTTTGATTTGACTAAACTAAGTCAAGTTCTCCCATTCTTATTTTGTTGTTCTCTTTGTCCTTGTGTTTGACCCAACACTACTAAAATAGACTCTATATTGAGTTGCAGACGTCACTTGAAGTCGGGTATAAATTTAAATTATGATATCTTTGACTGGACAATCATGTTTACACTTTTGAGTCATAAAAAGAGAAATCAACTTTTGGCATCGTTTTTGAGGACTAGACAACGAATAACCTTTAAGAACTTGGGATCTACTTAGATTTAGTTTGTGCTTTTAAGTTGGCAATAGATCTACTAGAATTCTTTACATCTTTCTGAATATCTTTAAGTATCATTTATCTTTCCAATATTTAGACTTTGATTTGTTTGATTTCTCTTCCGATAGACAACTTTCCTTATTTTCAACACTAGAGTTTCTTGGTGAATTTTCAGACATGGAGCACCTTTTTGATGATCCAATGGCTGCTCCACCGTCAAAAGGACAAGCTCCTAAAAATCATCCTTACCTATGACCTTTGACTACATCTCATTCCAATGAAAATAGAGAAACTATCATCATACCTCACGTACTTGTGGAAAATTTTGAACTAACACATGCCTTCCTCAACATCATCCAACATCAAACTTTTGGAGGAAATTCTATTAAGGAGAATCCACACCATCACATAAATGCCTTCAAAAATCTTTACAACACCCTTAATGTAATGACCTTGATCTAGGTTATGACGTAACCCTGTTTTTTTGGCTAAGTAAGTTGCTTATAAATTTAATATAATTCTCTAAGGTGTTTTGTTATCATGTGACACACGTATGCTCCAAGTTTGGTCCTAGTTGAATGTTGTTTGAGCAATGTTCCTTTATTTTGGACCAAAGTGCAATTTACTCAAGATGAGGGGCTATATTGCAAAATGTCACATGTTGAACATGCCTTAAGTGTTTTAGCATCATAAGAGAGAGAATGATGCTAAGTGGTGGATTGTGGAAAGCCTAAATTCCAAGTTTGAACATGTTTGAATAATGCTAGTACCTTGTGCACCAATTTTGGTACAAATTGTAATTTACCCAAAATGTAGGGTTGATATGAAAATTACCACCTCTAGAGTGTCGCTATTCCCTCATAGTATCATGTAGAGGAGAGATAAAGAAGGAGACACCATGTTTGAATCTATTGCGAGTGATGCTGATCTTGGTGATGAAATGACCAAGAAAAAGGGTTGAATATGAAACCTTAACTTGAGTTGTATCAAGTTGAAAAGCTTAAATATGAGTGCCCATCGGCCAAGGACCCATAGGAGGAGCCTCATATCAGTTGTAGACACTTTTAAAAGTCCATGACATGAAAAGAACCTCAAGGAGGTGAAGGGTATCGATTTACAACTTCCTTAGAAAAGTTGTATCAGATTGTGAATAAAGTGGTGATTTTGTTGATATATTTTATTCAAAGAGATAAGTAATGGATGGAATTTAATCCCTAGATTATCCTCAAGTGTTTTACATGTCAAGATAAATTTGAATGCATGCATGCACACGTTTCAACCATGCATGGACACGTGGCACCTAGTAGCTCAAATTGATGACACCTCATTTTCACACTTCTTCATGAACAACAAGTATACATACCCCATTCTTTCACCCCTTAGTGAACTTTTTCGAATCCTATCACCTCCTTGCTTTTAGATATTTTGCATAGGGTCCTTTTATCATGCAGTAGTTAAGTGGTATCGTGCATAGGGCCTTGGGTATCGTCCATAGCAAGTTCATATCGGCCAAGTAGGGTGATATCGGCCTAGTGAGGTGATATCGGCCAAGTGGAGTGTTTTTGGTCACAAGTGAGGGGTATATCGGCCAAACGTGATGGCATATTGTGCAAGGGTAGTAGGTTATTGTGCAAAGGTTCTAATGAGCAAGAAGGATCTCATACATAACCCTAAGGTGAGGCCATGATCATCTTCAACCTTGGATTGAAGCATGATTTTAGCGTTATGATCTTCCTTTCTTTTCTTCTTCACCAATTGCTTATCCATGGTGATTCCTTCTATATGAAGGAGTTGTGAACGAGCCTTGGACTTTGATAAGTCATGTTCAACCTTAGGAATGTGGAGCTTTGGATCTTAGAGTTTGAAGTTGTTCTTAAGGCGGGTTATATAACTTGAACTCAACCATGTTATTATTCATCACCTAAATTGCTATGCTTAAATGAACTACTTTAAATTCTAAAATATTATGAAATGGTTGATGAAATTATGAGTTCTAGAAGTTTCTTAGACCTATTATCCTTGTACTAGAAAAAGTAGAATGAAGGTCTAGAGCTTGAAGATGATGGTATCATCTTATAAAGTGATATGGTGTGAAGCACACACACCTCTTTGCCCGATATGGTGTGAAGCACACATACACCTCTAAAGTGATATGGTGTGAAGCACACACAGACACCTCTTTGACCAATATGGTGTGAAGCACACACACACCTCTTTGCCCGATATGGTGTGAAGCATACACACACCTCTTTACCTGATATGGTGTGAAGCACACATACACCTCTAAAGTGATATGGTGTGAGGCACACACACACCTCTTTGCATGATATAGTGTGAAGCACACACACACCTCTTTGCTTGATATGGTGTGAAGCATACACACACCTCTCTGCCTGATATGATGTGAAGAACACATACACCTCTAAAGTTATATTGTGTGAAGAGCACACACACCTCTTTTCCCGATATGGTGTGAAGCACACATACACCTCTTTGCCCGATATGGTGTGAAGCATACACACACCTCTTTGCCCGATATGGTGTGAAGCACACATACACTTCATACCTGATATGGTAAGCACACATACACCTCTAAAGTGATATGGGTAGCAAGCACACACCTCATACCCGATATGGTGGAAGCACCTCAAAACCCATATAAAGGAAAACACCTTAGATGCAATGTACTTGATGGAGTAACACATGAAGTGTCTTATATCAAGTCATACATTAAGAGGTATGGAGTCTAATGAATATTGATTAAGTAGGCTAATGAACCTTGAAGGAAAGGTTGAGCCAACTTAATAAAGTATGAAGTAATCAACATCCTAGTAAGGATGAGAGAGAAACTCATACTTCTGTGATAATCATGGAATGAGCGTACATTGATACTCCTAATATGTGTGGAGACTGAATTAGGGTTTGATTCTTGATAAATGTACTTGAAAACCCTAGATGGTTTTATAAGAGAAACCTTAACCCTAATGAAGGATAATGATAAGAGTTGAAATTATAATTGGTTAATAAAAGGGAAACCTTAACCATATTGAAACCATGTTGGTAGCATGAGATTATGAGCATAGCTAAGTATGAGCTATGATGTTACATATAATACAATTTAATGGGCCTTGTGAGCCATGTGATTAGTTGTTGCCTAGTGAGAGGTGATAAGATATTTAATGGGCCTTGTGAGCTATGTGATTAGTTGTTGCCTAGTGAGAGGTGACAAGATATTTAATGGGCCTTGTGAGCCATGTGATTAGTTGTTGCCTAGTGAGAGGTGACAAGATGTTTAATGGGCCTTGTGAGAATTGTGATTAGTTTTTGCCTAGTGAGAGGTGACAAGATGTTTAATGGGCCTTGTGAGCCATGTGATTAGTTGTTGCCTAGTGAGAGGTGATAAGATGTTTAATGGGCCTTGTGAGCCATGAGAATAGTTGTTTCCTAATGAGAGGTAACAAGATGTTTATAAAAGTCTCATGTAAGAAATGATAATGTTCAAATAAACTAGGAAATGGAAACTTAGTAACATAATAATAATAATAATAAATGGATACAATAATAATAATGAAATCTTAATCATACATGCTGTATGCTTATAGAAAAATATGAGCTATAGTTTTTTGAATATGCTTAAAGGAGATAAGCGGAATACTTGTATCATATAAAGGATGTGAATAAGTATGATGGCTTAGCCAAGGTATAATGTCTGGTTGTTAATCACAAGATGGGTAGAGTCCAATACATGGTTGTTAATCACAAGATTGGTAATAATCCAATACTTGGCAGTTAATCACAGGATTGGTAATAACCCAATGCCTGGCTGTTAATTACAGGATTAGTAATAACCCAATGCCTAACTGTTAATCACAGGATTGGAAATAAACCAATGTTTGGCTGTAATAATTGCACAAGATTGGTCATAACCCAATACCTGGAATAACGTCACAGGATTGGTCATAACCCAATACCTAGAATAATTGCACAGGATTGGTCATAGCCTAATACCTAGAATAATTGCACAGGATTTGTAATAACCCAATGCCTGGAATAATGTCATAGGATTGGTCATAACCCAATACCCAGAATAATTGCATAGGATTGCTAATAACCCAATGCATGGAATAATGTCACATAATTGCTCATAACCCAATACCTGGAATAATTGCACAAGATTGGTAATAACCCAATGCATGGAATAATGTCACAAGATTGGTCATAACCCAATACCTAAAATAATTGCACAAGATTGGTAATAACCCAATGCCTGGAATAATGTCACATGATTGGTCATAACCCAATACCTAGAATAATTGCACAGGATTGGTAATAACCCAATGCCTGGAATAATGTCACAGGATTGGTCATAACCCAATACTTGGAATAATTGTACAGGATTGGTCATAACCCAACACTGGAATAATTGCACAGGATTGGTAATAACCCAATACCTGGAATAGTTGCACAGGATTGGTAACAACCCAATGCCTGGAATAATTGTACAGGATTGGTCATAATCCACTTCTTGGAATAGTTGCACGTGATTGGCATAGTCCAATACCAGGAATAGTTGCATAGGATTAGCATAGTCTAATACATGGAATAGTTGCACAAGATTGGCATAGTTCAATACCTGGAATAGTTGCACATGATTGGCATAGTACAATGCCTAGAATAACCTCACAGGATTGGCAAAGCTAATACCTAGACAAATAATGATGATGTATATTCACATGATTGGTATAATTCAATATCTGATTAGCAGATTGGCTGAGGCCAACAGATAGAAATGAGAATGATTCATGGATGTAATACCATGATAATGAGTATCACAAGATAAGCTTGAGATGTTGATATAGTATGATGGGTAAATGATATGCATGTTCTTCATATTCTTTATAAAGAGAATAGACGATTTACTTCTCTATCATAGATAGTTGTAATGTTTTAAAATATGAGAATGTTCTAAACTGCTTATCATCTGCTCAGTTTAATACTATTTAACTATGATAATAACATTGTTGGAGGAGAGTTATCTCTCTCACTGGGACAATTGTCTCACCCCATGGGATCCACATCATTTTTGGTGGACGTGCACGAGGGGGATGGAGACCATACTACAGACAAAGAACAACAATAGTAGGGACAGCAGTGGTAGCTCAGGTTGAGTGTACTGTCTGTCATGTCTTGTAGATAGAATTCCTATGTGTTGTCTTTGTACTCTCAGGTCCTTAGATTTAGTATGTGTTGGTTTTATGAACAATATGAGATTTTAGCTTGTATGCTTCGAGGTTTGTTGTTTCTTTATGCATATGTTTTGAGAAAGCAACTGTTATATGTTATCCTCAAGAAGAGATGGCATAGTGTATGTACAAAATTATCAATGATGAATATCAAGTTTTGGTTCTTCCTTAAAGAGTATTCCTGGAAATGGATCTCTTTGCAAAATGGTTTTAATTTTTAGTGATTTTTGTTAATCCGTTGCTTATGATTATTCTGCATATTTAGTAATGATTTGGCTATCAATTTGTTGTCTGTCATTTCACTTAAGATGAATATGGTCCCTCAAGATGTCATTTGAATGACAGGTTTTATTTTTCTGTAAAAGAGAAAGCCCTAGCTTGATACATGTCTCAAAAAGGAATCACCACCTGGAGCAACTATCTGAAGCTTTTATGAACAAATTATTCTCCTATTGAGAAGACTCTTATATGCAAACATGAAATCCGCTATTTTAAACAAAAGTGTACTAAGATTGTATGTTGCATAGGAGACATATCAGGAATATCTATGAGATTGCCTACATCATGGCTATGAAGAAGGTTTCCTCATAACTACCTTTTATGAAGGCCTTACTTCCACAGAAAGGACATATCCCTTAATGCTGTAGCAGGAAGTATTTTCATGAACCATGATGTTGAAACCTCTAACGAGATCATTAACAATATGGCCACACTACAAGCAGGAAGGGGATTATGATAGAAGTTATGTCACAATAGCATCCACAACAATTACTTCTTCTCAGTGAAAACTGCTTGAAAGTTTAAGTAACAAACTCGACAGGATGATGACCGATGTACAAAAACCTAAAAGAAGCAAACTCCAGATACCATGTTGAGGCAACAGTAAAATGTGTTAGTTGTGGGGAAGGTAGGTGTGACATAGATAATTGCATCTTTACCCATGAATCTTAAGACAATCATATGATTCCAATCAAGAATGTATACTATGTAAACTATAGAAGACCCAACCACTTGGGATTTTCCTATGGAAATTCCTCTGTTGTAGAAATTTCTATTCAGCTAAATCAAATGTTGAAACCTATAGGTAGGGGACAAGCTATAGGAAAAGAAACTCTGTCTGGGTTGCAACAGAATAGGCCCTTACAACAACAAGGTAGATTCAATGGGCAACTAAGATGGAGCTTATTCCAACAACATCAGAAATTCATAATCGATCTACATTTTCTGACTCAAATATTGGGAGAATGCATGGTAAGTAATAGTATCTTGATGACAAGCATTCAAGCACAATTAGGGAGCGTAAACACCCAAATCAGCGATTTGCAACAATATAACAAGATGATTGACCAACAACTAGCCTCTGTAGCAGCATCATAAGTCCAAGCGGGCAGTTTCCTTTGAGTGTCAAAGAAATTATAAAGAGTGAAAGCTCCTGGATGATGACAATTTGAAAACCACATCATTTGTACCACAAACTATAGTGCCACCCACCAAAGAAAGAATGACAAAGGAGTCATTCCTGTGGCCAAGAAATCCCCAGGGATATCTAAACCTATTATGTTTCTCAAAACGTCTTAAATTCCCTTAGAAGCAAACTGTTCCCATCACTTCATTAAAGGCCAACTTCAAAAAAGATACATTAAATTCTTGGATACCATCAAGAAAATACATTTAGCATTCCTGTTACGACCCCACCTCCCGATAACCCCCAATTAAGGGAGACCAAGAGGTTGAAGCCGCTCCCATTAATCCCGGATCAAAGGTTCGACATATAACCATAAACAATTATTAAATTCTAACAAACTATACTGAAAATGGTAATAAAATTTTTCTTTGCATACCTTTTGAAAACTTGGTTTTCTATCCACATTGATACTAATCTATCTAATCCTCCTTTGTACTTTAATTCTCTTTTAGTATCGCAAGTGCCTCTTTACTGTTTGTTCCTTTCATTGTACCTAAAACGCCGACAAACAAAACGTCGGTCAGCCGAAGCTGGTATGTGGAGGAAACAGATAATGTTCAACTATGGTAACAATATAATCATTCAATTAATCATTTAACAATCAATATTACATTTTAAACCATACAACTCAATCCATACATATTCTCGAACTCTGGGCTGTCCCTGCAGTGGACATGAACATCACCTCTCTTTTAGGTAATAGAGTCGCATGGCACTATCCGAAGATAGCCCAATATCTAACTCATTATGACTTGATGGTCCTACCTCCATGGTAGCCATGTACTAAGTCAACCATAGACCTGATGGACCTACCCAATAGGTAGCCATGTACTAGGTCATCCATAGACCTGATGGACCTACCCAATAGGTAGCCATGTACTAGGTCTTTCTCTAACCTGATGGACCTACCCATAGGTAGCCATGTACTAGGTTATCTATTATGCCACAGAGAGAACCAGGATCTGAGTTTGTAGGCATATACTCTCTGTGATAATCATAGCCACATTATAGTTTGCATGAACTAAATAAACATCCAACAGTTTATTTAAAGAAACTGATAAAACATTCGGAAATCACCATGAAACTAGAATGATTATACATACGCGTAACCACATACCTGATTTGATGAGTCATGCAGAATATTCAACATTTACTTCATGTATATGCAAACAAGCCAATCAACAGATCCAAGCAAGTAATTAAATCATTACATAATTCCTGAAAAGAACATGTATTCTATTTATTACACATTTCATCAAGAATCTACTTTATTGACTTGGATTCTCTTTTTAGGGTTTCTAATCCGCATTAAGGTTCCATTAATACTCATTAGGGTTTCTTAGTTCAATTTCTCGAACTTTATCTCTTTTAGGTTAATAAACCCTAATAGTACTCTTTTCCATTTATATAAACCCTAATTGTTCAAACTATTCATTTAATAGTCTTTTATTCCCAAAATTGACTTAGGATCATCATATCCTTAATTATTTACAGATTTGAATAATTAAAACATTTAAAAGTCATATTCACCTAATTTAGGGTTTTCAAGCTCATTAATGCACAAAACCCTAAACTAAGCCAATTATATAAAAAGATTATCTTTTTAGATCTTATTTTCCTTTTTATGAACAATAGGCTTAAATTATCCATTTATCATCATTAAAACCATCTATCATCAAATCTAAGGGTTTTTCATTAATTAAAACATTAAAGATGATAGCTTTATGTACTTTTCATATTTCAACATATTTATGTACATAATCGTACAAAGATCACCCTTTTCGATCTTAATGCACCTTTTTGCATTTAACAGGTTAATATCAATTCTTATGATCCATTAAACCCTATTAAACACATTAATCATAACAAAATAGGGTTTCTTAATCTTTAACTAATCAAAGATGATAATCTACATTAATTTTCGAACTATGATTAGATTCTGGCTATGAGACTATTTTTAATGGATTCCTCTCATTCTGAGGATCAAAATTCATATATAATATATTCTCATCGGAGCTACCAAATAGGAGTTATGATTTTTGAAAGAATTACCTCACTTGGGCCAATGGGGAGGCGCCACGTCGCCTGGTGCCCATGCAACGTTGGTTGTTGGAAACATTTCGAAAAGACCGTCCTGCCCTTTCTTAAGTGGCCGCTGTTGTGTTGCTCGGAGGGGCAAATATGTCAAACACCCCCTGGTTCATCTTCCTCCTCGCGACCCTATGTTTGGGCGCCAACCTGCAGCCAAGTGCGGCTGCCTCTCTCCACCACGGACCTCGACGGCCGCCAGAAATGCTTCCTCCACCTCCGTTGTGCCTTGGCGCACACAAGGAGCCTCCGATTAATGGTTGAGACGGCTGATCTCATGCACACCAAGGCCGCGACCTGCTGCGGTTTGCAGGTCTTCGACCGCGAATTGCACGAGATCGGGAGCATGGAAAGGGTAACAAATCGTTTAAGGATTGTCTCAGGAGCTATGCGCCGCCTTCGAGATCCATTGCAGCTTCTTGGGACCCATGAAAATAGCAAACTCTCATGTCTAGGGTTGGTGGACGAAAATAAGAGAGAAGATTCATTGGAATTAACCTAATGTCGGCCAAGGGCTCTACCCCTTATATAAGGGAGAGTATCCACGCCCTACATCCTTCATCCATGCATTAGCAAAACCTTTTCCTAATAGGAATATATATTTCCTTCATTAATAAGTTGGTTTCTCTCTCTCTCTCTCTTATTTCCTTAGTCTTCTTTATTCTTTAGACATTAGGAAATTGAAAATAACTTCTTTTATTCTTTTATTTACTTGTCCTTTATTCCAAAAGCACGAATTCTATTTTCATTTAATAGGAAGATACTTTCTTTTTATCAATCTCTCAAATTCACTAATAATGTATTTCATTATCTTTTTATTTTGCAATTTGCTATTTTCTCTTTCCACTTTGCAATTATCTCGTTATTTTGGGTCCTTTGGACCTCAAGAAAACCCAAGGCACGGATTCCCACATTGGGGAATATTGGTTTGCCTTTATCTTCTTTTAAAAGTCAATTTCTCATATTGTATTTATTTCTTATTAAAATATTCCTTTTTGAGGATTTATTTTTTATTTCTCTTTTATTTTCCTCATTGGCATTCCTATTATCATTAGAAATCTCATGGATACGAAATTCCACAATGGATCACCTAATTATACCTTTTCCCACTTATTTCCAACATTTTCACATTATTTCCAATTTCTTTCTCTCATAAAGAAATACATAATTAATGTTTTCTTTTTCTTATTGCTTTTCTTTGCAACTTTAGACTCCTTGGAACCCAAGGAATCCAAGAGGCACAAAATCCTCTTTGGATTTGCCTTCTAGAGGTTTCCATTATTTCTTTTCTTAAAATTCAATTATCCATTTACTAATTGAATTTCCATTATTATTGCCATGTTATTGGGCCCAATAGCCAATAAAGCCCACAATTCAAACAACAAGGCTATTTTATACGAAATCCAGTTATTCTCTACCAAATGTATGATTATTTGTTCAAACATCTTTAATATGAGAAATTATATTTCTCACCACTTGAACCCAAAAACTGGGGTTATAACATCCTTCCCCTCTTATAGAAATTTTGTCCTCAAAATTTAGGCAAGCAAACAAACAATTTAGGATAAGAATTTTCCATGCCCATCATTGGCCCCTATGTGGCTTTGCCGTACCCATGGCATTATCAAAGAACCTTTATTATCACATATTCTTTTCTCTGAGTTCTTTCATCCTGGCGTCTATCAACACAGGTAACTCAGGCCATTTCAGCCTCCCTTGGGGCTCACTAGGTTCATTGCTCAGCACATGGTCGGTATCTCACATAGTGCTCAAAACTGAACACACGGAAAACATCTCCCATTACTCTATCCTGAGGGGTAGGTTCAAACCTAACCTTCTCCACCCATCCATCTCTAATGGACTCATGTATCGGGTACTCATCCCTATTAAATATAACTTAGAGGGGTCGGATTTTCATGTTATATTTTCTCCCACAGTAACTTGTATGTCAGTCTACTTTGCATCTGCTCACGACTCTCATCGTCTCTAGGCTCCTTTCAGCCCTTGCGCAACCAAAGTGACTTCATCTACATGTACTGGGGTCCCTTTTTCTAACCATCATGTGGTACTTTTCTAACCATCATGTGGTCCTTTCACCAACATTACCTTACTAAAGTGGTGACCGACACACTTACAGAGCTTCATATACAACCCGATATGGCTATGGTGGTCATTGTCACATCTTTCATAGGACAAAAATTGTCTCTAGATATCACCCTGAATGAGCACACATGCCCTCGTCAGACCCTTTAGTCTGGAATATACTAAGCATAGTTAGGGGTGATAAACTATACTATCATTGAGTGCTTCATGTACCTACTTCCACTTTATGGAAGTGAACTTTTAGGTCAAACTCAAGAATCCTTTGAACTTGCTTCATGGTGTAATTGAACCATCTTTCTCATGGGTAGTTCAACTAGATATGTCCCTTAGCAGAACTCTTCCTTATATAGGTAAGGCGACCTACCATAACCCACATTGTATCTCAACCTTCCTCGATCCAGGGAAGACCCATCACAACATCCATAGTGTTGAGCTCTCATTCCCTCTCAAGGATTCTTTTGTCCTCTATATCGATACACTGGGTTACTGGGGTTCGTCCTTTACCTCTTGGCTTGCATGGACGTACTCCGCATGCAACTTCATCTTATGCATCCAAAGTGCTATTTTCATTTTCCACGGTGTATGATGATCTCCAACCAGGACTCCCTGTATGTCATGATTCTTTCAAGATCAACTCCTCAAAACCCTAAACCATTCTAGTCAGGGCTTCATCACCTTCTTTTCCAAAGAAGCGCACTTGAGTTTCTACCACCATCCTTTCATTGCATCAAGAACTAGGCTGGCTAACCAAACAACCCTTAACTTTCAACGCATCTTGTTTCATCTGAATGTTGTCCAAACACCTCTCCTTTTCAAGCTTAGGGTTAGACAAACAAACTCTTCTAACTTCTAGTCAAACAAGTCTTAATCAGAACATTCATTATCACTTCACATCCTTAGGTAACATTGCACTTCCATGTATTTTGCTTATCATGTCACCTTAAACTATATGTTCATCTTCATAAGAACACTCTCTAATTTCATCATCATGGTGACCAAACTCAAACGGGTATAACTTGTAAGCTCCACTTAGCTCATTCTAGAAACATCCTCATAAGGTGACTACCTCATTCCTCTTAGGGTTTACTAACCATCCATGTATCATTCACTTTACCAGGGTAGATATCTTCTCTATCTTATTCCTCGTGGCAACGCTCCAACCTACCCCATCTCTTATCCTTGGTGTATGACATGCATAATGTCCTATCTCTCACCCCCATAACAAGAGGAATTAAGCATTTGGCTGCAGTCCAAATACAGAGTTCTTCCTGTTCCAAGAGTAGAGATGGTCCATCCCCCTTGCCAGTACACCTTTAAATCTAAGTTGCAACGTGCCACATATGTCTCTTCATCACAACCATCATGATATCAAATTAGTCTTGCACCTACTGAGGTTTATATCCTTGGTCATCTCCTCTAGGTCTATAGGGTACCGACTCTTTTTGGGGTCATCCCTCTTCCCTCATGCATCAAGAGAGTGCCCTACTCATCTGCCCTTTGGGTCCCATGAGTTCATGAAGGTGATCAATCTCCTAACCCATGGCCCTTAGACAATGATAGCTGTTACCTCCCGACTCTATGGTCATGTGCAACTGGGGAATTAGGCAACTCCTACTTTCATCGGTCTTATCCCTACCTGACCCTAGGATAGACTTAGGATTCTTCATCTTAGTACGTGTTCATTTAGAACCTTACCCAAGTCTTCCTCATCTCTCTTTTTGCATTCATGGGCTGACTATCATCCTTTCATCAGGATCATGGCAACCTGCCTACCTTGGTCAGGCCCTATACCAGTTACTCCCATGGTAACACATATGCATGCACATAGAGATGGATATCTATGGATATACAGGTCCATTCTCATACCATGTACTTAGCTTCTCAAAATCCTATGAGACTCTTTAGGTTACTTTAAACTAACCAAAACTGATATACACCCTACCAAAGGTGTCTCTCCCCCAGGATGGGAGGAAAACTATCTCTTGATAACAAGGTCACAAAAGCTCTTCGGTCTAGGGTTTACCTCCTCATGAGCCTACTAAACCCTAGCAAGCTATTAAGGCATAAACAGATCACTTATTGAACCATACTAGATCATATTTGTCCTCTTTCCTCAATGTTGGATCAAGGTCATACCTTCCTTTATCATCCACCTAGCTATTAGGGGTTCATTACACATACCTTAAACTTAAGGGACTTCCCTTTTCCTTTATTCATGAGGCGTACCATGCTCGAAACTATAGAAACTTAATTCTCATCCTGAGCATTAGGTATACCACTTCCCTTCTTAGGCCTAGGAACCCTAGGTTCACTTTTAGGTGTCCAACTGCACGCTCTATCTCTGAACCATGAATCAAGCTTGCAAAAGGTATTTCGTGCACTTCCTGTCATCCTTCTTCTCAATCAACACTTAGGGTTGGGTCCTCCTTAAGGACAACTAACAAGGTACAAGGCCTCATAGTCTTCTACTAAACCTTTCTAGGTCTAAGGAACTATTCTTCCTACCTCGGATGGTAAACACATATACCGTAGGCACATAGGCCCCAGATTCTTCATCTTCTATCTCTAGGGTTTGGTCCCTCTAAAGGCAACCAAGACATCATCAATTTTTAGGGATCGATCATGAGGCAACCCAAATCATCCACTGTTCAGGGTTTTAGGCTTCCAACCTTCTTGCGGGGTTTCCTGCTCTCTCTAGAGCTAACCCTACATCCAACCTCACCATTAGAGGTCCTCTCTTCATGAAGGTTCAATCTCAAAGGCATGCTCTACATGGGTGAAGCTTAGGTTCGAACTTATGGTTGCTCAAGATCATCCGTAACCCTTTGTAATCCATCATGATTCCTTATCCAGGGTTTCATCCTACCGTCAGCACTATGACGTGCCCTAGGTGCCAGCTATACCCTACTTGCACAAGCCCATAGGGTTTCTAAGGTCCTTCACTAACCTCATCATCTAAGGAGTTATCCTTTACCCTGACATGCACGATCCTTCCCAGGGTTGGGTTGCCAAAGGTGTTAGGTCATCCATGGATCATATGGCATCCCAAAGGCATGTCCCTTCAAACACCTAGTCCAACTCATCTCTCTCTAACCATCACTTAGGGTTAGGGTTAGCATCATCCTCATAGGATGTGCCATGTCTCTACTATAAATGGAGATCTCTATCTCCAAGACTGACTTATCCTCCCGATAAGAATGTCTAGCCTCAGGTCTCTCCTGAGAACATGACATCTTATGTCATACGACCTAAGCATGTATCTATTATTTATTTGCGCTTAATCTATTAAGCTTATGTCCATGACATCTTATTTACATGCCTTTCATTAATTTAGTGGAGGATCCCTTAAACCTTATTAACCTTACCCATACTTCAAGAGGGTGAGGAGAAGAAAGAAAACCCTAATCCTTTATGTCCTTATCAGAATTTTGTGATGAGAAGGGATGAATAAGATGAGAAGTCCTAAAGGTATCTTATTTCGATTCATACCCTAAGACTTTGGCCAGGCGGTCACACGGGTCCGGGAGTCCTCGTATTCCGACTAGCGGTGCAGAGGAAAATCTTGCCAGCCCCCGGTCGTGATCCCTTTCTAGACACCTCCGTCTTTCGGATACTCCTCTAATAACTCCCTTGGGTTCTATGGAGTTTGTAAAATTTAATAATTATTAATGGTTAAATGAGGAACCTACGCTCTGATACCAAATGTTACGACCCCACCTCCCGATAACCCCCAATTAAGGGAGACCAAGAGGTTGAAGCCGCTCCCATTAATCCCGGATCAAAGGTTCGACATATAACCATAAACAATTATTAAATTCTAACAAACTATACTGAAAATGGTAATAAAATTTTTCTTTGCATACCTTTTGAAAACTTGGTTTTCTATCCACATTGATACTAATCTATCTAATCCTCCTTTGTACTTTAATTCTCTTTTAGTATCGCAAGTGCCTCTTTACTGTTTGTTCCTTTCATTGTACCTAAAACGCCGACAAACAAAACGTCGGTCAGCCGAAGCTGGTATGTGGAGGAAACAGATAATGTTCAACTATGGTAACAATATAATCATTCAATTAATCATTTAACAATCAATATTACATTTTAAACCATACAACTCAATCCATACATATTCTCGAACTCTGGGCTGTCCCTGCAGTGGACATGAACATCACCTCTCTTTTAGGTAATAGAGTCGCATGGCACTATCCGAAGATAGCCCAATATCTAACTCATTATGACTTGATGGTCCTACCTCCATGGTAGCCATGTACTAAGTCAACCATAGACCTGATGGACCTACCCAATAGGTAGCCATGTACTAGGTCATCCATAGACCTGATGGACCTACCCAATAGGTAGCCATGTACTAGGTCTTTCTCTAACCTGATGGACCTACCCATAGGTAGCCATGTACTAGGTTATCTATTATGCCACAGAGAGAACCAAGATCTGAGTTTGTAGGCATATACTCTCTGTGATAATCATAGCCACATTATAGTTTGCATGAACTAAATAAACATCCAACAGTTTATTTAAAGAAACTGATAAAACATTCGGAAATCACCATGAAACTAGAACGATTATACATACGCGTAACCACATACCTGATTTGATGAGTCATGCAGAATATTCAACATTTACTTCATGTATATGCAAACAAGCCAACCAACAGATCCAAGAAAGTAATTAAATCATTACATAATTCCTGAAAAGAACATGTATTCTATTTATTACACATTTCATCAAGAATCTACTTTATTGACTTGGATTCTCTTTTTAGGGTTTCTAATCCGCATTAAGGTTCCATTAATACTCATTAGGGTTTCTTAGTTCAATTTCTCGAACTTTATCTCTTTTAGGTTAACAAACCCTAATAGTACTCTTTTCCATTTATATAAACCCTAATTGTTCAAACTATTCATTTAATAGTCTTTTATTCCCAAAATTGACTTAGGATCATCATATCCTTAATTATTTACAGATTTGAATAATTAAAACATTTAAAAGTCATATTCACCTAATTTAGGGTTTTCAAGCTCATTAATGCACAAAACCCTAAACTAAGCCAATTATATAAAAAGATTATCTTTTTAGATCTTATTTTCCTTTTTATAAACAATAGGCTTAAATTATCCATTTATCATCATTAAAACCATCTATCATCAAATCTAAGGGTTTTTCATTAATTAAAACATTAAAGATGATAGCTTTATGTACTTTTCATATTTCAACATATTTATGTACATAATCGTACAAAGATCACCCTTTTCGATCTTAATGCACCTTTTTGCATTTAACAGGTTAATATCAATTCTTATGATCCATTAAACCCTATTAAACACATTAATCATAACAAAATAGGGTTTCTTAATCTTTATCTAATCAAAGATGATAATCTACATTAATTTTCGAACTATGATTAGATTCTAGCTATGAGACTATTTTTAATGGATTCCTCTCATTTTGAGGATCAAAATTCATATATAATATATTCTCATCGGAGCTACCAAATAGGAGTTATGATTTTTGAAAGAATTACCTCACTTGGGCCAATGGGGAGGCGCCACGTCGCCTGGTGCCCATGCAACATTGGTTGTTGGAAACATTTCAAAAAGACCGTCCTGCCCTTTCTTAAGTGGCCGCTGATGTGTTGCTCGGAGGGGCAAAGATGTCAAACACCCCCTGGTTCATCTTCCTCCTCGCGACCCTATGTTTGGGCGTCGACCTGCAGCCAAGTGCGGCTGCCTCTCTCCACCACGGACCTCGACGGCCGCCGGAAATGCTTCCTCCACCTCCGTTGTGCCTGGGCACACACAAGGAGCCTCCGATTAATGGTTGAGACGGCTGATCTCATGCACACCAAGGCCGCGACCTGCTGCGGTTTGTAGGTCTTCGACCGCGAATTGCACGAGATCGGGAGCATGGAAAGGGTAACAAATCGTTTAAGGATTGTCTCAGGAGCTATGCGCCGCCTTCGAGATCCATTGCAGCTTCTTGGGACCCATGAAAATAGCAAACTCTCATGTCTAGGGTTGGTGGACGAAAATAAGAGAGAAGATTCATTGGAATTAACCTAATGTCGGCCAAGGGCTCTACCCCTTATATAAGGGAGAGTATCCACACCCTACATCCTTCATCCATGCATTAGCAAAACCTTTTCCTAATAGGAATATATATTTCCTTCATTAATAAGTTGGTTTCTCTCTCTCTCTCTCTCTTATTTCCTTAGTCTTCTTTATTCTTTAGACATTAGGAAATTGAAAATAACTTCTTTTATTCTTTTATTTACTTGTCCTTTATTCCAAAAGCACGAATTCTATTTTCATTTAATAGGAAGATACTTTCTTTTTATCAATCTCTCAAATTCACTAATAATGTATTTCATTATCTTTTTATTTTGCAATTTGCTATTTTCTCTTTCCACTTTGCAATTATCTCGTTATTTTGGGTCCTTTGGACCTCAAGAAAACCCAAGGCACGGATTCCCACATTGGGGAATATTGGTTTGCCTTTATCTTCTTTTAAAAGTCAATTTCTCATATTGTATTTATTTCTTATTAAAATATTCCTTTTTGAGGATTTATTTTTTATTTCTCTTTTATTTTCCTCATTGGCATTCCTATTATCATTAGAAATCTCATGGATACGAAATTCCACAATGGATCACCTAATTATACCTTTTCCCACTTATTTCCAACATTTTCACATTATTTCCAATTTCTTTCTCTCATAAAGAAATACATAATTAATGTTTTCTTTTTCTTATTGCTTTTCTTTGCAACTTTAGACTCCTTGGAACCCAAGGAATCCAAGAGGCACAAAATCCTCTTTGGATTTGCCTTCTAGAGGTTTCCATTATTTCTTTTCTTAAAATTCAATTATCCATTTACTAATTGAATTTCCATTATTATTGCCATGTTATTGGGCCCAATAGCCAATAAAGCCCACAATTCAAACAACAAGGCTATTTTATACGAAATCCAGTTATTCTCTACCAAATGTATGATTATTTGTTCAAACATCTTTAATATGAGAAATTATATTTCTCACCACTTGAACCCAAAAATTGGGGTTATAACATCCTTCCCCTCTTATAGAAATTTTGTCCTCAAAATTTAGGCAAGCAAACAAACAATTTAGGATAAGAATTTTCCATGCCCATCATTGGCCCCTATGTGGCTTTGCCGTACCCATGGCATTATCAAAGAACCTTTATTGTCACATATTCTTTTCTCTGAGTTCTTTCATCCTGGCGTCTATCAACACAGGTAACTCAGGCCATTTCAGCCTCCCTTGGGGCTCACTAGGTTCATTGCTCAGCACATGGTCGGTATCTCACATAGTGCTCAAAACTGAACACACGGAAAACATCTCCCATTACTCTATCCTGAGGGGTAGGTTCAAACCTAACCTTCTCCACCCATCCATCTCTAATGGACTCATGTATCGGGTACTCATCCCTATTAAATATAACTTAGAGGGGTCGGATTTTCATGTTATATTTTCTCCCACAGTAACTTGTATGTCAGTCTACTTTGCATCTGCTCATGACTCTCATCGTCTCTAGGCTCCTTTCAGCCCTTGCGCAACCAAAGTGACTTCATCTACATGTATTGGGGTCCCTTTTTCTAACCATCATGTGGTACTTTTCTAACCATCATGTGGTCCTTTCACCAACATTACCTTACTAAAGTGGTGACCGACACACTTACAGAGCTTCATATACAACCCGATATGGCTATGGTGGTCATTGTCACATCTTTCATAGGACAAAAATTGTCTCTAGATATCACCCTGAATGAGCACACATGCCCTCATCAGACCCTTTAGTCTGGAATATACTAACCATAGTTAGGGGTGATAAACTATACTATCATTGAGTGCTTCATGTACCTACTTCCACTTTATGGAAGTGAACTTTTAGGTCAAACTCAAGAATCCTTTGAACTTGCTTCATGGTGTAATTGAACCATCTTTCTCATGGGTAGTTCAACTAGATATGTCCCTTAGCAGAACTCTTCCTTATATAGGTAAGGCGACCTACCATAACCCACATTGTATCTCGACCTTCCTCGATCCAGGGAAGACCCATCACAACATCCATAGTGTTGAGCTCTCATTCCCTCTCAAGGATTCTTTTGTCCTCTATATCGATACACTGGGTTACTGGGGTTCGTCCTTTACCTCTTGGCTTGCATGGACGTACTCCGCATGCAACTTCATCTTATGCATCCAAAGTGCTATTTTCATTTTCCACGGTGTATGATGATCTCCAACTAGGACTCCATGTATGTCATGATTCTTTCAAGATCAACTCCTCAAAACCCTAAACCATTCTAGTCAGGGCTTCATCACCTTCTTTTCCAAAGAAGCGCACTTGAGTTTCTACCACCATCCTTTCATTGCATCAAGAACTAGGCTGGCTAACCAAACAACCCTTAACTTTCAACGCATCTTGTTTCATCTGAATGTTGTCCAAACACCTCTCCTTTTCAAGCTTAGGGTTAGCCAAACAAACTCTTCTAACTTCTAGTCAAACAAGTCTTAATCAGAACATTCATTATCACTTCACATCCTTAGGTAACATTGCACTTCCATGTATTTTGCTTATCATGTCACCTTAAACTATATGTTCATCTTCATAAGAACACTCTCTAATTTCATCATCATGGTGACCAAACTCAAACGGGTATAACTTGTAAGCTCCACTTAGCTCATTCTAGAAACATCCTCATAAGGTGACTACCTCATTCCTCTTAGGGTTTACTAACCATCCATGTATCATTCACTTTACCAGGTTAGATATCTTCTCTATCCCATTCCTCGTGGCAACGCTCCAACCTACCCCATCTCTTATCCTTGGTGTATGACATGCATAATGTCCTATCTCTCACCCCCATAACAAGAGGAATTAAGCATTTGGCTGCAGTCCAAATACAGAGTTCTTCCTGTTCCAAGAGTAGAGATGGTCCATCCCCCTTGCCAGTACACCTTTAAATCTAAGTTACAACGTGCCACATATGTCTCTTCATCACAACCATCATGATATCAAATTAGTCTTGCACCTACTGAGGTTTATATCCTTGGTCATCTCCTCTAGGTCTATAGGGTACCGACTCTTTTTGGGGTCATCCCTCTTCCCTCATGCATCAAGAGAGTGCCCTACTCATCTGCCCTTTGGGTCCCATGAGTTCATGAAGGTGATCAATCTCCTAACCCATGGCCCTTAGACAATGATAGCTGTTACCTCCCGACTCTATGGTCATGTGCAACTGGGGAATTAGGCAACTCCTACTTTCATCGGTCTTATCCCTACCTGACCCTAGGATAGACTTAGGATTCTTCATCTTAGTACGTGTTCATTTAGAACCTTACCCAAGTCTTCCTCATCTCTCTTTTTGCATTCATGGGCTGACTATCATCCTTTCATCAGGATCATGGCAACCTGCCTACCTTGGTCAGGCCCTATACCAGTTACTCCCATGGTAACACATATGCATGCACATAGAGATGGATATCTATGGATATACAGGTCCATTCTCATACCATGTACTTAGCTTCTCAAAATCCTATGAGACTCTTTAGGTTACTTTAAACTAACCAAAACTGATATACACCCTACCAAAGGTGTCTCTCCCCCAGGATGGGAGGAAAACTATCTCTTGATAACAAGGTCACAAAAGCTCTTCGGTCTAGGGTTTACCTCCTCATGAGCCTACTAAACCCTAGCAAGCTATTAAGGCATAAACAGATCACTTATTGAACCATACTAGATCATATTTATCCTCTTTCCTCAATGCTGGATCAAGGTCATACCTTCCTTTATCATCCACCTAGCTATTAGGGGTTCATTACACATGCCTTAAACTTAAGGGACTTCCCTTTTCCTTTATTCATGAGGCGTACCATGCTCGAAACTATAGAAACTTAATTCTCATCCTGAGCATTAGGTATACCACTTCCCTTCTTAGGCCTAGTAACCCTAGGTTCACTTTTAGGTGTCCAACTGCACGCTCTATCTCTGAACCATGAATCAAGCTTGCAAAAGGTATTTCGTGCACTTCCTGTCATCCTTCTTCTCAATCAACACTTAGGGTTGGGTCCTCCTTAAGGACAACTAACAAGGTACAAGGCCTCATAGTCTTCTACTAAACCTTTCTAGGTATAAGGAACTATTCTTCCTACCTCGGATGGTAAACACATATACCGTAGGCACATAGGCCCCAGATGCTTCATCTTCTATCTCTAGGGTTTGGTCCCTCTAAAGGCAACCAAGACATCATCAATTTTTAGGGATCGATCATGAGGCAACCCAAATCATCCACTGTTCAGGGTTTTAGGCTTCCAACCTTCTTGCGGGGTTTCCTGCTCTCTCTAGAGCTAACCCTACATCCAACCTCACCATTAGAGGTCCTCTCTTCATGAAGGTTCAATCTCAAAGGCATGCTCTACATGGGTGAAGCTTAGGTTCGAACTTATGGTTGCTCAAGATCATCCGTAACCCTTTGTAATCCATCATGATTCCTTATCCAGGGTTTCATCCTACTGTCAGCACTATGACGTGCCCTAGGTGCCAGCTATACCCTACTTGCACAAGCCCATAGGGTTTCTAAGGTCCTTCACTAACCTCATCATCTAAGGAGTTATCCTTTACCCTGACATGCACGATCCTTCCCAGGGTTGGGTTGCCAAAGGTGTTAGGTCATCCATGGATCATATGGCATCCCAAAGGCATGTCCCTTCAAACACCTAGTCCAACTCATCTCTCTCTAACCATCACTTAGGGTTAGGGTTAGCATCATCCTCATAGGATGTGCCATGTCTCTACTATAAATGGAGATCTCTATCTCCAAGACTGACTTATCCTCCCGACAAGAATGTCTAGCCTCAGGTCTCTCCTGAGAACATGACATCTTATGTCATACGACCTAAGCATGTATCTATTATTTATTTGCGCTTAATCTATTAAGCTTATGTCCATGACATCTTATTTACATGCCTTTCATTAATTTAGTGGAGGATCCCTTAAACCTTATTAACCTTACCCATACTTCAAGAGGGTGAGGAGAAGAAAGAAAACCCTAATCCTTTATGTCCTTATCAGAATTTTGTGATGAGAAGGGATGAAAAAGATGAGAAGTCCTAAAGGTATCTTATTTCGATTCATACCCTAAGACTTTGGCCAGGCGGTCACACGGGTCCGGGAGTCCTCGTATTCCGACTAGCGGTGCAGAGGAAAATCTTGCCAGCCCCCAGTCGTGATCCCTTTCTAGACACCTCCGTCTTTCGGATACTCCTCTAATAACTCCCTTGGGTTCTATGGAGTTTGTAAAATTTAATAATTATTAATGGTTAAATGAGGAACCTACGCTCTGATACCAAATGTTACGACCCCACCTCCCGATAACCCCCAATTAAGGGAGACCAAGAGGTTGAAGCCGCTCCCATTAATCCCGGATCAAAGGTTCGACATATAACCATAAACAATTATTAAATTCTAACAAACTATACTGAAAATGGTAATAAAATTTTTCTTTGCATACCTTTTGAAAACTTGGTTTTCTATCCACATTGATACTAATCTATCTAATCCTCCTTTGTACTTTAATTCTCTTTTAGTATCGCAAGTGCCTCTTTACTGTTTGTTCCTTTCATTGTACCTAAAACGCCGACAAACAAAACGTCGGTCAGCCGAAGCTGGTATGTGGAGGAAACAGATAATGTTCAACTATGGTAACAATATAATCATTCAATTAATCATTTAACAATCAATATTACATTTTAAACCATACAACTCAATCCATACATATTCTCGAACTCTGGGCTGTCCCTGCAGTGGACATGAACATCACCTCTCTTTTAGGTAATAGAGTCGCATGGCACTATCCGAAGATAGCCCAATATCTAACTCATTATGACTTGATGGTCCTACCTCCATGGTAGCCATGTACTAAGTCAACCATAGACCTGATGGACCTACCCAATAGGTAGCCATGTACTAGGTCATCCATAGACCTGATGGACCTACCCAATAGGTAGCCATGTACTAGGTCTTTCTCTAACCTGATGGACCTACCCATAGGTAGCCATGTACTAGGTTATCTATTATGCCACAGAGAGAACCAGGATCTGAGTTTGTAGGCATATACTCTCTGTGATAATCATAGCCACATTATAGTTTGCATGAACTAAATAAACATCCAACAGTTTATTTAAAGAAACTGATAAAACATTCGGAAATCACCATGAAACTAGAATGATTATACATACGCGTAACCACATACCTGATTTGATGAGTCATGCAGAATATTCAACATTTACTTCATGTATATGCAAACAAGCCAATCAACAGATCCAAGCAAGTAATTAAATCATTACATAATTCCTGAAAAGAACATGTATTCTATTTATTACACATTTCATCAAGAATCTACTTTATTGACTTGGATTCTCTTTTTAGGGTTTCTAATCCGCATTAAGGTTCCATTAATACTCATTAGGGTTTCTTAGTTCAATTTCTCGAACTTTATCTCTTTTAGGTTAACAAACCCTAATAGTACTCTTTTCCATTTATATAAACCCTAATTGTTCAAACTATTCATTTAATAGTCTTTTATTCCCAAAATTGACTTAGGATCATCATATCCTTAATTATTTACAGATTTGAATAATTAAAACATTTAAAAGTCATATTCACCTAATTTAGGGTTTTCAAGCTCATTAATGCACAAAACCCTAAACTAAGCCAATTATATAAAAAGATTATCTTTTTAGATCTTATTTTCCTTTTTATGAACAATAGGCTTAAATTATCCATTTATCATCATTAAAACCATCTATCATCAAATCTAAGGGTTTTTCATTAATTAAAACATTAAAGATGATAGCTTTATGTACTTTTCATATTTCAACATATTTATGTACATAATCGTACAAAGATCACCCTTTTCGATCTTAATGCACCTTTTTGCATTTAACAGGTTAATATCAAGTCTTATGATCCATTAAACCCTATTAAACACATTAATCATAACAAAATAGGGTTTCTTAATCTTTAACTAATCAAAGATGATAATCTACATTAATTTTCGAACTATGATTAGATTCTGGCTATGAGACTATTTTTAATGGATTCCTCTCATTCTGAGGATCAAAATTCATATATAATATATTCTCATCGGAGCTACCAAATAGGAGTTATGATTTTTGAAAGAATTACCTCACTTGGGCCAATGGGGAGGCGCCACGTCGCCTGGTGCCCATGCAACGTTGGTTGTTGGAAACATTTCGAAAAGACCGTCCTGCCCTTTCTTAAGTGGCCGCTGCTGTGTTGCTCGGAGGGGCAAAGATGTCAAACACCCCCTGGTTCATCTTCCTCCTCGCGACCCTATGTTTGGGCGCCGACCTGCAGCCAAGTGCGGCTGCCTCTCTCCACCACGGACCTCGACGGCCGCCGGAAATGCTTCCTCCACCTCCGTTGTGCCTTGGCGCACACAAGGAGCCTCCGATTAATGGTTGAGACGGCTGATCTCATGCACACCAAGGCCGCGACCTACTGCGGTTTGCAGGTCTTCGACCGCGAATTGCACGAGATCGGGAGCATGGAAAGGGTAACAAATCGTTTAAGGATTGTCTCAGGAGCTATGCGCCGCCTTCGAGATCCATTACAGCTTCTTGGGACCCATGAAAATAGCAAACTCTCATGTCTAGGGTTGGTGGACGAAAATAAGAGAGAAGATTCATTGGAATTAACCTAATGTCGGCCAAGAGCTCTACCCCTTATATAAGGGAGAGTATCCACGCCCTACATCCTTCATCCATGCATTAGCAAAACCTTTTCCTAATAGGAATATATATTTCCTTCATTAATAAGTTGGTTTCTCTCTCTCTCTCTTATTTCCTTAGTCTTCTTTATTCTTTAGACATTAGGAAATTGAAAATAACTTCTTTTATTCTTTTATTTACTTGCCCTTTATTCCAAAAGCACGAATTCTATTTTCATTTAATAGGAAGATACTTTCTTTTTATCAATCTCTCAAATTCACTAATAAATTATTTCATTATCTTTTTATTTTGCAATTTGCTATTTTCTCTTTCCACTTTGCAATTATCTCATTATTTTGGGTCCTTTGGACCTCAAGAAAACCCAAGGCACGGATTCCCACATTGGGGAATATTGGTTTGCCTTTATCTTCTTTTAAAAGTCAATTTCTCATATTGTATTTATTTCTTATTAAAATATTCCTTTTTGAGGATTTATTTTTTATTTCTCTTTTATTTTCCTCATTGGCATTCCTATTATCATTAGAAATCTCATGGATACGAAATTCCACAATGGATCACCTAATTATACCTTTTCCCACTTATTTCCAACATTTTCACATTATTTCCAATTTCTTTCTCTCATAAAGAAATACATAATTAATCTTTTCTTTTTCTTATTGCTTTTCTTTGCAACTTTAGACTCCTTGGAACCCAAGGAATCCAAGAGGCACAAAATCCTCTTTGGATTTGCCTTCTAGAGGTTTCCATTATTTCTTTTCTTAAAATTCAATTATCCATTTACTAATTGAATTTCCATTATTATTGCCATGTTATTGGGGCCAATAGCCAATAAAGCCCACAATTCAAACAACAAGGCTATTTTATACGAAATCCAGTTATTCTCTACCAAATGTATGATTATTTGTTCAAACATCTTTAATATGAGAAATTATATTTCTCACCACTTGAACCCAAAAATTGGGGTTATAACAATTCCACTTTTAGACGTCATTTATGAGATGCCCACTTATGCCAATTTTATAAAAGATCTCATCACAAGAAAAAGGAAGAGAGGAGAGATAGAAATGGTGCGCTTAGCAAGGATGGCATCGACCTTTTACCAATCTACCATGCCAACCAAATAGAAAGACCACAGAGCTTTCACCATTCCCTTTCTCATAGGAGATACTTTGCCAAGATATGGCTTAGCTATTTGGGGGGCTTGCATAAGCCTCATGCCACAAAACATAGCCATCAGATTGGGGTTGATCGATATTGCTCACTCAAATATGAGAATTCAGCTAGTCAATAACTCCTTCACCAAACCAATTGGTGTGGTATAAGATGTCCCTATCTGAAATGGAAATTTCTTTATCCCTTGTGACATACTCATAATTAATGTAGTTGAAGATCACACGTCTTTGATGATCTTTGGATGACCTTTCCTCTCCACGGCTCAGGCATTAATCATTCTTGCAGACGGGCTAATCACCATAATAGTTGGTAATGAATCCATCCACTTCAATGTACTAGATCACATGAAAGGTCCTTCTCCAATGGAGACAAGTTAATTTGCTAACTGTTATAGTCAATTGTGTGCAGAAACTTAAGAACACAATGTGATTGTCGATCCTTTAATGAAGGCGCTTATTAATCCAAATTTAGGGATTACCGATGTTGAAGTTTAAGAAATCCTAGCTTACTTATAAGCCACTAAAGAAGAAGAATCTCAACTACAAGGTTCCATTTAAATGACCAAGTATGACTCACTTCAAAGAGAACAAAAGGACACTTCCACATCAAAGCATGTACCTGAGCCAAAACCCCTTCTAGAGGGTTTGAAATACAAATTCCAAGATGATGAATAGAGGAACACTATGATAATAAATTCTTAGTTATGTTCTAATCAATAGAACAACACTTGACTGAACTTAAACTTTAGAGAAAAGCCCTTGGGTACTGTATAGATGACATCAAGTGACTAATCCCTATTGTTTCCATACACCAAATAAACTTAGAAAAAAAAATTTAAACCACACATCCAAGGTCAAAGAAAGTTAAATGACAAAGTGCATGAGGTTGTGCATAAAGAAGTAATTAAGCTCTATGATGTTGGAGTCATATATATAATAAGTGACAGAAACTGGGTTAGCTCAGTGCATGTTGTACCAAATAAAGGAGGCATGATAGTAGTAAAAGGAGGAGACGCCAAGGAACTAGCCACTCGCGTAGTGGTTGGTTGGAGAATGTGTATAGATTACAGATTACTTAATGTTGCAACAAGAAAAGATCATTTCCCTCTTCCTTTTATTGACCA
The DNA here is from genome assembly GCA_963693085.1 of Alisma plantago-aquatica. Classification (NCBI taxonomy): domain Eukaryota; kingdom Viridiplantae; phylum Streptophyta; class Magnoliopsida; order Alismatales; family Alismataceae; genus Alisma; species Alisma plantago-aquatica. The sequence goes on from OY856410.1 coordinate 1,051,347,726, forward strand.
AGTCCTGGAGAGGCTTGCACACCACTCCCACTTTTGTTATCTAGGCAGGAACTCTAGTTTCTACCAAGTTCCCATTCATCATGATGACCAAGAGACAATCACCTTTACTTGCCTTAACTACCATACTGATTATGTAAGCTACAGAATGGGACATCCCTTTCGAACTCATGTGAGATGCTAGTGACTATGTTGTTGGAGCAGTCATAGGGTAAAAAAAAGGATAAGAAACACCATGTGATATATTATGCCAGCAAAACTCTTGATGAGTCACAAGTTAATTACACTATGACAGAAAAGGAAATGCTTGTGATCATCTATGCTTTTGATAAATTCAGGCCATATTTGTTAGGTGGAAAAGTGATAGTCCCCACCGACCATGGGGTGATCAAATATTTAATGTAGAAGAAGGAAACTAAGCCTCGACTTCTTAGATGGGGTCTCCTTTTATAGGAATTTGGTCATGAAATTATCGGTAAGAAGGGATCAGAGAACGTGGTTGCAGATCACCTTTCCAAAATATGCATTAAATAAGACAACCCTCTCCCCATCAATGAATACTATCAAGATGAATCCATTTTAGCCATCTGCACCTTGGATCAATTAACACTATGGAACACAGAATTTCATAACTATCTCACTTGCCAATAGTTGTCATCTGATAAGACGTAGAATTAGAAAAAGAAGATCTTTTTTAACTTAAAAAACTACTATTCAGATGAACCACTCCTATTCATAAGGTGTGCAGACAATGTCTATCTCTGATGTGTCACCAACGATGAAGCCTAGTCTATTTTGGAGAAATTCCATGTTGCTCCTTGTGGAGGACATTTGGGGGTTGAAAAGACTGCAATTAAGATACTTAACTCAGGTTTCCACTGGCTGACTATTTTCAAAGATTCTCAAGCCTTTGTTAAGCAATGTGATGCTAGTCAGAGAACCAGAAACATTAACAAAAGAAATGAGATGCCTCTCGCTGACTGGATTGAAGTCAAAATTTTTGAGATTTGGGCAATAGACTTTTTGGGACCTTTTCCACCTTCTAGCAGTTGATTATGTTTCTAAATGTGTGGAAGCTATCCTGTCACCTACCTGTGACTCCAAGTCATTGATACACCTTTTCACAAAAAACACTCCTCGGACAGTCGTAAGTGACAGATTCTCGCATTTCATGGAAAAACAATTTGAATCACTTAAATGAAAATAAGGAGTAAAATATAAGATCTCTACTCCATACCATCCTCAAACTATAGGTCAGGTCAAGGTTTCAAATAGATAGATCAAACATATTATTGACAAAATAGTGGGAAACTCTATAAAGGACTGGTCCTCCAAACTCGATGATGCTCTTTAGGTGTATAAAAATGCTTATAAAATTTTGATAAGAACCACCCGATATCGCCTCATATACAACAAATCCTACAATCTCCCTCTAGAGATGGAAAACAAAGCCTTTTGGGTGATTAAAAATCTCAACATGGATGTTGATATTGCCAAGGATAAATTCTTCCTTCAGTTACAAGAGTCAGAAGACCTATGTTTACATGCTTATGAAAATACTAGGATCTATCAAGAACACACCAAAATTTGGCATGATTTTCATATCAAGCACAAGGACATTTTAGAGGGTGATAAAGTTCTTTCATTCAATTATGCACTCTGGTTTTTTCGGGGAAAGCTACGCTTACGTTGGTCTGGACTTTTTACTGTTATCACCATTTATCCTTTCGGAATAATGGACATTCACAGTGAGAAACTTGGAACTTTCTCAATAACTAGGCATCGACTGAAGAGTTACTATGAAGATGAAGTTTTCACCAAGAAAGTAGATATGGAGCTATCAAATGCTCTGGTCATAGAATAATGACATCTTCATAGTCAAGCTACATGAATATAAATAAACTGCTACTTGGGAGGCAACCCAACCATATCTTTTGTTTTATCTTTTTCTTTTCTTTCATCATTTTTATTTTTAGATGAACTTATTTTATAAAATGTTTTGTCGCTCTGATAGACAGTTATTTTTCAAATTATGATTGATTGATGATCCCTCCATTGGGATCCATCGACCTAAACTATGACCTGATCGAAATTTTCATTTTATACAAATCAACCCTTAGTTTTTGATACATCTATCGACCCTTAGCAAATGATAAAGTTGTCAACCTCTTTACTGTCAATATGGCTATTGACCTTTAGCTATCGACCTTTTCCCACAAGGTTGCTGATCTTCCCATCGATGCGTTGCTCGGTGGTTTTGGATTCCCAATATGTTTACAAGACTAATGATTCACTGACTCTCACCCACTCATATAAATAGAGTACCCTGTGGTAATTTCTTTTCACTGTATCCTATTTATAATGAAGCACTTCCTCTTTTTACCCCTGCCCATTGACCCCCTTTCTAGACAACACCCTTCGACCTTCCTGCTTGGTATCTCCAAGTGTAGATCGATAGTTTTACAATCTTGAACCTTGTCGATAGATAACTTGACCATGTCGACTAGACCCTGTCGCTCCTCCATCAACGTTTTTTATCATTGACCTAACATGAGATATTTTTCTTCTTTTATCTATTGAATTTCGACTTTACTCTCAATGGTTGATGATCCCATCGACCGAATTGATCGACAACCCTTCTTCATCGTCTTTATTCTCAACATACTCATTATTTATTATCAATGCTCTCATGATGCAACAATGGTCCACATCAAGGATGCAATAAACACTATTGATAGGTGAGGTGAGAAGCATACACATTCCTAGCCTTCATCAGTTGAGGGTAGCAAGAGGGTATGTGCTTCTGAGTCTAACATGGATGCACCTCAAGGCACTCAGTTTGAGATTCCATTTTCTGAGACTATTTGGCCTCGTAACAATGAGCATTTAGAGGCATATAAAGCAATGAAGAAGCTCACATAAATGCCTACCCACTTCACCTATAAATTCACTCTCAAGGAAATTGGGATCTGGTAGTGCGTGTTTGCTTTACTTACACAGTCAAACCTTGCTTGGTTATGCTTAGCCAATCCCAAGGCATATGTAGAAGAGATAATGGATTTTATGTCTTCCATCCAAGAGGTCTCCACCAAACACATAAATGATCCTACAACGAAATAGAGACAAATGAAGGTTCGTATTAACAATGTTGACCACATGCTTACCAAGATGGTACTGAACAAGATCTTTTGTTCTTCGGATGATGAGGCTATAAGAGCTAGCACTGGGCTATTAGACAAAGATGATTCATGTTCCATTGCTAGTACCTACTAGGCCAAACTCATAGGAAAGTGTCAGTACAAATCTGGATCCTCAAAAGCTTTCGTCGTGCATTCTGGTCTCTGGAGAATAATACATAAAATTGTCATCAATGTCCTATTCACAAAGTCAGAGATAGGGAGCATCTATCATGAAGAATTATAAATTCTATCTCTTATAATGGAAGGACGGCATGTCAACATTGGTCATTTGTTGATCGATAAATGTCTATTTATCTCATCATCCTCACAATAAGTTTGTTACATGGGTGGTCTGATTAGCCTTATCTATCGATCCTTTGACCACTCTATTGCTCCCAAGAGTTGCAAAGATATGCATGGTGACAATCTCATAAACATCAAGTAATTAACATACTTTGACATCATTGTCTGTTGTAATGATAAAAGTCATTATTGCTTCTTGAGGAACAGTCACAACATTCCTTTATCTGAGCTAGCTGACCATGATAAGGATACTTTACTCTTCACAAAAGAAAAATTAAACCTTTTTACCACTGAATTCCGTGCTTCTATTGTTGATTCTTCTCATGGGCTTGTTGCTTCCTCATCCAGAGTACGTATGATACCCACTCTAGCTAAAGCCTCTAAAAGGTCATTGCCTATCATTCCTAAGGAGAATTTTGTTGAGACACATGATGATGATTTTGAAGTTCTACATTCATCTCTTAGGAAATACAAGTTGTTCTCTGTCTCGATGATTCTGATAGATGTTTGAAGTTTGTAGCAAAGTCACCACACAAATATGTATCTCGAGATTTCTCTCAATCCACCCTAAAGGTCCCCACCTCCATCCTAATTATTCTGACACCCGCTGCCACAATAAGAAAACCACCTTCTCCACTTCATTAGGAAGTTCATGATGACCCTGATTGTCAAACTCAACGTCACCACCATATTGCCTCACCTTCTACTTCCCGTGCACCACCTCATCCTAAGAACCCTTCTTCACCTTCCTCAGAGATGGAATATCTTGAAATGTTGGGCATTGTTTTTGGTTGTAAAATTGACTTAATTTGTAGGGTAATTTTTGAACACACGCCTTCTATTCCTAAACTAACAAAAGATGTGTGGTATGTGTCCAAACAAGTTGCTACTTTCCAACACCAGTTGATGGACTTACAACATCTTCCTCAGCAAGTAGCTACACTCGAGTGAAAGATTGATATTTTAGCACATCTTCCTTGACTGACGCAGGAAATATTGGTGGTACAACATCAAATTATGAGAAGTTGGAAAGCCAAAGAAGATGAATGTCAGGAAACTTGAACAATGTATACTTAGGTGCCAATGTCGTCATGAGTTCCCTGCTTGCTCTCCAGGTGAAGGATCTTCTCCATCGTCCCATTTGTCTAATGGAAATTCTTTTGTCCCAAACACAACGAGTGACAAAGTTTGTCGTTCCTCTCCAGAATGTCTTGTTGAGTCATTTAAAGGATCTATCTTGCATGTTTTTTAAATAATACTTACTAAGAAAGGCTTGAGTAACCCTTTGTCTACAACCATCTCTACTTTGGTAAGTCAACAACAACCAAAACCTTTCCATTTGGGTGGAATTCCTTTTCCTCTTATAGAGCCCTACTTCAGCCCATCCAAGGACATCCATTCTCATCCCTTTGAAAATGAATCTCCACTCACTCATTGATCACCTCCAAATTATTTCAATGATAGTTCTACGCATAGGTTGCATGAAATTTTACTTGGCAACAATATCCCTATTAGGTTACTTTGTAGCCTCCATAAACATGAGGAAGATATTTCTATAGGATTTTATACCACTTACCTAGACTTAAAAGATGATGCAGATAGTCCATATGATGATGAACACGCTTCTTATAAAGAGGATAATGTTTTCTTGTCTACCATTCTTTTTATAGCAAATCCAAGGCCACCAAACCCCATCCTCCCTGACCCACCCCTACCTCTTCCACCTTAGCTTCCTTCCAAGATGAATGGGGTTGATTATAGTTGTTTGCATAGAATAAATATCTATGACATCTTTGTCTTATAGGGTGTTTTAGACGATCGCCCTGATGGAAGTTAGATCATTTATCACAATGGGTCTATATCTCTTTCTTTGGAAGAATTCTGGGACATTTTTCACAACCCTATCAAAACAACAAAAAGGATGCTCACAGTCTTGACATCTACTATCCTAGAGGATGTAATGTCCAGTGATAAGGAGTGGTCATACTATAATGCAACGCCCTCCCTTGTCAACTGTTTATATAAGAATTGTTTGGTTACACCTACTATAATGACACTTCTTGACAAACTCACATTACAGAAAACATGAGTTATTCTCCTACCCTTCCACTTCCGAGGATTATGGATGATCTATGTTTTTGCTCTGATTAAGTGTCAGATTACTCTGTTCAATACTTGTGTGACCAATCTACAAAATGCAAACATGTGTATCAAGGACCCTGCAGTAGAAAAGCTTCCTCGCATCCCTATCTGGATTCAATGGGTCATACATCAAGTCCCTTATTTCCATCCTAACTAGATTAACTATGTGATCAAGCCTCTTATTCACCAGCAAAATCAACATAAAGGTGATAGTGCTTTCATCATCTTCTGAGTCATGGAGGCACTCGATTTTTAGATATCAATTGCAAACCTAGATCCCAATATTTTTTCTAGCTCTTCATGGACGTTATGCTATGGAAGTCATCCATGAACAATGTTTCTTTCAAGATCCTGAGCTTCCTGATAACTTATGGGATCATTATCTATTGATTCCTCATCCCACAAGGAACCATTCTGCCACATTTTGCAACATGAAATAACAAAGGAAGGTCAGATAACGCCTTCTCATGTGGCATCCAATTCACTAGTGACTGTACTTGTTTCTACAAAGGCATGTGAGGCAACTGAGATCTAAACTTTATAGATGAACCGGAACCATTCCCTATCTATGAACTAGTTGCATCTACCGAACCAAGTTTTGACAATATTGACAGAAGTTCTTGCTGTGAACTCTCTTACACTCAACTTCTATCTCTCATGTAGCATTTCCAAAATAGCAGTGACAACAATGTTATTTTTTAGCAAGACTAATTGATTTTGATGAAGGACAACCTTCTTGAAAACCTAAAGCCTAGGGGTTATCACTCACATAGCATGATGTTGTCTTATCAATTCCTCCTCAGCCAAACTATTGATGATGTCTACATGGCTAGACCAAATTTACAAAGAGATCTCTGTCAATAGGCTGATTCTAGAGAAAAGATTGATAATGCAGCGTTTGCAATCATCCATTCCAAGTTACACCTTTCTCCTTATTCTCTACGACGACCACTGGGCTTTACTTGTCATTTTTGCATGTGAATGGCAAGTCATATTCTATAACAATTCATATGTTTCTTATTGAATTGAAGGGCTCTGACATTTTACCTTAATTCTAAGCAAGTACTTGTGCTAATGTACTCGTTCCTCTGATTTGGCAGCATGGAAATTGATATGGTTCTCAGGAGCCAAAGAAATGGGAATTTCCAAGGTTTAGCCATAAGAGCCCATAGCAATAGTATCTTTCCAATAATTGTGGACTCTACTCTTGCACTGGATGTACTCTATCTGAGTCCTTCACATTGTTGTCGAAGAATGTTTTGGCAAAAACTATCACTATCTACATGGAACTTCTGCCATGATTCTTCTCAATTCTTAATGGGTGATAGAAATTCTTTGACGACAATCTCACGTGTTTGCATTTTTCTTCCTTCTTTTCACACTCTAAGGATAGTGTGTGTCGTAAGTTTGGTGGGGGGTAATCATGTGAGATAGGTATTCACAATATCAAAAACAAACTTCATTTTGTTTCCTTTTTTATCATTCTTTCCCTCTTCATAAATTTTCTTATTTTCATCAACTTTTTGACAATGTTTCATGTATAAATCGATGAAGAGGCAGATGATCAAAAACTTCAAAAAGAAATTAGTTCGTCTTTCAAGCTATATTTTTTTCAAGAAGACAATTGTCATGATGAACTTTTTCTTTTTTGATGTTGTTTTTATATTTTTCTCTTAGCAGAATATTACTTCTTCCTTTGTTTTTATTATAACCTCAAAACATCATCAGAAGAACTCCACCCAAATATCTAACCAAGAACAGAATCATATTTAGTTGAATGCATATTCTCACAAAAGAAGAAAGAGCTACCTCATTTTCTACTCATTCTTTTTAGTTCATTCAAAATCCCAAAAAGAGTGAGGACTAAAAAATATAGAGAGTAAAATTCATAGACTTTTGTTATGCTTCTAATCCAAAGAGCTAGCAAAATGGTATGTTTTTGTGCTCATGAATACATACATGTCACTTTTTCTAAACTCTAAAGATCAAGAATACACACCCCAACCCCAATGGTGTTCATTTTAAGGTATGGCAATCTGGGGCGATGCTATTTAATATGTGAAATCATTTCTATAAAACCAACTGGTTTGGAATGTAGGGACCACATGCCCATTTAACATGTTGTATCTAAACAACCCAAGAAGAAGGAAGGGATACCGACAAGGATTTTTTCCTACCCATTCCTTCCACCACAAATAATCTGACGAGAGTGAAAGCTACTTTCAAAAGTGAGATATATGTCGGAGATGATTTCATGAGAAAAAACAATCGAGAAACAATTAAAGAAGGAATCTTCTAAAAAATGATGATTTTGCTGAGTTAGATCACTTTATGAATAAGTGTATGACCTTTATAAGAGGTCAATATAAAAGTTTTCTTTCAGTAAATAACTGAATCACATGTTCAATTTTATTAATAAAAGGGTCCTATTAGCTTGAGGACAAGCTAAATTCTAAGTTTGGATGAGTTAATAACATCAGTTTTCATGCACTTTTCATGACTTTTTAATAAATAAAATCATTTGATTTAATGACAGGTCTTCAATTTTTATTCATTTTGTTCTTAAATTACCATCTACTAGGTTTTAATTAAGTTTTGTTGAAATTTTTAGGAATATAATTTAAAATCCTCAAGATTAATGGCTTAGCCATTGACATTTAAGAATGATCATTCATTCAACATTGACACTCGACGGATTCCCGCTGATCATCGACCTATTAGGTTGAAATTTCAACCTTTTCTCAAAGATCGATCGTTAGACCCATAGAGCTCTTGGCCGTTGATCAGAAAGAACGATGAACCTCAAGTCAATAGAGGACAAAATCTCATCGAGTCTTAACTATCAAACACAGTCATCGAAGTTCATGTCGATGAAACTATCATTGATGCTTACATTGATATATCAGATGTCGACATTCATGTCAAAAAATCACCTTGTCGATCCCGCAAAGATCGACGACTCACAAAACCAATAGAGGCTCATCAATCAATCAATGACTTATCAATCATCAAGGTCGGCAGGAGAAAGATGAAGAGTCCATTCCATGTGGACCAATCCAGGATCAACAAAGTACAAGTCAAGTCTGATAAATAGGCCCCTAAGGCATCACTTCAACACATCTTGGATTTTAGAGTCAACAAACTAAAGGCTTTCGGGAGTTCAGAATCCAAGTCTAGACCCATTGACCAGTCTAGTGTCATAGACCTAGCTGGCTATTGACCTTTGGACTTGGGATTTAGCTACATCCATTGATAGATCAACATACCTATTTGTTTCAAGTTGGTTTTTATGGAAGAATGGAGGCCATCAACCATTGGTCATTGACCTATGTGTTAGATCAAATCGAAAGATGGCAGATCGACCACTCAATCTACCCTCATATAACTCTTCCCTCTCTTTTATTTATTATGACTTACTCAAGTTGTAATCTATTTCTTATTTGTGACATGAATGGCTAGACACATAACTTGGGTTGGGAGCAGCCATCAGGCCCTCTCAACCATGTAATCTTTCCTTCTTCTATTTATTACATATGTTCTTATAGTTTTGTTTCTATACTCTAGTTTTAATGTGTCGTATGTTGATTACTACCTTATTGTGATGTTTGATATGGATTTATATGAGAGAATGATTTTGGTTAGATCTGAATTATAGATTAGTAACAAGACATAAGAGTGAGGAGTTATTATAACAAAAGTCACACGGTTATACTTGATCTTTTGGTTATCATATCGAGATACCTTTGGAATCTACCCAGATCTCGAGAGAAGCAAGGAAGTGGATGTCTTTCATGACTTTTTGCACAAAACATGTTAGGAACATATATGAACGGGTACATAAGGTCTTGCATGGTTGAGGTTGGTCTGATTGGTGAAACTAAATCCAAGTTTCCCTTTTTATTATTTCACAATTATCATTATTTCTTTTGATCTTTCATAACTTAGATTTAGTGCTTAAATAGTTTAATTTGTTTGTTGACCAGAACACCAAAAATTCACCTCTTTGAATAGACTAGACTAAGACAAGATTTTTCATTCTTATTATGTTGTTCTTCTTATTCCTATTTTTGACCCCGCACTACTACAATAGACTTTGTATTGAGTTGTGGATGTCTCTTAAAGTCGGGTATAAATTAAAGTCTGATATCTTTTACTGTACAATCATGTTTACACTTTTGACCCACAAAAAGTGCAATCAGTGTCCTAAAAGCCTCTGGTGAGGATCACAAGGCTCACATGAACCTCTCGAGCTACTTGTAACAGCCCATGGATGACTTTAATACTTATTTGGCTAGCAAATATACATTGTGTTTAGGGGAGAAACATGGGCCCTCGTACTTTTAGAAAAGGGTGCAAGGGCCTCTTCAGACTATGCAATGACTTGGGAACATCAAATTAGGTTCTCGTGGTCTATGGCATGAGCGAACTCGACTAGTTTGGAGCATGGATATGGGGGTTTTGAGAAGATCTCAAGGTGTTTTGCTTTCAATTGGAAGCGAGTATTGATGGTGGGGTTTTTTTAACAACTCTCCATTTTCTTATTTGAACCTACATTTAGAGATTTGTTGCTTGCAATCACGCTTAGATATTGATCCAACTAGGGGTTTGACATTATGTGACTTCTAGATGATAAGCCCAAAACTAGGTTCCTTAGATAGGTTAAAACCTCCTCAATTCATCAAAATGGTTTTCACGAGAATCTAGGGATTAGGGAGAGAGAACAAAGGATTTGGGAAGTGTCTATACTACTCTAGGGTCTTCAACTACAAGAGTTAGTGAATGAGATGAGTATTATACATTCGTCATTAGGGAGTCTATATCCAATAGGTCTCTGTCTCAACTAAAGCCTTCTTTTTTCTATTATGAAAGTATACTATCTATAATTAATCATCTAAGTAACTCAAAGAGTCATAACAAATGCAAGGTACTATCTCGATTGAGTCATTATCAGACCTTTGGTAAAAGATTTAGTCAAAATCAAACCACTAACAACCTTAAACTTGTCTTCCAGTTTATAATTAATTAATTCCTTAATAAATTCTAAAGGGCTCAAACAAATTATGATTAATCTTTGAATTCATTTATAACTCTACCTTATTTTCAAACTCAAATAAATATGTTATTGGACATTAATTAGGTCATGAATATGCTAAGTTACAAAATTGCATATTAGTCCAAATTAGGGTTTCTGGACTTCTAGACCATGGCCCATACCTAGGTATTCTAATGTATTCAAGAACTTAACCATAGTCCATATATTGTATTTTTAGCCTATCTCACGATAAATACCTCAATATGGTTTGGTCTCATTATAACTTTGCAAATTAATCATATCTTGCTTCAAACATTGAGTTCCTATAGTTTGAGTTGCATTACATAAATTAGACAACTTGATCAAAGTTATTATGTCATAGTTATTATCATCATATTCATTGAATCCACTAAATTTGGATTTTATATTCCAATTCATCATATTAGTGGCAAACTTTGAGGTCCCAAAAGTTCAAATAAAATTAATTTATTCAGGGGGATGACAAAACTCTATTAGAATCACTAGTTCTATATCACACATATTTCCAATCATATCATGATTCTAGGCATAGATTAAATCAATGATTATTGAATAACGTATAATACATCAACATTCTAGCTGAAGAGATTTTTCAACAACATACCTCAATTACATTGAGGGGAGTTCATTTCTTAGGGCATATGAACATTTTATGCCAATTATCCCTAAAAACCAAAGTTGCTTTACAATCTATTGATGATAACCTCCATAAGATTGAATCACCTAGATACTTAACTTTGTCTCTCCATAGAATCATATGTCATACTACTAGATTTCATGTGAGGAAAACATTACATAAGATATTTTTCTAGAGACCGTGTATCACTTATATTTTCTAGGGTCTTAGGCCAAACCCAAACCCAAATACAAAGTTCATAACGATATTCCCTATATATATTCTATTCATATATTAATACTCCTCACAAAACCCAGAGTAAAATATTATCATGAGGACCATACCACCAAAGAGGGTTCATTCTGCCTATTGAAGAGTATCCTATATTATGAATATATATTGTCAAACCAAAGTCTCTCCTTCACTGAGTCTTGAGACCACACAACCTTAGGAACTTCCTTCACTTAATTAGAGAAACTTCTAATCATCCTAATCCAAGTTATCCTTCTTTATAGGGAGTGTGAGGATTATATTGTTCCTCATATCAAATCACATAGATCACCTAACTTACATCTTATTTACTAACTAAATACTTAAGTATACATGTATTGCATGGCACAGTCAAACTACCATTCAGTCTATCTCCACAAGGCTATATTGCTCATGCTTTATGTCCACACCAAGTTTCCAACCCTACCATTGGTTTCCCAAGATCTATCTTGGGTGATTATACCTCACCTTAACTAGGTTTTATCTATATTATCATCAACCTCTAACCAGTTGGTCATATTTCAAATGGGGTTGAAACCAAAATTGCATAAACCCAAAATGTCATGATGAGATTACTCAAAATAACACACCAAATGATGCTAATCAACTTCATCAACCAGCGCATATGGAAAACAATGAATATATTTTTTGACAAACAATGAATATATTTTTTGATTCCATGCCACAAAGACTACACATCAAGCCAATTTTTGTTCATCTTAAAAAATTTACAAGGAATAATAATGGGACCACTGTTACAACCTATATACAAAAGGTATATTTCTAGCATAGTTACAACATATGCATATATAAGGCATATATCCAAAAAAAAGTTGTTGATAATTCCAACAAAATGCATAATGCTTCTTCCTGAGAGCACTTGGACAACTCTATGATGCATCATAAAAGATCACCACCAACAAGCTATCATTGATCAATGAAGGAAGGCTCCTCTCCATAAAAGCACTAGTTATGTTATTGGTCACCTAAAAGATGTGGATAATCGTGAGGGTGAGAGCCATGTCCTAATGGTTTGATATGAGAACTAATAAAATTTATACTTATAACTCTACAAATTAATATAGTAATAAAATTTGATACGTTGGAACCACTGTTGATGAGTTTTGAAAAGAGAAAGATTTCAACTCACTAGTTACCCACAAGCATACGGAAATCATGTAGTTGAGTGTCGAACCCGAGGAGCTATGCTAGTTAGGAAAAAACATGCTAACTTTCACTAATCTAAATCGAATTTGCAAAAGATTAATTGTTTATAGAACTAAAAAAAGGAAAACAAGGCAAAGGTTTTAAACAACAAAGTTGATTTAATGATTAGGAACTTGAGCATAAGGTTTCACTGCCATAACCATTATATCACATGAATGTAAGAAATAAGATCATTGTTTAATAAGCAAGGAGGTTGTCATCGTCATGCATTTCCCAATTCCATGAGATGGTTCTTAACTTCACATAATGCTCCTGCATCTATGATTAGTATCAAACACAACTGAAACCCTCAATAATCCCTAGCCACTCCCGTGGTCAAGAGAATATTTTCATAGATCATACTCCATACTTCCTAATGCATTCTCCTAAAGCACAAGGCAAGCATAAAACATGTATAAAAGGAGGCCAGCCTAGCATACAAGCAAGAAAACACCATAGTCATCCATGAAGGAAAGCAAATTAAATAGCAATAAGAACAAAATTTGAGTTCACATGATCAATGGCATGGGAGCTACTCACACATGCTCAAGAAAAGAGCTGTACTCGTCCATAGTGAAGATATGCAGATACATGATAGTAATTTTAGAGTTTTGCATTCTTAAGAGAAGGAAAAGCTAGAAAAATCACAGATGCAAGCTAAGGGGAGAGAAATCCAGATAGAGGATGAAGTTCCACCACTAGAAAGCTCCAACTCAGACAAACTTCCCTCCCAAAAAGCTAGAATGAAGAGAGTGGCTCTGGTGCACCTTAGAGAAGGAAAATGGAGAAGAAATGAAGTAGAATGAGGGTTCTTCTCCAAGAAACCACCTTCTTCTACCCCAAATTTTGCCTTCCTCTCTCTGGAACTTCTCTCAGAATTAAAACACTTCAAAATGATCGAGCATAAACGCCTCATGGGCTCCCATTTTCTATTAAAATGAGAGGCAATCATTTTCGATTTTTGCAAAAATTGACAACGACGCGGCGTGTCTTTTGTCGAGCACGCCATGTCATATCGTTTGTGTTTGCTTAGTGTTGTCACTACATTGAGGTACATGGCATGTTTGAATAAGACACACCGTGTTTCTATCTTCAGGGAGTGAATCAAATGAAGGGCACACGGTGTGTCTGAATAAACACACGTCGTGTTCTTTGACAGAAAGGTGAAGGTAGTCTTCATGTACCAGGAACACGCCGTGTCTGATGAAGGATGCATCGTGTTACCTCTTTTCTTTGATTTGGTCTAGACATTGTTGGAGAATCACACGCCGTGTGTTTAGTAACGCACAATGTGTTCTTTGTCCTGAAAGACTGTCTGTAAGTGAACACGTCGTGCTCTTAATAGAACATGTCATGTCTTCTGCCATTTCTTCAGAAATTTGCTTTGGATCAGTAGAAAAACTTGGAGAAGTCCCACTGAGGTTGGATATGAGTTAGGTTATCTCCAATATGACCTTTTTAATACATATCTGCAATCAACATCATGTGATAAGAACAGAGACTAAAAAGTGTGGTAAAATGGATATAAATAGATGCTAATTTGGGAAGAAATGAGTTGAAACTGTGTGTGAAGAAATGTAAATAATTGATATAAAGAAAACACAACAAATCCCCCTAAGCTTGAACCGTTGCTTGTTCTCAAGCAAAAATAACATAGAAACATACATGAAAGAATTTTCAAGCTCATGTATAGATTAGTTGAAAGAAAGATATGTAATGTTCAACCAACAATGATCAACAATTTATACCCATGGCCATCAACTCAACTTAAACATCAATGAAAATGATTCTTAAGTTCATCGAGGGTGGTTTTAATTTAATGAATCAATCAACTCAACAACATTAAATAGAATTTGGATAACAAAGACAAACAATTAGTGGATGCACAACACTATTTCTCAGCTATGAAGGGTACAAATGATGAAGTCTAAGTTAACATTAACATAATTAGTTGCACCTCTCCTTTTTTTTGCAAAAATGATATGGCAAATGCATAATGGGCTTCGGCACTCGGTTGCTAATGTAGGCTTATGCTCACCTGGAGTGTCGGTTGGGGTATTTTACCCTCTTTTTAAGACATACCACCTAACCATCATGGCCAGCATGATATGTGGGAAGTTTAGCCATCTTTTATGGGATATGAGGGTGAAATGAGATAAAGAAGATTTTAATTATTTTCTGCAACATGGGAGAGTCAACTAAATAGCAACATTAGCTAGATTTCATTTCATCCATTTGTTTTTAAAAAAATCACAGAAAGAAAGGTTGAAAAATGCACTAAGAGTTTGGCAAGGGTATCCCATTTTCCAAATGATGTTGTGGTGTTAATTTACTCACCAAAAAGAAACCATTACATGTTTTAGGCAATAAATGATGAAAAAGTTGAGTGTTCAAGCTATAAGTATTAAGTTGAAATAAACATGCGTTGAAGGCCAAAAGATTTCAACTAATCTATGCATGCTCTTTGGAATTTTTTCAATGATAGATTAAGGTGCAAAAGGACAAGATGGTTCAAACTTGGCAGAAAAATTAGTTCATTACATCAAGATAGCCTCGCATCATACATGATTTTTCCACAAAAGGAAAGAAAAACAAAGAACAACATGAAAGAAAAAAAGATATGACAACATGAAAAACATGAAAAACAATAAAATTAAACTACATTACTGGCCGGTTGCATCCCCCTAAGCTTGAAATCTATAGTGTCCTCGCTGCATCAATCAAACCTATGAAGGAAACAATCGGGGCCCTATCATGGGGTGGGGCATCAGTGGAATGGGCCAGGGCCCATGTGATCAGAGGGGAAGAACTGGCTGACGAGATCATCGTCATCTGGAATACCAACCCACATGGGGTGTGGAACAAACTCAGGCTATAGCGGTGGAGTAGGTTGGTGCTATTGTGGCATGGAGTAGTGGCCTTGAGAAAGGTGCCAACTATCCATGCAATGAACCATATCATTCATAGTAGAAAATTGTTGACCCATCAGGTCCATGCGGTAGTCCATGTGGTCAAACCGCTGCTACACATAGCCATATAGATTCCTGACATCAGGAATTGCCTAGGAGTATGATGTCTATGTGCTTGTGGAGGAAGGTGGTGGAGTAGTAGGTGGTGCCTCAGTATCATCAGTAGCTCTAGTTGCATCAACTTCTTCTTTAGTGTTCAGAATGACTTTCCAGTTATCTTTGTTCTCCAATGTGATATGCTCAGCATCTGGAATGTCAATGTATTGATCGTCATCAAAGAATTGCCAAAATTTGGTATTACTGTTGGCAACCCTTGAGATCAATCCTGTAGAAAGTAGATACTAAATGTCTACCAGGTTTCTACCTGGTGTAGCCTCGAGACCTGTCAGATCAACATTTAACTTATGTGCTATCAAAGTGATCAAGCCACCACACACTATGTCTCCAGATTCCCTCTTCTTTACTCTCTTAATGTCTAGGAAATGCGTAAGGATATAATAAGCTGCATTGATCTGATAGTCATACATCATTCCCCACAAAAAGAAAAAATATAGCTTTTCAATGACCCCTTGAGTTTCTTTCTTAGAAAAGACTCATGTACTAAGAAGGCCATGCATGTATCAAAAAATAGGGTTGTGAATAGTGGATGCCCTGGCTTGCTTGGCATCATGGCATTCCTCATCTGATATCTCAAACCAAAATTCATCACTGTCAAAAGCTGGCGGATAACTAATTGCCCCTTTGTAGTGGCAATCTAAAACCTCACGAAAATGCCTGAAGGTAAGCTTAAAACTATGACCCATAAGGCAAAAATAGATAATACCATAAGGTTTCATTTTCTTTTGTGGGTCTTGCTCTGTAGTGAGCGTCGTCAAAAACTCATAAACTAAACGGGGGTAACTATTTGATACCGTGCATCATATGTAGCTTAGCCCCAAATCTTATAGGCGCATGAAGACCTCATCCTTGAAGCCGAGGTTGGTGAGAGTCTGCTCGCAAGCAAATCATGTAGGAAGCACCCTCCTTGCTATGAGGAACTGGTACATTGGGTCTTCCTCAAGAGTGACCTAGAATTGGGTCGTGGAGATGTATGTTGGTGCAAAGGAGGAGCTAGCACCATGCTTGCGATTGGAGGTCTGCTTGAGAGGTGCCATTTGCTGAAACGTCGAAAGACACGACGTGTCTTTTTGTGAACATGGCATGTCGACGTCGCTGACTACTACAGAACTTGCTGACCAGAAGAAAGACATGGCATGTCTGTTGAAAGACGTGTTGTCTACCTAGGCGATTGTGGTGGCTTGAACACAAAGAACATGGCTGATTTGTGGCTTTCGCGGCATGTCTTTTGTGTGGGGAAATGAAGAGATGGCTGAGACGGGACTAATGAAGCTTCTTTCTATGATTTCGTGCCCAAATGGGGCCAAACGGCACCGGAGATGAAGCTTTTTCTACTTGGAACTTGAGAAGAGAAGAAGAAGAAGAAGAAGAGCCAGTCTTGACAGTGCCAGAGTAGAAGATCGGTAGAGAAGAGGGACTTCACAGTCTTGGTGTTGTCGATGGTGGCTTGGAGATGTGGTTTCTTGATCCAAATCTCACACGGTTGGTCGTCGATGGAGGAGACTCAGACACGGTTGGCAAAATGTCTGGAATGAAGTGAGGAAGACGGTGGCCAGTGAGGGTTAAAAACTCATATTCTCATCAAAAGACACAGCATGTTTGTTGAAAGACATGGCGTGTTTCTTGACAGAACTTGCTTTGTGTGTTACAAGACACGTCGTGTTCTACTATGTACACACCGTGTCTAAATCCAGAAGTTCAAGTTGTGTCCCTTTCACTGATAAATACACGACGTGTTCAAAGAAAGGCACGACGTGTTATTTTCTAGATAAGTTATGCTCTATGTTGCTGCTGAAGTACACGTCGTGTCTGAATGAGGACACATCATGTTCTTTTCCAGATTGAGTATTACTTTGGTCTGCTGGACAGTGACACGGTGTGTCTTTTTCTGACACGTCATGTGTTTTTGAGTTTCTGCTCGCTTTTTGTCAACTGTAAGAAAGGACATGCCATGTCAAAGAAAGACACATCGTGTCTCTTTGAGTTTTTATAGAATTTAGCTTCTAGCCAGTACCTACAGAAGTATAAGATGCAAGTATAAATGTTTAAGTTATTACATACACCCATGACAAGCTTATTTTTGGGAAATTTAAAGATTGTTCTTGACTCAAACTACTAGAATAAATTCTAATCTAATGTGGGGCCAACTCCCACAAGTTCCTCCATTTAAAGTCAGGAGTAGGACTCTTTAGTCTTTTGATCAAGCATCTTGGAGGGAGCAAAAGGCTCCCTTGTCAACTTCGTCTCTAGATGTGTACAACTTGGAACGTTGTCCATTGACCTTGAAAGTTGATTGTTTTCCTTACAGCTCCACGGTGCCATAGGGATAAACATGTAAGACTAAGAATGGTCCAGACCACTTGGATCTTAGCTTTCCTAGAAACAACTTGAGCTTAGAGTTGAATAGGAGCACTTTATCTCCTTCCTTGAAGTCTTTGACTTTGATTCTTTTATCATGCCATTTCTTTATCTTCTCTTTATAGATTTTGGCATTTTCATAAGCATCCATACATAGCTCTTTCAGCTCTTAGATCTGCAACAATCTTTTCTCTCCAGATTTCTTAAGATCATAATTAAGAAACTTGATTGTCCATAATGCTTTGTGCTCTAATTCGACATGAAAATGACAAGATTTGCCATAGACGATTTTAAAGGGATTCGTCTCTATGGGAGTTTTGAAAGTTGTCTGTATACCCATAATGCATCTTCTAACATAAGTGCCCAATCCGTTCTTGAGCTGGAGACAGTCTTTTCTAGAATAGCCTTTAGTTGCCTATTGGATATATCCACTTGGCCAGATGTTTGAGGGTGATAGGGTGTGGATATATTATGCTTTACCCCATATTTTCTAAGCAAGTTGTTTAAGTTTCTCTCCTTAAAATAGCTGCCATCATATGAAATGATTGCTCTTGAAACTCCAAATTTTGGAAAGATGGTCTTTTGAAAAAGTTTGATGATTAACTTTGCATCTGGAACTTGAGTGGGAATTGCATCCACCTATTTGGACATGTAATCACAAGCCACCAATATGAACTTGTAGCTGCATGAGAAGAGGAAATATCCCATATAGTCTACACCCTACACATCAAAAACTTCTATCTCCAGAATTGAGTTTAATGGCATTTCATCTCTCCTTAAAATTCCCCCACCTCTTTGGCAGCTATCCCAAGACTTGACAAATGTGTGTACCTCATGTAATAGACTTGGCCAATAAAGGCCAGATTGTAGGATCTTTGTTGCTAATTTGTGGGTGCCAAAGTTTCCTCCGTAGGGAGAAGAATGACAATCTAAAATCACATAACCAACTTCCTCGTTTGGGACACACCTCCTTATGAGTCCATCAGCATATTGCTTAAACAATAATGGATCATCCCAGTAGTAGAATTTTATATCATGAAGAAACTTCTTTTTCTATTGGTATGTCAAGCCTAGAGGTAGTTGTCATGTACCAAGAAAATTTGTGAAATATGTGAACCATGGTGCTTGTGTAGAAGACAAGGCATAGAGTTTCTCAATTGGCAATCGGTCCTCAATAGGCAATGAACTTTCAGCACTTTTATTCAACCTAGATAGATGATCTACAACGTTGTTCTATGTCCCTTTTCTATCTCAGATTTCAAGATCAAATTTTTGAAGGAGTAATATCCAGTGGACGAGACGGGGTTTAGCATCTTTCTTGTTAAGAAAGTACTTAATTGCAGCATGATCTGTATGCACAATGACTTTGGATCCTACCAAATTGTTGGGTTTTAGGGGAGGCAGAGAAGGCAGCGGAAACAAAAAATTTCTCCTCCCCCAAACCCAAGATAAGGAAATGCGTCAATGTCTATACAATAGGAAGGAATGGTTTGTGGAATCATACCTTGTCCCGAGGCTTGCTCGGCAACAATACCTCGCACCTTGCGCAGTCTTCACCTCTGGTCTTGGATGGTGTCTGTGCAGCTCCTAGTCGCACCGAGACTGACGACTCCTGGTCTCACCGAGACTGTCGGGATTGACAGTTGTCCTCCCAGCGACAGAAATCTCCCGCCTCTGAAGTAGTCCACACGGACCACCTAGAACTCCAATCTCCTTATCCCGCAAGGAATTGGAAGGAGTCACACCCTCCTGTTAGCGTACTAGTCATTGACACACTCTCATGCCACCAGTCGCTTTCTATAGTTGTCTTTCCCTTGTTGTGCCTCCCTTATCGGGTAGCACTTGCTCGGGCTCTCTCGATTACCAAAACAAGAGAGAACGACAACTTTACAGAACAACTGGTTGCACTGAGTTGTTCTTTGAGAAGCCCCCAATACCCCTATATATAGGAGGGTCATGGGATAGGGTTCTCTATCCTGGGCAATGCGGGACTAAAGCAGGAGTAGAAGGGTTCGAGATTTTCCACAAAAACAACCAACTGCATGATCTGAACCAATCGTTTCATTTCTGAAATGGTCAGTTGGGGACCTGAGTCGGTCGGTTGACACCTCAACCGATCGGTTGGGACACCTCAATCAGTCGGTTCACTTTTGAACCGATCGATTCGTGGCCCTGGTCAATTCTCGATTGACTTTTCCTCTTTTGTTTCCAATTGGTACCTAATCCCAATCCTTGGGCAAGTGAAACAAAAGGAAAATTCTCACCAATCTTACTTTCCCAACTTGCTCGGTTGGACCAGTTGAATCGATCGGCTCAACACTTGAACCGATCATTTCACCCTGTCCATGAGCTGATCGATTCACCACCTGAGTCGATCGGTTCACAAGCTCAGTCGATCGGTTCATCACATGAGCCGATTGGTTGGGTGTGCAGATTGTGCAAAAATAGTCAATTGCAGTTTCAATCAATCCGATACTCTAATCAATCGATCCAACACCTTGAATACTATGATTTTGAGTTATCAATTAATTGAGTGTTTAATTGAACTACTAAACTCCTTTAGCAATCAATCTAAACATAGTTGGTGGACAAAACTCCTCTTCCAGGTTAAATCCTATGTGTGTGACACTGTAGGTCCTTTTCACGTTGGCAGTGAAAGTTCATAACACTTATGACTTCACAAGCAAAGAGCGGTGCCTAGTCACACATCAGTGCTACCCAAGTGAAATAGAAAGTTAGAGAACAACTTTCACTCCTATAATCTGTGAATGGTGTTACAATGAATGTATAATTCCTTTGTCACTGATATCCCGAATGAACTCGAGGCATGGAACAGTCATCCTGTCAACATTCATTCACTTTCTTGATCTCATAGTGGATTGGAGGAGATATGTATGACATCAATATCACGTAATGATTCACACATGCGTGTGCACGCCTATCTCAATCCTACTCATTAAGTGGCCACGGATATCAAACTCCCTCAGGAGGGAAAAATCCCATATCTATCACTCACCCCTCAAAAGCCCCATGTGTCAAAGTCACCCAATCATCACCTTTATAACAACCCATGTTTCAGGACTGCGTTTGATGATGTCAAAGTGTACCCAACGACATGTGTTGAGTGTAGTGATTTCAGGTCAAAGAATCACATTCACCACCATCACTGTGAGAACTAACTGTGACTACCATGTCATGGTTCCATGTTTCAAACTCACGGTGGGTCTGTCTGGTACACTTGTTCTCTAACAAGTACCTATGTGTTTGGTTTGATATCTCTATATCATGACTAATGAGATTCTATCATCAACCAACACCACAATCTAGTCTTGTGTGTCATTGTTGTCTATCTACCTTCCACAATGACATCCGACTAGGGACATAACAAGAATGTACAAACTCTTAGCTTCCGTATGATCTCATCGTTCAGGTCCGTAACCTGAAAGCATACGTCATTGAGTACTGTCATTCTCTAGACATTCAATGTGTTCTATCACTATCTCATATGACTGAACCAGAAAGAATTGTAAGCTTTCCTTTGATGTTTATCAAATCAATCTTAATGTATCCCATCAATCATCCCATGATTGGCTCTCAGGGCATACATACCAACAGACTCCCACTTGCACTGTGAGACAATCACCCTTGAATCATATTCATAGTGATCTTCAAACATGTCCCACATGTTACTGTGCTCTTGTGCCAACATAGTGAGTTATGGGAACACCTTGCCAAAGTCAATATTAATTGTATTTATCACATCTCTTCGTTGTACGTCACACGTATGAGATGGAGCTGCCGTAATATGTGATCTAGTATTCCTTTGCTAACTTTTAGCCACATTGCATGATCAAGGATTCCATACTTGTCATCAATAACCAGAATATCTATAAGTTCATCTCAATGAACTCCTAGATCCATATAGTATCCACTGTTGTTCTCTAACACACGGATACTCGACATTTCCTTTTAAACGGTTTCATTGGAACGTTTCCAATAATCAACAAACTTTCACTTGTATATATATCCCATATATATTTTGCGATTAATTTTATGTCCTTTTTGGAAGTTCGCATCAATGTAACTCTTTACATCGAACTCTTCCTTATCTCCATAGAACTAGTATTTCACAAGTACTTATCAAGTTCTCATGGTTTCCAATAACCCTTACTAGAACCAGACAGACATCCACTCGTCATGTCCCACATACGAGTTATCAGGATGAGCACATCATATTGTCATGTCCTACATACAAGATGATGAATGCATTTTATTCTTGTCATGTCCATACATGCAAGATAATGGGATGATCACATACATGATATATCCATATCTATTCTTAGTGTTCACATTCCTCATAAGAATTGGACACTTGACCTTGGGATACTAACTCCATGAAGCATGGACAAGTTTTCTCCCACTGAATCTGTGCATATTGAACCCTTCAGTACAGATCGCCAATGTATGCTCTCTTTTTTCCAGGTCAAGAGGTTTTCGAGAACTATCTCTATATATCTCTATTCCTATCACATAGGAAACATCTCTATCTTCCTTAAAGATAATTTCCAATTTGGATTTCCATTCTAGAACATTTCCATTTCACATCAACATGTAGAATGTGAACATGCTCCCACTAAATCACTGATCCCTTCTTTATCTTTGACATATCAGTCAAACCCTTTGACTATATCATCAAAGTAAAGATCCAATCCCGAGTTGCTTGTACTCAATCAATCACATTGATTAGTCCATTGTATTGCATTAGTGGATTCATAAACCTTATAGGTTGTGTCACGTACACATCCTTATTTTATTCCTTATAGGAATGCAATTTTAGTATACATATGCCAAATGTCTTAGTCATTAAGTTGCAATTAACAAGCATCATCCTTCTCAAATGTTATCCATGTGTTTTAACACTTAACACTTATTTGCGCTTATGGATTTCCATCCAATGGGTGCTACCATCAAGGTCATACCTTATGGTTCACATGGAAGTCATTTAGGATGTAATGGTCATACACCATAACTCAAAATCTGATTCCTCATATTCATCTAGATAGTTGATTCATCACATGACCAACTCATCATATAGATGATTGAGATGTATCTGTCAAGGATATAAGAACTCACAACTCTTTGTGATTCTTAATGTCCTTTATTAGTGTGGGGTATTCTTTATTTGAGAAGAACTTAGTTATTTGATAATCATTCTCTAACTCCTTAGAGTATGAATCCTCTTTGGTCCATACATCACCATGCCTTAACCATGAGTTCACTATGATACACTATCATAATCACCCATGAGAACCTTTTGGTCTAAGTATTTCATTCATTGATCTCATCAAGAATTAACACTTTACCAAATTCACACTTCATCTATGATATCCTTGAACATTTCAAGATATTCATATTGGTATTTCTCTAAACACCACTTGAAGTATTAGCATGTTTTCCAATAGGTATGTAAATACATCACATGTATTATACTTAATAGGATAATCATTCTCCCACTACCACTAGTGAAGATTGATTAATCATGTCCAAGATATTCATGTCTCTTACTGGTTCTCTAACCAAAAGAGTCTAGATCTATCCATCACATGGAAACTAGAAATGAATTTCTCATGATTGATGCTAATTTGATTGTTTGAGTTATCAAAAACTTTTGGGTATCATTTTATCTTATGCATACCAAGTACCACGAGATATACAAGGCATTGCCACAAAGATCATATCTTTAAGAGATTGAAACATCAACTTTATTAATTGCCATCATTGTCTTACAATATGCAAAATAAAGTGTTTCTATCTATTGGCAAATATGAAATGGGAGTCCATAACTGTATTACATGCCTTTTAGGCTGAAAATAAACTAAAGTACTCCTATCTATGGCGGAAATGCTTGCCCCATTTATTGAGTGTTTTACACTTTTCATCTTGGTATCATATACCTAAAAAAGTGGTTCATTTCATGATACCTTAGGTGGAGATCTCCATCCCCTCCTTCATCTTCTTTTGTTCTTCCAGATATAGAGAGCAATTCCCTCATACACCCTTTCCCCATGTGCCTTGAGGCTGAAGACGGCTTGTGCTACTGGCTAGCATCAGAACACTTCTTTGCTTTGCCCTTGCCTTTACCCTTGAGACTTACCCTTCATTGATCATATCAAACGTTAGGATTTGTCTTTCTTCATAGTTGCCTCTACCATCCTCAACATGTACAACAACTCTGTCAACGCTTGTCAAAGTTGTTCATGTTGTAGTTCACCATGAACTGTATGATTCTCGCAACATTTGCAGTATCATACCAATAACTAACTCTTGGCTCAGAGGGAATCCATCTTAGTCAGGTTTTTCCACATACCCAATCATATTGAGTATGTGAATACCTTAGTGGATCTCCTTCTGTCATGACATACTAGGACAGTGTCCTTGAGACATCATATGTCTCATGTTGTCTCTGCAACTCATAGTTCAGAGAACACAACATCAAGCACTCTACATTAATGGCATCCTCAGTATGCTTCCATAAGCATCCTTTAAGCCATTGGTGTGGTGGGATCGAGTTCATCTGATTCTGGTATAACTAGGACTTAGAGCTTTCGCTCTACGATTGAGAACACTTCTCATCATCCTAACCAGTCGTGGAATTATTCCCATTTAATTTGTTGGTCTCAAAGACCGATCGCAAATAAAGTGATTATTGTTGATTAACCATTTATTTTAATAAAAGGAAATATATGCAATTTTAGTCCAAAACTCATTTTTGACTTATTTGATTGATTTGAAAAGTTGACGATATAATTAGGCCTTTAATTAATTATCGCTCCCACTATTTTACTTCAAATTGAGCCCTCACCATCGATTCGAAAGATTGCAGCGTACAACCTTCTAGTGGGCAAGATCCTGAAATCCTCTAAGTCATGGACCAGCTAGGGCTGTCCCCCACAACTTAGATCTCTCAGGTAGGCAACTTTTGCCAATTGCATCATATGAAACTCTTGATAAAATGTCATATGCAACTCCTTGCCATGAGCATCTCCATGCCTCAAGGTGCTAGATCCTATCTAGGTCACTTTGTTAAGTCCGACCCAAAGCCAACACAATGAATATGCACCCTGCTAGGGCAGACCCACACATTCATCCTTCATGCTTCCATGAGATAGACGGTGCACCACGCTAGGGTGTTCCAACACTTAGTCGATCAAGCTTTTCATGTGTGTCGCATTTGGAAGGCATATAAAACTTAATATTTAAAGAGGGATTTGGTTTTATATACATATACATATCCAATCACCACAATATATAGTACATATCATATACATGTTATATCCCACAGAAAACATGTGAAACGATAAAAGCGATGATTATGGCCATCCTAATGTGATTCCTCGAGCCAAGAGGAATCACGGTCATCTAGGTCTACATCACATGCAATTTGTACAAGATGAACTCTGTGTTATAGCCATCCGAGTTGATCAACTCATCAAATGAATGAACTGCTCACTCTGGCTGGTCGTTGGGGTGCCACCAGCTGATCGGTTGGCTCCTCCAACCGATCGGTTCACCTGATCATCGTGCATCTCCTTTTGGTCACCACCCGCTCGTCTCGCTCCTCGAACTGGTCATCAACCGATCGGCTCACTCCTTGAACTGATCGTCTCGAACGTCAACCGATCGGTTCACTCCTTGAACCGATCGTCTCAGCTGTCATCAAGATGCCCGCCATTCTTTGACATAACAGGAAATAAAATCTATCCTATTTTATATTTAAATAGGGAAATCTCGAGTTACATTTTAGGGGAGCAAAGGTAGGAAAGAAATCTCGAATTATTTCGAGTTACAATAGGAATAAGAGAAAGAAGATCGATGCACAGACCAAGATGCAAGAAACCACATACAACCATACACAGATAGGGTTTATTGGCCATAACCATGCTATACATCCACCATAAAACTCGTTTAAGGGTGACGCGTATCAAGTGCATTCATATTACATATCATATATGTATATTTGGATTTGTGGATTTAGGATTGGACATGCATAAAGCCAATTTTATTCGCATCGTATGAAATAAATAAAGGCGACAAAACAAAATCGATTATATCGATAATCCTAAAGTATACAGCAGTTGACGTGGCTCTGATACCACTGTTGGGTTTTAGGGGAGGCAGAGCAGGCAACGGAAACAAAAAAATTCTCCTCCCCCAAACCCAAGACAAGGAAACACGTCAACTTCTATACAATAGGAAGGAATGGTTTGTGGAATCATACCTTGTCCCGAGGCTTGCTCGGCGACAATACCTCGTGCCTTGCGCGGTCTTCAACTCCGTTCTTGGACGTGTCTGTGCAGCTCCTGGTCACACTGGGACTGACGACTCCTGGTCTCACCGGGACTGTCGGGATTGACAGCTGTCCTCCGAGCGGCAGAAATCTCCCGCCTCTAAAGTAGTCCACACGGACCACCTAGAACTCCAATCTCCTTGTCCCACAAGGAATTGGAAGGAGTCGCACCCTCCTGTCAGCGTACTAGTCGCCGACACACTCTCCTTCCACCAGTCGCTTTCTGCAGTTGTCTTTCCCTTGCTATGCCTCCCTTATCGAGTAGCACTTGCTCGGGCTCTCCCGGTTACCAAAACCAGAGAGAACGACAACTTTACAAAGGAACTGGTTGCACTGAGTTGTTCTTTGAGAAGAAGCTTGGGTAACAAGTATCATGTTTATTTGTAGCATTTGTGTTAATAAGTTATGCTAGAGAACTCGGTTGATGTTACATTTCTGTTATATATCCATAGTTCATTGATGATTATTCATATCTGTTGTATTCATTACAAGTATATGGATGAACTTATGAGATCTAAAGTTTTATTTCAAACTAAGGAAGCAAAGTCATACCACAATAATGCTATGTTACTGATAAGGACCAAACCCTAGTGTCGGTAGCTAATGCGTCGATAAGAGGGTGTGACTCCTTCTGATTCCGTATGGGACAAGGAAATCAGAGTTCCAAGTGGTCCGTGTGGTCTATTACAGAGGTGGGAGACTTCTACCGCACAGAGGACATATGTCAATCCCAACAGTCCTGGTGAGACCAGGAGCTACACAAACACCGTCTAAGACTGGAGGTGAAGACTGCACACCCAACCGATCGGCTCATGTGATGAACCAATCAGCTGAGTTTGTGAACCGATCGGCTCAGGTGGTTAGTCGATCGACTCATGGATAGGGTGAAATGATCGATTCAAGTGTTGAATTGATCGGTTCAACTGGTCCAACTGAGCAAGTTGGGAAAGTAAGATTGGTGAGAAATTTCCTTTTATTTCACTTGCCCAAGGATTGGGATTAGGTACCAATGGGAAACAAAAGAGGAAAAGTCAATTGGGAACTGACTAGGGCCGCAAACCGAGCGATTGAGGCATCCCAACCGATCGGTTGAGGTGTGCAGATTGTGCTAAAACAGTCAATTGCAGTTTCAATCAATCAATTCAACACCTTGAATACTATGATTTTGAGCTATCAATTAATTGAGTGTTTAATTGAACTACTAAACTCCTTTAGCAATCAATCTAAACATAGTTTGTGGACAAAACTCCTCTTCCAGGTTAAATCCTATGTGTGTGACCATGTAGGTCATTTTCATGTTGGTAGTGAAAGTCCATAACACTTAGGACTTCACAAGCAAAGATCGGTGCCTAGTCACACATCAGTGATACCCAAGTGAAATAGAAAGTTAGAGAACAACTTTCAATCCTATAATCTTTGAATGGTGTTATAGTGAATGTATAATTCCTTTGTCACTAATATCCCAAATGAACTCGAGGCATGGAACAGTCATCCTGTCAATGTTCATTCACTTTCTTGATCTCAGAGTGGATTGGAGGAGATATGTATGACATCAATATTACATACTGATTCACACATGCGTGTGCACGCCTATCTCAATCCTACTCATCAAGTGGCCATGGATATCAAACTCCCTCAGGAGGGACAAATCCCATATCTATCACTCACCCCTCAAAAGCTCCATGTGTCAAAACCACCCAATCATCACCTTTATAACAACCCATGTTTCAGGACTGTGTTTGATGATGTCAAAGTGTACCCAACAACATGTGTTGAGTGTAGTGACTTCAGGTCAAAGAATCACATTCACCGCCATCACTGTGAGAACTGACTGTGACTACCATGTCATGGTTCCATGTGTTAAACTCACGGTGGGTCTGTCTGGTACACTTGTTCTCTAACAAGTACCTATATGTTTGGTTTGATATCTCTATATCATGACTAATGAGATTCTGTCATCAACCAATACCACAATCTAGTCTTGTGTGTCATTGCTGTCTATCTACCTTCCACAATGACATCCGACTAGGGACATAACAAGAATGTACAAACTCTTAGCATCTGTATGATCTCATCGTCCAGGTCCTTAACTTGAAATCATACGTCATTGAGTATTGTCATTCTCTAGACATTCAATTTGTTCTATCACTATCTCATATGACTGAACCAGAAAGAATTGGAAGTTTGCCTTTGATGTTTATCAAATCAATCTTAATGTATCCCATCAATCATCCCATGACTGACTCTCAGGGCATACATACCAACACAAATACTGTCTAAACTTGTCAAAAGCATATACTATGGCAAGCATCTCCTTCTCAGTGGTTGTATAGTTGATTTGTGCCTCATCTAAGGTTTTGCTTGCATAGTGTATAGCATGAAGCTTTTTATCTTTCCGCTATCTAAGAACTGCTCCTACTGCGTAGTCACTAGCGTCACACATTAATTCAAAAGGAGAACTCCAGTCCAGTGGTTGTATGATTGGGGCTGAGACAAAAGATTTTTTGATCTTGTTGAAGGTTGCATGGCAAGCATCATCGAATATTAACTCAGTATCTTTTGCAAGCAAGGAACACAATGGTTTTGCAATCTTGGAGAAATATTTGATGAATCTCCTGTAAAATCCTACATGTCCAAGGAAACTACGAATGTGTTTGACTAAAAAAGGAGTAGACATCTTCTCTATAGCTTCCACTTTAGTTTTATCAACTTAAATACCCTTATTAGAAACAATATGGCCTAGTACTAGACCAGACTATACCATGAAATGGCACTTTTCCTAGTTTAGTACTAGGTTAACCTTTTTGCAACGGTCTAAGACTTTAGTTAAATTACACAAGCGGTGATCAAAAGAATCCCCATAAACACTAAAATCCTCCATGAATATTTCCATTATATTTTTAATAAAATTGGAGAAAATAGCCATCATGCAACATTGAAACATGTCTGGGGCGTTACAACGACCAAAGGGCATGCGACGGTAAGCATAGGTCCCATAGGTATATGTAAATGTGGTTTTCTCTTGATCAGGAGGGTAGATTGAAATTTGGAAAAACCTAGAATACCCATCCAAATAGTAAAAGTAAGAATGATTTGCAAGTCGCTCAAGCATCAAATCGATAAAAGGCAAGGGAAAATGATCTTTGTGAGTTGCTTTATTCAAACACCGGTAATCAATACACATATGCCAACCTGTGACTATGTGTGTATGTATTAACTCATCATTATCTCCCCTAATGACAGTTACCACATGAATGGAACTAACCCAAGGGCTGTCACTTATAGGATAAATGATGCCAGCATCTTTCAATTTAAAATTTTCCTTTTTAACCACTTCCAACATGTTTTGATTTAAATGTCTAGGTGGTTCAATAGTGGGTTTAGCATCATCTTCCATGTTTATTCTATGCATGCAAATGGAAGGTTGGATGCCCTTTAAAGCATCAATAGAGTAACCAATGACATCTTTATATAAACGTAATTCGGCAAGCAATTTATTTTCTTGTTCATTAGTTAACTCATCATTGATTATGACTGGAGAAGTGGAATCGGTGTCAAGAAATGTATACCTCAGCCTGGGTGGAACGGCTTTGAGTTCTACCTTTCTCCCAATTGCATTTTTTTTGGCTTTATCATCAAGAAATGAAGTATCTTCATTAATAGAATTTGGTTGAGCAACAGAATATACTCCAGAATTTTTATAGTTATCATTTGTAGCTTCATCATTAGTACAATAGTTAAATATCAATTTAGTCTCATTCTGATCTTCCTCCACAATAAAGTCAATAGAGTCGATAATACAGAGTTCTTCCACTTGTGAAGGTGCCTTCATGGCATTAAACACAGAAAACTCCATAGCTTCTTCATCGACCCTTAGTGTAAGCTTTCCTTCCCGAACATCAACTAGGCATCCGACAGTCCTCAAAAAAGGTCTCCCAAAGAGAATGGGATTGGAAGGGATTTCAAGAATGTCTAACACACAAAAATTGTAAGCAATTTAGAATTTACCAATTTGTACTGGTACATCCTCCACAATACCTTTGAAATATTCAATTGAGTGATCGGCTAACTGGATAGACATCTTCGTAGGTTTCAAATCTCCAAGGTCTAGCTCCTACCACAAAGTAGATGGGATGAGACTAATGCTAGCTCCAAGGTCAACACAACCTTTGTCAAATGTGGTGCTGCTAATCTTGCAAGGTAGAGTAAAAGCTCCCAGATTTTCTAGCTTCACGGTAAGTCTATTTTGAATGATTGAACTCATTCTCTCAGAAAGCATGATAGTTTCAATTTGGTCTATCCTTCTCTTCTTGGTGAGGATGTCTTTTAGAAATTTGGCATATGATGGCATCTTATCTATGACCTCAGCCAACAGGAGATTGATATGAAGTTTATTTAGATTCTCCATAAATTTTCTAAACTTTGAGTCTTCCTTCTTATTTGCAAGTCTTTGTGGAAATGGTGCACTTGCTTTGTAGAAAGGTGGTACTTCAACTGTACCTTTTAGTTTCTCATCAATGGGAGTTTCTTTTTTAGCAACCTCAATGCTCTTCTCCTTGGGTGGAGAAGGTCTTTGGATTTCAGCTCCACTCCTTAAGGTGATAGCATTTACTTGCCCTCTTGGATTCACCTCCGGTTAGCTAGGAAGGGAATCGAATGATGTGTTCTTTTATTGTACTGAAGCTTGTTGGGCGATTTGATTCTCCAACATCCTTGTATGTGTGGAAATTCCATCCACTTTAGTAGAGAGTTGAGCAATTTCATCTTTTAGCAGTTTTTCATTGCCTCGAAACTCTTCATTTTGTTGTGCTTGAGTAGAGATAAATTGCTCCATCATAGTCTCCAAAGAATATTTATGGGGTTGTTGTTGATGTTGGTAACCCCTATTGTTATTGAAACCTGGCAGATTCCTGTTTGATTGTCAATTGAAGAGTTGTCATTGATGTGGTTTTTTTTGTCCTTGTTGATAGTTTTTGCGTGTTGCTAGTGTTTCGGTAAGACAAGTTAGGATGATCTCTCCACCCCGGATTGTAGGTTTTGGAATAGGGATTGTATTGCTTGTTCCCCTGTATCCCAATGGCATTCACTTGATCTTGGCTGTCTTGATTCATATTAGGAGCAAAACAAGTAGAAGAAGTATGTTTGAAAAATCCACAAGCTTCACAAGTTACCTCAGCTGCTTGGATCTGCATTGTAGTCATCTTGTCAAACTTTTGTGTAAGGACATCAATCTTAGCTGCAATCAAATCAACTGCATCAATACTATGCTTTCCTCCTTGCTTTCTGGTTGAAGAACTCTATGTAGAAGATGATTGTGTTTTCCTATCCGAACCCCATTGGCAGTGGTTGAGCGATCAGACTTATTCATTAAAGCTCCATTAGCTGCGACATCCAATGTCATACGGGTGTTGTAGAACAGTCCATTGAAAAATGTTTGAAGTAGCAACGAATTTGTCAATCCATTGTGAGGGCAAAGGTGTTGTAGGTCCTTGAACCTCTCCCATGTGTTATACAAAGATTCTCCATCTGATTGAGAAAAGTTTGTAAGCTGGTTTCTCAGTTGCTTGGTGGAAAATACTTTGCTAGGAAAGCATTTAATAGTTGATCCCAGCTTTTGATGGACGTCTTAGGAAGAGATAAAAGCCACACCTTGGCTCTATCTCTGAAGAAGGGAAATAGTAGAAGCATTATTCCATCAGCAGATACACCATTGATTTTAAAGGTGTTCATGTACTCCAAGAATTCAGCCACATGAAGATTTGGGTCTTCGGTGGCGGTACCTACAAAACGGGTTTGCTGGATCATCTACATCATAGAATTACTAATGAAGAAGTTGTTTGCTTCTATTGCAGGTAGATCAATGGCTCCACAAATGTTTGTGGAAGTCGGCATAGAGAAGTCCTTCAAAGGATGGTTGCCCTCCATGGTTGGTTATTTTTGTATGACTTCTTCAAAGAATGAAGAAAATGATTGTGGTGATGATGGTTGTGATCCCTCTAAGTTTAAAGAGTTTTCGCTCCTCCTTGATCGTCTATGGCTACTAAATGTGCGTCCAATCTCCAAATCTAAGAAGATAGAGGTTTGTAGACCTCTCTTAGAATGACGCATGCAACCTAAAAAGTAGGAATTGAGTGAGATTCACAAGACTAAGAGATATCACAAGGTAAAATGTGATAATGGTGATTTAGTCTCAATTACTATTTAACACTTTTTACTCTAACTAAAAACTATCGTAGCTCCTAGATAACGGTGCCAAAAACTTGTTGATGAGTTTTGAAAAGAGAAAGATTTCAACTCACTAATTACCCTCAAGTATACAAAAGTCAATGTAGTCGAGTGTCGAACACAATGAGCTAGGCTAGTTAGGCACAAACATGTTAACTTTCACTAATCTGAATCGGATTTGCAAAAGATTAATTATTTATTGACCTAAGAAAAGGATAACGAGGCAAAGGTTTTAAAAAACAAAGTTGATTTAATGATTAGAAACTTGAGCATAAGGTTTTACTACCATAACCATTATATCACATGAACGCAAGAAATTAGATAGATGCTTAATAAGAAAGGAGGTTGTCATCGTCATGCATTTCCCAATGCTATGAGATGGTTATCAACTTCACATAATGCTCTCGCATCTATGATTAGTATCAAACACAATTGAAACCCTCAATCATCCCTAGACACTCATGTGGTTAAGAGAATATTGCCATAGATCATACTCCATACTTCCTAATGCATTCTCCTGAATCACAAGGCAAGCATAAAACATGTATAAAAGGTGGCCAGCCTAGCATACAAGCAAGAAAACACCATAGGAATCCATGGAAGAAATCAAAATAAATAGAAATAAGCATAAAAATGGAGTCCAAGTGATAAATGGCATGGGAGCTACTCTCCCAGGCTCAAGAAAAGAGCTCTACTCCTCCATAGTGAAGATATGCAGATACATGACAGTAATTTCAGAGTTTTGCATGCTTAAGAGCAGGAAAAGCTAGAAAAACCATAGATGTAAGCTAAGGGGAGAGAAATCCAACTAGAGGATGACGTTCCACCACTAGTGTCATGGAACCGCTCTTACCCCAATCCCAATCCTACTACCTAGACATTAGTAAAAGGATTGAAGAACCCATTCCAGAGTGGCCTGATAGGATCTATCACACTAGCATATACAATAAGAAATAATAACTTGAAAATTGGATATTTAAATAAAAACTAACCCAATATGGAGATATATCTGATTTATCTTTGTCATCAGAGTATGTAGAGTGGGGAATCGATCTTATTCAGTATTCCTTTTATATTGCCTAAAATCAAGAAAATCAAGAGACAATCATGCAATTGCACGGTACGTTGTCAAAATCAAGTAAAATAGTTTATATGAAAATATGTATACTTGGCAAGACTTATATTTTGAAAGTATAACAAGCAATTTTGCAAGAACCAAAAGTAATTCGACAAGTTTTTCAAATGGTTTGATTTTTATTATGAGTTCCCATTATGCTGTAATTCGAGAAGAATGCTTATATTTTTTTGTGATTTTATCACACCAACACGATGGGGGTAGTCACTGGGTTCCTTCTCTCCATATGAGGTAGGAATCTAATGTACAAGTCCCACCTCTCAATGAGGGGGGTCGCTTGCATCCAATATCAACATTATCAACATCATCATCATTATCAATATACAGGCAATCATAATGGGCATGCAATTTATGTTTTCATTTTTTCAAAATATAGTAAAGAAAAATGAAAGACTAATCATAGGGAACAATATCTCATCCATGTAAGTAGCTAAGTATACAGTCAAGAGATACATAAAAGTATCTTCAATACAATCAAGAAGGAGTTATACAATAGTGTACCTTTGACCGAGGATTTCGAGTATGATCAATATCTGAGTCAATAGGTCAACCCTTCGAGTCTAATCCTAAATCATCAATATTGGATCAAGGGTCAAGATCATGACTTTTAGAATATCATATTTGAATATTCGAGATTAGAGTTACACTTTTCCCATGTCAACCTTAGGGTTGGGTCATTCACTTATGATCCATAATATTTCAATATATCCAACATTATTTCAAGTGTATGATATATTCGAGTGTGAATGGCTTACCTAGGTTTTCTAGGATCATATGTGTTAAGTTGAACTTTATGATTATTATAAAAGTCATCGTCACATTTCTAAATCATCATCATGATAACTAACATCATTGGAATTTAAGGATCAATTTGATTAAAGTAGAGTCATGAATCATACACATGATCAATCTTTCCACATTTCACAAGATTTAGATCCATTATCACAATATTAAGGTAAATCCTTGGTTCAATGTGCATGATTCACATTCTAGGAGATATGAGTTGCAAGATCAGATCTAAAATCATACATAATCAAGTTCAGTTTTCAAGATGAACATTAGAGTCATAATTAGGGTTTCTCAAGGATTAATCATCATTGTGGAATTATTAGACAAATTAAATAAGAATAGTAATAATATCTAGGAATATCAGTGATAAATATCAATAATTAGGCTTCAAAAGTATTTTTAAATGGTTCAACGTGTTTTTTTTATCAAAAATGACTATTTACTCGAATAATTTGGAGTCAGGATGCATTTTCTACGATTTAAACAAGATTTGACCATATAGTACAATTTTGAGCAGAGAGGGAAATAAATACCTTAAAAAGAGGTAAATAGGGGATCATTGGATGCACAAAGGATGTCCAGGATTGTGCCACATAGGCAAGAGATCTTGCTAGTTGAGATGCCCTAGTTCAATCTTGGTTCAATGCTCAATTTCTTGGTTCAATCAGCGGTTTGCTGGTCTTTTGGGCCGGCCAATTTTGCGCTGAGTCGATGGTTCGGGGCTCTATTTCCTATATGTGTAGAGCCTTGCATGAGCCCAAGAATAGGGTGGAGGGGCTCGCCAATGTGGAGTAGCTCTGGAAGAAGGAGTGGGTAAGGGAGTCAGCTAAGGTGCCGCTCAAATACGTCTCAATCTCGCGAACTGGAAGAGCGCCTGAGGTGGTGGCTCGGCGTCGTGAGAAGGAAACAGCCAATTTGGGCTTTGCAGTGATGTTGCACAGTAGCAGGGAGGTTGGGGAGTTAAACGGGGTGTTCGGGGGCAAAATAGCAAGAAATGGAGAGGTCTCGAGAAAGGTGATGTGTATGTGAATCATTGGGAGCCCTTTTATAGGGTCTAGGGGTCAGTTTAGGGCTAAAGAGTGCTTGCACATAGCCATGGTCATCGGAGTGAGAAGGCTAGCAAAGGGAAATGTTTTAGAGGCATGGTGGTGTATGAAAGATAGCCAAAATAGGGTTTGGTGAGTGCAAAATTGCAAGGGGAACATTTCCTCTCGATTAGAAATTTGAATCTGGGTCGGAGTGCGAAGGTTGGATGGGTTGGCCGCAATAACACCTCCCCACAATCAGCGGGAGGTTGAAGATGACCTCACAACCACTAGATCAAGGCTGGATCTGTGAGATGCAGATCCAAGGGCCAACAGTCACCCCAGATCCCTTGTATGAATCACTGACATGGCAAAGTCAAACAAAAAAGGAAAATAAAAAGGGATTTCAACACATAAACTTCAATAATCCATAGAAAATTGTAGGATTGTCTAATTCTTCTCAAATTTGGATCACAATGTCACAAAAATGTGGAGATCCTTGATAACACCCAAATTAGTGCATATTTTCTATGCATTTTATCTATGGTTTTATATCACTTTAGTCCTAATATGCACCATTTTGCTCATGTTTTATGATTTTTGTCTCTCATTAGATAAAATAGTCAAAATAGCCAATAAATGTAGCTAATTAGCCAATTTTAGACTTACAGGCACTGAAACTAGCCAATTTTGGGACTCTCAAGTACCGAGCTTGAAAAGACAAGAATTCTAGCAGCTGGCCGACACGGCCTGGCCGATATCAGCTTGGCCGATACGGCTGCACGATATGGCCTGGCCGATACGGCTGCCCGATATGGCCTGGCCGATACGCCTGGCCGATACGGGTGCCCGACACGGTCGTCGGGTGACAATCATATTGGCCGAACCGATGCCTCAAGATCGAAGCCACAGATGAAAGACACATGGACCAATAAAAGCTATAACTCCCATCAACTCAGTGCCTATAAATAGCAGCTGCCAGCCTATAAGAAGGGAGAGCTGGGGAGAGAGCCGAGGGCCTGGAGGGAGGACCCTGCAAGAGCTAGTTCCTAGACCAAGGAGCTAGTGTGTCGGGTTCCCCAAAAGGTCTGTTGCCTGATACGGCCTGCCCGATACGGCTGCCCGATACGGTCTGGTCGATACAGCCTAGAGAGAGAGAGAACCAGGGAGTCCAGATCTGATCAGGGAGAAGGACCAAAAGACGAGATCCAGTCTATACAGAGGCAGAAGAGCGAGAGCCACCTCTCCTTCACGGGCTAAATTTCTTTCTTTCTTCTCTTTCATTCTTCTGCATTCCTTTGTTTCTTGTACAAACGATGTTCATCCATCTTTGTTCGGTGCTAGCTATGCTTGTCTATGGCTAGTTAGCTCCTTCTTGGCTATGTAGCCTGATCTGGGCATGTATATGTACTTTTGCCTTAAGCTAGTAGATTCATTTCTTATCTAGTGTGTTACATGTTCTCTTTCTCTTTCCTAGTTATGAATGCTAGTTTGGTTGATATCTTACTCGCTTGAACTGCTATTTCTACCTGTATTAAGAGATCTGTTGTAGGATTAGCTAAGAGATGATAGTTTGGATCCGAACCCGAGAGGAGGACGATCCAAGGTATTCTGTTCCTAACACCCCGGAATATCCTAAGACCTGAGAGGGAACTTAGCACATTCTGAGGTGTTGATATGTCATCCCTTGAGAGAGGGTCAATGACATATCATTGATGGTTTTAGTCACACATCGCGAGAGCGAGTGGGATGACCCCACAGGACAGATGCCGCTGTGCGTACTAGATGCTTGCTTGGGTGTTCGAGGGTTGTCTACGCCCGAGAACGAGTGCATAGACTGCCCCTTTTGTGGTTACATAGCCAAGAACTCTCTTTCTCTGATTAGCAGAACCTCGAGCTCTGTTTTGTTTTGCTTTTGTTTTCTTTTCTTTTCCTTATTTTAATCGTGACAACCCGCTAGACTAGTTCTAGCACTTTCTTTTATCGATCATCATTTTGGCTTATCTGACTCAAGAACGAGATCTGTGGCGTCTTAAACATCACCACGTCCCTGTGTTCGACCCCGTATATCTACTTCGACCCCGTAATTAAGTTTTCGGGGGCCTAGGAGGTTTCAAGTTATAAATTTAAAGCTTGATTCCTTCCTTTGTCCTGCGTTCATATTCAGACGTGAGAAAAAGGCTGGTCAACTTTTGGCGTCATTGTCGGGGACGTGGTTTTCCACGTTTACACGCCTAGTAGATTTTTGTTCATTCACTATAAGCCTGTCTATATATGCATAAATTTTCTTTTGTTTTAAACATACTTGTTCAAATATATTGATCACCTTTTCTTTTTCTTATACCTTTTACAGCCATGGACCTCGCTTCGGCAAGACAAGTCATCTTGTCCACCTGTCCTCCCGAGTTTTTCTGCAGTTCCGACTGTTGGAAAATAATTGAAGGTCGTGCTCTACAGCTAGTCGAGTTATGCTCACCTCCACCGTCGTCATATGTTGAAATTACAACAAAGGAGACTGCCAGTCAACCATCAACCCCCATGCTATCATGGGATCAAGAACTGATTAAGGCAGTGGAGTTAGTTGGGGAGAGTGTCAAGGCACTCACCTCCCTAGTCCCTCATATCCAAGAAGATGTCGATCCCATGCAACAACTACTAGAAAAGCATGATTGTCATCTCAAAGTAGCCATTGAGGCTGCAGACTGCAGAAGAAGTCTTGTTCAAACTGTTGAGTGAGGATTCGTTCAAGCGCATCAGTTTGGTACAGCATGTCAGCAACCCATGTGCATGGAAGAATCTACAGGTCTCGAAAGCATTGCTGCTCAGGTACAACAACTTCATGATAAAGATGTTGAACAAGGCAGGAGGATCCAAGAGCTCATTGATTTGGTTACAATCCAATTACAAATTCCATCACAAGATAATGAAGACGTTAGTCATTAAGACCATTCCATTGGGTCTGAAGTGGAGTATGCATCACCATCCTATTCAGACCATCAACTTGATTCACCAGGATTTTTCTGTGAAGACCAACCCACTTGGGAAAACCCTTCATTCCATCCAGATGACCCAGCTGATGAACCAATGGAAGATATGAGTCATAGACATGAATGGGTCTATGATGATGATGATGAAGACTCAAAAAGCCAAGTTTCCTCACAGCCAGAAGTTTGTCCAGAGGAACCAGAGTCAGATATGGAACCAGACCAGAGTGACATTTCTCATATTGAGACTTGTCACTTCGCTTTGAGCAGTACACCAACCATGGTTTGAAACAATTTGTTCGATGAAGATGACGACGGCGATAGCTGCTCGACATGGAGTAGTGAATATACTGCCGACGACGAGTTGGAGCAGCACGAGCCGCTAGTTACACCCATACCTTTACAAGGTAGGGTGAACGTCAAGGGGGCAGGATGTGCTGAGCATGAAGACACCCCTGGCTCCATGCCAAGTGATAAGCTTGGGGTGGTAGAACCACAAATAGATTCTGTAGGGGGTACTTCTTGTTCAGAAGATGATTGGATGACTCAGACTGTACATGATGATTTATCTGAGCATCCAACCTCAAGTTCGGAGATGGAGGGAGGAGAAATGGATCCCACCCAAGTCATTTAACCTATCCCCTCCATCTCATCCTGTGTCGACATCCTAGGACCTTCATATTCAGATTTATATAATGAAAGGTACCCTGAGGATGATTTGCCAAATAAGTCACCCCAGTGCAGTTCAAGTCACTTCCAGCACAAAGATGACTTCACCGAGTCGCCTGATTTTACTTCTCTTCTTCAGACTCGGCAGGGCCAACACATCCGCCTACTCTACTCATATTATGTGGTGGAACCCGTCGGCAAGACATAGGTGACACTGGTCCCAAAACTCAGGATTTGGGATCCCTGTGTCGGTATCGTGGGGCATCCACCCCCTTTCTCTTACCCACCATCCTGCCCTTTTATTACAATAAATTTTAATGTTCCTGTTCTTGTTAGTTAGCTTCTTTCCTCTAACCATTTTGTTTCCATGCATCCATGCATCATCTTTAGAACTTCAATAACTGCCGTTAAAATCATGCATTCCTGCCTCTCTATTCCAAGTTTAAGTCTTGCTCGAGGATGAGAAAAATTTTAAACTTGGGGAAGTGGTGGGCTTCACCCTTCTTTCTCTTCACCCTTCTTGCATGCATGTTTACTTCCCGCATTTAGTTTAAAAGCAATTATGACTATGTGGTGTGAATATAATAGATAAATGGTTGACTTCATGCCTAGATGCACAGTTTTCATCTTAAAAATTGCTTGACCTTTTTCTTGACTTGCTCTTTGACTCTTTCCTTGAGTTTGGTAACAAATCTAAGGTTATGTCCATTTTTCATAGCTTAAAGCTAAATTCCCTTGATCTTTGTCGTGAATGGCAAATCCATGGTAAAGGACCGTTGGAATGAGCTAAAACACGATCAAAGAACCTAGTTGTGGATTCACAAGTTTGCCTCTATTCTAAGGATTCTTGAATCATAATTGCTATCTTTTCACACAGGTATCAAGTGGATCATGATGAGTTTTGAGCCATGATCAAGGTGAAGTACTTTTCCTTGATGGACTACATGCCTTCTCACATTAGATCGAGTCAAAAAGATGAAAAATATAAAAATGTGCAAAAAGAGGCTTGGCCGCCCACAAAATCCCAAAATATCTATATAGTTCTCACCCAAGCCTACAAATAGAATGCAGACGATAAAAGCCTGAGGGTGAACAATAAATGAGTGTTGTTTTCTCTTCTAGGATAGTTGAGGATGATGCCCATCCGGTGTATGACTGCGCTCATGAATGCGGGTATGTCGTGTCTGGTAGTATCACTCTAAAAGCTCATTAGAGAGTCACTAGGAACCCTTAGGTGACCTATGAGATTATCTCAGTAGCAGGGTTGGTTCGAGCACAGTACGAGGAGTTCGTCTCACTGCTCTGGGCCAACTGGCTCAGACTGCAGGTACTGTTGCTCGTTACATGGACCGACCTGACGTAGATCGAGATCCTCAGAAGTCATTAGAGTCTTTTTACTTTGTTTCCTAGGACATGAATAAGTGAGAGGCGCGTTGTTCCAGATTGGTATGCATGGATTCATGGTGGTGGCTCATTGCTCATCACCTGCTTGATCACCTAAGTGACAACTATTTCATGTTTAAATAATTATGATT
This sequence comes from Alisma plantago-aquatica, assembly GCA_963693085.1. Classification (NCBI taxonomy): domain Eukaryota; kingdom Viridiplantae; phylum Streptophyta; class Magnoliopsida; order Alismatales; family Alismataceae; genus Alisma; species Alisma plantago-aquatica. The sequence continues at coordinate 1,051,388,663 of OY856410.1, forward strand.
CAAACCCTCATGAGTATCAGCAGGTTGTAGTTAATTCGCTTAATCTTGCTTGGACACTTCGATCTTGCTTTGGCAGGATTGTGCTTATTTGTTGGGGATTTTCTCTGAAATGACATGGATCAAGAGAATTGATGTTTTAAACTATTTTTCTTAACCTTAGCATCTATTGCCAAGCTTAATTTGGATGTTATCTTTTTGTTCTTTGAGCACAGTCTTGCTTGAGGACAAGAAAGTTTTAAGCTTGGGGTAGTTGATAACACCCAAATTAGCGCATATTTTCTATGCATTTTATCTATGGTTTTATATCACTTTAGTCCTAATATGCACCATTTTGCTCATGTTTTATGATTTTTGTCTCTCATTAGATAAAATAGTCAAAATAGCCAATAAATGTAGCTAATTAGCCAATTTTTGACTTGCAGGCACTGAAACTAGCCAATTTTGGGATTCTCAAGTATCGAGCCTGAAAAGACAAGAATTCTAGCAGCTGGCCGACACGGCTTGGCCAATATCAGCCTGGCCGATATGGCTGCCCGATATGGCCTGGCCGATACGGCTGCCCGATATGGCCTGGACGATACGAGTGCCCGATACGGGTGCCTGACACGGTCGTCGGGCAACAATCATATTGGCCGACCCGATGCCTCAAGATCGAAGCTACGGATGAAGGACACGTGGACCAATAAAAGCTACAACTCACATCAACTCGCTGCCTATAAATAGCAACTGCCAGCCTACAAGAAGGGAGAGCTGGGGAGAGAGCCGAGGGCCTGGAGGGAGGACCCTGCAAGAGCTAGTTCCTAGACCAAGGAGCTAGTGTGTCAGGTTCCCCAAAAGGTCTGTTGCCTGATATGGCCTGCCTGATACGGTTGCCCGATATGGCTGCCCGATACGGCTGCCCGATACGGTCTGGTCGATACGGCCTAGAGAGAGAGAGAACCAGGGAGTCCAGATCTGATCAAGGAGAAGGACCAAAAGATGAGATCCAGTCTATACGGAGGCAGAAGAGCGAGAGCCACCTCTCCTTCACGGGCTAAATCTCTTTCTTTCTTCTCTTTCATTCTTCTGCATTCCTTTGTTTCTTGTACAAACATTGTTCATCGTCTTTGTTCGGTGCTAGCTATGTTTGTCTATGGCTAGTTAGCTCCTTCTTGGCTATGTAGCCTGATCTGGGTATGTATATGTACTTTTGCCTTAAGCAAGTGTATTCATTTCTTATCTAGTATGTTACATGTTCTATTTTCTCTTTCCTAGTTATGATTGCTAGTTTGGTTGATCTCTTACTCGCTTGAACTGCTATTTCTGCCTGTATTGAGAGATCCATTGTAGGATTAGCTAAGAGACGATAGTTTGGATCCGAACCCGAGAGGAGGACGATCCAAGGTATTCTGTTCCTAACACCCCGGAATATCCTAAGACCCGAGAGGGAACTTAGCACATTATGAGGTGTTGATATGTCATCCCTTGAGAGAGGGTCAATGACATATCGTTGATGGTTTTAGTCACGCATCACGAGAGCGAGTGGGATGACACTACATGACAGATGCCGCTGTGTGTACTAGATGCTTGCTTGGGTGTTCGAGGGTTGTCTACGCCCGAGAATGAGTGCATAGACTGCCCCTTTTGTGGTTACATAGCCAAGAACTCTCTTTCTCTGATTAGTAGAACCTCGAGCTCTATTTTGTTTTGCTTTTGTTTTCTTTTCTTTTCCTTATTTTAATCGTGACAACCCACGAGACTAGTTCTAGCACTTTCTTTTATCGACCATCGTTTGGCTTATCTGACTCAAGAATGAGATCTGTGGCGTCTTAAACGTCACCATGTCCCTGTGTTCGATCTCGTATATCTACTTCGACCCCGTAATTAAGTTGTCGGGGGCCTAGGAGGTTTCGGTTTATAAATTTAAAGCTTGATTCCTTCCTTTGTCCTGTGTTCATATTTGGACGTGAGAAAAAGGCCGATCAAACCTTCACAAAAAATTTGAGAACAAAAATATGAAGTTTGATGGATCAATTTGTTTATTTGTACAAAGTAATGAATGAATCCAATTTGAGGTGTGATAATGTGTATAAAAACTACATTAATCACCATATTTTGTATTTGAGTCTCAAAATTGATTATGTAGCTAAGAAATATAAATTTGGACAATGAGTGAACATAAAGAGGGTAAAAGGGTAATTACTTCATACTGATGCAAAATTCCACTTTGTCACATCCTTCCCTCCTTGAAAAGGAATTTTGTCCCCAAAATTCAAAAACATCCCCAAAATTGGGATTACCTAAATCCAGATCATATCTTTAAATATTAGAACATTCTCAACTATATAATCAAAATGATATTCTCAAAGTATAATCATCATAATTGGGATTCCATGTTCCATATAATAATCAACTTGGTAATAACACCACTTCATCATCGAGCAACAAAGTATCAAGGTCAATGCATATATTTGCCAACATCACCATATGAGTTGCAAATATGGAGATAATCCTATTGAACACAAATTTGGAGAGATCATATTTTAGGTCAAACAAATAGAGTTCAAGTGTACAAGGTGACTTTCAGTCCCAATATCTCATGGTCTTAGACTCTCCATTGGCCTAGGTAGGGTTATACATCCATGATTTGAGATTTCAGATTTCAACATTTCAAGACCACATCATACTTTCAATATCATAATTTTTAGGCTCAAAATCACTAGGATGCCCCACCCTAGTCCTAATGGGAGCTAAACGCTAATTCAAAAATCGAGAAGTCAAAATAGTCATCATTTTGAAAATTTCAAATTTTGGGATTTTGAAGTCATTAGTCATATATCGCAAGGTCCAAATAGTGTGATCATAGGATTTGTATCATTATTGAGATTTATAATCATGAGTCACAAGTCCATTAATCAATATCAAGAGTCGAGATTTTAAGCATCAAAAGTTATAGGTCCAGAATTTTGAAGCTAGGGTTTAGATTCCTATTTAGACCTTGAGGGAGATCACTCATCTATATTCAATTTTGAGCAACAATATTCAAGCAATATTTGAGCAACATATCAATATTTCATTATCATTGTATCCAATGTTGATGAATGATCTACACCTAGGTATATCTAGGAAGTCAACCACAAGCTATAGTCAATATTGTCATATATCAAGATCATTATCAAATCAATATTCAAGATCAAGTATCAACCACGGGTTTAACCTATTAGGCTTAGGTCAACCAGTCAAAATAGGGTGGAAGGGAATACCTTTCCAAACTCTAAATAATCAATAGGATGAAAACTTAGAGGTAGTCATAATAGGGATGTGACCTAGGTTAGGAGAGTCATGAGTCAACTACCACCCTAATCTGGTACATTACCAACATTAGTTATTATCAATTGAGCTTATTCAGATAGGGAGAGTATCAATGATTAAATCATATTCCATAAGGTCATGACATCAACAAATTCAAGATCATAATAAGGAAATAATTTTGAGATTATACAAAGTCAAGTTAATATTTGCATTCCTTTTCTTTCATGATCAAGTTAGTGGTATAATTTGGAAATCGAGGATTTAAATTTGGAATTCGAGGAATTAGAGCATAATTGTGCAAAGTCTAGGCCCAACATCATTACATTAAAATTTATATTGCAAAAGGCATCAATAGTCAATAGGAAAATAACTTTTTTTATCATATGTCTTACATCATGATTTTTGTGAGTCTTAGGTTGAGTCACTTGATAGCATGGTCAAAAATAGGATACAATTTTTCTTAGATATATTTGAGATTCAATCAATAATAGGGCAACATGGACATTAATCAAATAGAGACCTCATCAACAATGAGGTATAAGGTATAAGTTATCCTTATTTCACCATATCATAATTTTTATCATTTACCTCAAACATAGGGGGCATGTAGTCCAAATTTGGTTAAGATAAAGTTTGCATGATATGAAAGGTCATGTATGATTATTTGATTTCAAAGTTTTCATTGATCAAAATTGAATTTTCAAATTAAGGTCAGATCATGGTATCAATTTTCAAAATTTAGCGATATTCATTTTCCCATGCATCAGCTACCCATAATCGAGACATCATGTGGTAAAAGGTTACCAGAAATGTGAGGGGATGAGAAAACTACCTAATTTTCATCTACATGGGCGGCTTAGGATAGTCCTTAAAGAAGAGATGAGATGCTAGAAGACTCTCTAGGGTTTTAAAAGAGAGCCTTTAGGTCCAGTTCTGGATCAACTGAGGCCAGGTAGAGTGGGGGATCTCAGCCACTGTGAAGACGGATAGGAGAAATTATGCCAGGACCCCGAGCCTAGACACCTCAATTTTCACCATTATGGAATTTAGGGTTTCTTGGGTGTAGGAGACTTGAGAAATTATTTACTTAAAGTATATGGGAGTGTAAGCTCTGATACCAACTGCCACAGAACCGTTCTCACCCCAATCCCAATCCTACTGCCTAGACAGTAGTAAAAGGATTGAAGTGCATGTCCCTAAGTGGCTCGATAGGATCTATCAGCCTGGCATATATAATAAGAAATAATAACTCGATAACTGGATATTTAAATAACAACTAGCCCAATATGGAGATATATCCAATTTATCTTTGTCATCAGAGTACGTAGAGTGGGGAAGCAAACTTATCAGTATTCCATTAAATCAAGAAAATCAAGACACAATCATGTAATTGCACGGTACGCTATCAAAATCAAGTAAAATAGTTTATAAGAAAATATATATACTTGGCAGGACTTATATTTCAAAAGTATAACAAGTAATTTGCAAGAAACAAAAGTTATTCGACAAGTTTTTCAAACGATTCGATTTTTATTATGAGTTCCCATTATGTTGTAATTCGAGAAGCATGCTTATATATTTTTGTGTGACTTTATTGCCCCAACGCGATGGGGGAAGTGATGTAGCCCTATTTTAGGGCTCCATCCTGTGCCATTTTGTACTTAAGTTGCATCTAAACATGTTAGATTACAAGTCTTTTTCCCTAATATGGTTATCATTGCAAATATGCTTATGGATGTTCTTTGCACTATTTTTTAGGTACTTGGACCATGCTTAGATGGAAGAGAGAGAAAGAAGGAGTTCTAGGATTCCCCCACTCATGGAGGGACCCAAAGAAGGCCCCAAAGTCTCCCTCAACCTACCTCCAATGGTCAAGAATCATTCCCAAGCAAAGGCATCCGAGAATGATAAAGTTTGAAGTGAAATCAAGTGAGGCCAACCTCACCACGGCCGTGGGCTTAACGCCACGGTCGTGCGTTTTTTAGCAAAATGACGCCAAGATCAACAGGGAATTTGTAAAGAATCCCACGACCGTGGCCCTATGCCACGACCATGGCCATTGAAGACACCACGGCCGTGGCCAGCCGCACGGTTGTGGTCAGCAAAGTCGAAAACGGTCGTGGCATCATGTCACGGTCGTGCAAATTAATGACCAAAGTTCCAAGTTTCAACAGGGTTTTTCCCCAGAATGCCACGACCGTGACCACACGCCACGACCGTTTTCGAAGAAGCTCAAGACGCCTGTGGTGCCCCCCACATCACCTCTCCCTCCTCCAAAATGGTCGTGTTACCCAACACGGTCGTGGTGCCTCTTACCCACCACGATCGTGGCACTCCGCCACGGTCGTGGCCACCACCATACTTGGCCTCTTTTTCCATTTCCTCCACACCACGACCATTTCACCACTCCACGACCGTTCCCCACTACCATCACAACGGTCGTCGCACTAAACCACGGTCGTGGTGATCCACCAACCCTACCCTAATTTACACTGATTTTCCTAAACTACCCCCCACTTACCCTAGTGCCTACCCACCACCTATATATACCTAGGTGGCGGCTGGGGCACGAGGCTAGCTACCTTCTACCCCCTCCTAGCTCCCCAAATCGCCACCCACTGCATTCCACTCCATATCCACCTCAAATTCACTCCATTTCACCATTTCCACCACTAAAATACTAGTTTATACTAGTTCCTACCCATAATCCCCTTCATTTCACACCCTTGCACCTTGGAGGTGGGAGGAAGATGTCCTACAGTTGGTGGAGAGGAGGATTTCTTCATCTACACCGAGCTCCATGGCTTCTTCTACATCTCTCTCCTTTCTTTTTGTATTTTCCATTTCCATGAGTAGTTAGGGCCCCTTGGGTGGGCTATATGGGGGAAATTATGTTACTTTGATACCATGTTGGGGGGAAATGACATGTACACATTGTAATTCCATTTGTTAATGATTATATTCTCTGTACATCTTATTCTCCATGGATTTCTTATTGATTTGTGTGTGAAATCACCTAGGAATTTAAGCAAATTGCTTATATGTGTGAATTTTGAGATTTGCCCCTAGGTCCAATTCTTGGATCCCTAGGTTGCCTCCCATCTTCCTACATACTAATCAATCTCCCTAAACCTAAGTGAGAGATCTAAGTAGCTAGATTGGATAAGTCTAGTGCAATTAGCATGGAGCCTTCTCAAGGCTAGAATGTGGGGGAATTGGGGTCCAAAACCCTAATCTCACCTCCCCATTACTACCCTCGGCCCCTAATTGTCCTAGGAATGCCTAATCTAGAAACCTAGACTTGATTAGACTCTAATTGAATTATACCTAATCCCTAACCCAATTGAGCCTCGTAAGGGTAGTAGGGGGTGTTAGGGACTAGTTCCCCTATGCACAACCTAGCATATCCATGGCCAGTTAGTAGCTTAGGTTAATTGATTAGACTCTAACTTGTTGTTTGGTTTGGATAATCTAAATGGAATCTTAATGTTCATATGTCACCCCCAATTTAATTGATAAGTTCATACCCATAAACAGCCCACACCTCTCTTTATTGCTTAAAACCCTAGTTTTGTACTTTCTTAGCTTAATTAGTTCTTTTCTTGCGTAGTTAGCTTCTTACCTTGCTCTTGCCTTGTTCATGTTAGTTTAGATCTTTAATTGCTCTTTTACTTCTCTCTTGCTTGCCTTAGTGTAATTTACCTTTTCATTCCTAGCTTAGTCCTTAATTTCCTACTTAGTCTTAATCTCATCTAGGGGTAATGTAGATTTCATTCCTGCCTTTAATTGCTTGTTTGTCCATAATAGTTTAACAATCAAAACCACCTTTAAACCCTTAACCCTAGTCTCCACAGTAGGAACCTAGCCAAACTAACCTAGCTCTAGTGCCCCCTCTTTTCCCTATGGATCGACCCTATACTTGTCTCCTTACTATACTACGACACGACCCCGTGCGCTTGCGGATGTAGTGTTTTGGTAGACGTAGGTGTGTTAGTTTAGGTCTTATAAATTTTAAAAGTGTATCCATCCTGTGTGTTCTGACCTCGTGGGGCACATCTAGTCGAGTCAAATCAGCTAGTGTGCAGCACCTCTAGCAGATACACCAAGCTTTCTGGCGTCGTTGTCAGGTTTTAGAGGCGTTCGGCCTAGCTAGTTAGTTTTGCTTTGACTTTTCCTACTGCCCTCATCATTGCTATTCTTTATTCATTTTTCTTTGCATTTCTTGTGTATATTGGTTTACTAACTTGCTTTCTTTTGTTTGGCTGTGCTTTGTGCATGTGTCAAGCCATTCGGGAGGAAACAAGATGGAAGGCCAAAATGCACCTCACAAGCCGCTTCAAGACTACTTCATGCCTAGCAACTATAAATCGCCAATTGCTGGCAGGGTTGATCAAATGCCAAGGGAGCAATTCTCTATTCCTCCAGGTCTTCTTGGGATCCTGCCCATCTTCTATGGCTCAGAGAGTGAGAACCCTTACAAGCACTTGGACTCCTTTCTTAAAGTATGCTCCACCTTCAGGACGCCGATGGCTAGTGATGATACAATCAGATTGACCTTGTTCTCTTTCTACCTCAAAGATAGAGCTAAATACTGGTATGACTCAAGAAAGGACATAATGAATTGGGAAACAATGAAGAATGCTTTCTTGAGACAATTCCACTCTATAACAAGGTTGACACAAATGCGGCGTGTCGTGATAAGTTTTAGTCAAATGGGAAATGAGCTGTTTCATAATGCATGGGAGAGATTCAAAAAGATGTTGAGAGAGTGCCCGCACCATGAGATTCCTTTGTGGCAGCTAGTTCAATCATTCTACTCCGGTTTGTCTCTAAAGGACCAAGACAAAGTTGACTCTTCTTGTGGAGGAGTTTTCATGGCTAGGCCACCTGAGGAGATATGGCCTTTGTTTGAGCAGTTGGCTGAAGGATCAAGAATTCGAGCTTCTAGCATGATGAATGAAAGAGGGTATGCCCTTGGTGTGACACCCCCTACTCATGATGACTCAAGCCTGCAAGTGATGAAGATTCTTGGTGACATGATGAGCTTCATGAAGAACCATGTGACAAATGCTCCTTGCCACCCGGTCAATTCTATTGAGTTCTATGGGGAAGAAAAGAAGACACCTCACTCCTATAGCTACCAGGAACCACAAAGTCCCACATACATCTCAAGGTTTGAGGAAGAGGTTCTTTCTAGATTGAAAGTGTTTGATGATGTTCAAAAAGATGTTGCAAGGTTAGAAGAGAGAATAGAGCAGCTATCTTCCATAATTGCTCTCCAAGAAGAAAAATTGTCTTCGAAGTCCATCATGAGCGACCATGAAGAAAGTGGACCCATGCCCTCTTCACAGGTTTTCTACAGTCCACCCCCCATACAAGTAAATCCCATTCACTCCTTCCAAGGCTATTCCCAGCCTTACACTCCTCCACCATCTTCACCACCTCAATTTTCCCAAAATTTCACTTTCCAACCCCAATTCTCTCCTCCTCCTCAATTCCCTTCTCCACCTCAATTTCAACCCCAAGTGCCACCTCCACCTCCTCCACAGACACAACGTGCTCCCCTTGCCCATCATGAGCAAGGTAGTGCTGTGACAGTTCTAAGGAGTGGGAAAACTCTTGAGCAGCCCGCAAATCAAAGAAAGGCTGATAAAGCAAAGCAAAGGTAGCCAAGTGGTGATACTGTGATTGATATTGCTGAAGATGATGTTGTGATACCGCATGTCGAGTTTGGGATTCCATGTGGTCCACCACATATCCCTTTTGCAGGTCCTACCATCCCTAGTGTTCTGCCTCATGTTCATGTAAGTGTAGCAAAAACTAGTGATCCTCCGTTTGTAGAAACACTAGATGAGCCACCGGAATTGAAAAGGAGGCAAAAGCACAATGTTGATATTCTTGAGGTGTTTCGCCAAGTGAAAGTGAACATTCCACTGTTGGATGCTATCAAGCAAATCCCATCATATGCCAAGTTCCTCAAGAACCTATGCACTGTGAAAAGAAGGTCAACGTGGAGGATTCCAAAGAAGGTGAGATTGACTGAACAAGTGAGCTCCATCATACAACACTCACTTCTCGTGAAGAGAAAGGACCCAGGAGCCCCACTCATACCTAGTTACAGAGGGGGACATCACATAGACAGGTCCTTACTTGATTTGGGATCTAGTGTGAATTTGATGCCATATCATGTCTATGTTGAGCTGGGCTTAGGCAAGTTGAAGTCGGCACATTGCACTCTCCAATTGGCGGATAGATCCATAAAAGTGCCTAGAGGTAGAGTGTATTATGTCTTAGTGATGATAGACAAAGAGAAAGGTGTGATGTTCCCAGTGGATTTCATTGTGCTTGATATGGAGCCGGAGGATAGGAATATTCCCATCATCTTGGGAAGGTCGTTCTTATCTACAGCTGATGCCGACATTGACGTGCGTAGTGGCACTATGACAGTCTCATTCATGGACATGAAGATCAACATCAACATGTACAAGACCCCAACCCGACGAGTCCAAGATAGGGATATTGGACATGATCACTTCACAAGTCTAAATGGGCATTTGAGAGAAGGACATCAAGGTGACGAAATTGGTGATGGTTATTGTGATGAAACAGATGAGGAAAATAGATTAAGTGCAAATGAAGGATGCATGTTTTGCAAGAATGGGCACATGAGGATTCCAAATGGGTGAATTTTGAAGAATCACCAAGAAGCCTAGTTGAAGTCAGGAAACTCAGCACTTGTGGGAGGCAACCCACCTAGGTTTGGGAATTTTTGACCCAATCTACATTTTTGATACTTTTGCTTTATTTTTACATTTTTCCACAAACACACACGCACACTTGTGCTTGATAGTTTTCTTTTAGTTTTGATGCTATGGTAGGTGATAGACACTTTAGAGAGAAGGTATACAAGTGAATCATGGTTGGTAAAGCAAATATGTGGCCAATTGACAAATAAAAATGAAGTTCAAGTTTTTTAATTTAGAAAACTGAGGAAACAACCCCAAAACGGTCGTGGAGAAGGACCACGGCCGTGGTAAATGTGGCCAAGCACGACCGTGGCCCCTGCCACGGTCGTGGGAATTATTTCATCAAGTTGGCCAAAGCTACAGGGTCTTTAGAAGATCGACCACGGCCGTGTCTCAGAGCCACGACTGTGGGAATGTAAAGTGACCGCGACCGTGACATCTTACCATGACCATGGTTTTATTGCAAGAAGTTTGGCTGAAGTTATAGGTTGTTTGCAAGAATCGGCCACGACCGTGTCAAGTCGCCACGACCGTGTTGAAAAGGTGCGACCACGATCGTGGCAATCTGCCACGATTGTGGCGAGGTCAAGCCGGGGAGTTCTTCATCGACAACATGACCGTGGCTTATGCCACGGCCGTGCTACCCGACCCTGACCACAACCGTGGCGGATTGCCACGACCGTGGCCGGACCCAGTTCAACAAAAAAAAATATGTTATAAACAACCAAACTCGATCCCCCTCTTCATTTGCTCATCTTCAAGCTTCAAACCTCGACCGTGGCGGCGGACCACAACCCCCAGCTCCTCTAATCTCCACCTCCAACCCCCAAAAACACCCCCATTTGGCCTCCAATCCATACCAAATCAATCTATAGCCATCCCTCTACCACGTCCACAACCTTTTCTCTCCCAATCGCTCCTCCACCTCCATATCCATCTCCATTCCGCCCAACAGCTCCCCTCCCTAAAACCTCCACATAAACCCTTCAATTTTCACCCAAATCCATAACCAATCACAATTCCACCATCCATACATCACTATCCTTCTATTCCACCCACAAAACCATATCCATACCACTCTCTACATAAAAATCCGAAAATCATCCCACCACCACCATGAAAAAGATTGGAAAGGCCATAACAAAGGGGACCAACATCCCTACCATAGGGAGGCGACGTTCCAAAAATGCCTCCTCCGATGTATCCATGCCTTCCCACACCCCTTCACCAACCACATCCGCCTACCAATCCCTACGCCGCTCACAATCTGTGAGTGGATCCCACACTCACTCGTCCGATAGCCACCACGTCACCGACGCTACGTACGAGGGGGAAGAAGAAGAGGAGGAATATGTGGGGGTTGATTTGGACAACCTCATTGATGAGATTGAGCTGGTGGCTGTGAAAATAAGCCAAAAATCTAAAGTGTCACCATTCTCATCCAGGCTACCACCGAAGCCCACACCAGCCCGCCACTTGACGTCCCATGTAACGGCGAGGCGTGGTGTGCAGCCGCAACCCTCGCGGAAACTAAAGCAAGATGAGGAGCAGTCGGCCCACTGGTATAACTTGGATACTAGCTCGGGGTCTCAGTCCTACATGATGGAGGAAGAAGATGGTGACAGCGAGGAGGATGAGGTACAACTTGAGCCTGACGGGGATGATGTTCTAGGCGCAGCTGGAGGAGGATAGAGAAAAATCCTTGGGCAAGGCACCAGCAGGAGTATCTTATGGCTGAGGTCAAGGGAAAAGGAAAGTCGTTCTCATCTACCCAGAATGCATGACAAGGTGAGTCATCGCCACCAAGTATGGGTCTGAGAAAGTAATTGATGATCTAGGGATCAAGGCGGCAGTGGAAGAAAATTTGAAGAGAATAGGGCTGTGGAATATTCTTTTCACACCCCATCCAGCCTACGTCGCCTTGACCCGGGAGTTCTTCGCCACTCTCGAAAGGACTAAAGTGAGGGATTGTGATGCACTCAAATTTGCCATGATGGGTAACATGCACACCCTCACTTCCACTGAGCGGAATGCTATCTTTGCTGCAAGTCCTGAAGAGGCAGTGAAAATGGATGACGGCTTGCTAGAGAGGGAGGAAGATCTCGATTATGCCTATTTCTGGAAGAGGATTACAGGCAGCAGCGTGTACGATGTAGGTAGATCAAAAACTACTGCCATTAGCAATCCGATGATCCGTTAGGTGAAAAAGGTCGTGGCGAATACAATCGTGGGGAGGCATGATAATCAAGGCTCCATTTCCCAGAAGGACATGTTTGTCTTGATAATGATACACCTCAAGAAGTACATCGACCTTGGTGTGTTGTTGATTGACCATTTGAAGGGTGTACCCTATAAGAGCTCAAAGCCATTCGTTATGGGAGGGTTCATCACTTCAATTGCACTGGCGTTAGGATATGATCTCTCCGGGCTACAAGACGTAGTTGAGGAAGAATTTGTTGACCTCAATTATCTGATGTGCTCGCACACTATAAAGATGAAGGAAAAAAGGATGATCTATCTCACTACTAGTGTGCCAAACTTTGAGTTGAGGCTGCCATACCACGCGGTGCCCCTTCTATCTGTGTTGGGAGTCATGTTCAGATTAAAGGATAAGTTACTGACATGGCAGCAAGAACACCCGAGGGAGACGTATACAAGGGCAGCCACTGTCGTGTACAAAGACATAGCAGAATCCAATGTGCAAGGGCAGGGACAAGAATATGAAGAGAAAAGGCAGCCCCGTAGGATGAGAAGGAGGGATGAGGGGACATCCCAGCTGCAACAGCTCGCAGGAAATGCCTATGACATGGCCACAATCTAGGGACACCTTGAGAGTATTCAGAAGACTCAAGGTGACATGCAGTTTATCCAGCAGTACATGTGGCAAGATCAACAATAAATGCACCATCAGATCAACCACTTGTACCACTACAACCACGCCCAGGCAGCACAAAACCCCGAAGGGGTGCATATTTTTGGGGTGGTTTGGTTGGATATCCCGAGATGTACCCTCCACCCCAGGACGACTACTGGGGGCATTATTACCAGCATCCTCCACCAGGCTCAGCTCCATCCTCAGCTCCTCCTTCGGATCCTCTACAGATGCCAGATCAACCACCACAGTCATGACACGTCCCCTATCTACCCTAAGCTATAGTTTCATGCTGAGGACAGCATGATTCTAAAGTTTGGGGTGGGTAGGGCAGTATTCACCTCCCTATCTCTCTCATTTTGTCATTTTTTTATCACGTCTTCCAGTTAGTTTAGTTTTATTGTTATTGCTTTGTTCATTGCATGACATGTAGTTGATTTCTGCATTTTTGTGTAATTTTTCAAAAAATTTGCTATTTTTTTTTTCCATATCATGCATTGCATTCTCATGTAGTTTTTGGTAGTTTATTGTGCATTTTAATTAGATTTTGCTTCTTTCTATTTTTAAATTCCCTAAAGTAGGTTTAGATGCGATTTAATGCAAATTGGCACCATTTTGGCCAATTTTGCCCAAACTTGAATATTCTAGCTCTAAAAGGATGTTTTGACTTAATCTCCAATATTTGAAATGAAATGGTTTACTCTTGTGACAAATGCATGCTAGTTTCTTAGATCTTATTGCTATACAGTCTTGCTTGTGACTTTATACATGTGCACCACATCTCTTAAGTCTACGAATGTTTTGGTTGAATCATGAGTTGAGCAAGCTACAAGCGCTTAAAGCCAATGGAATCGCTTGGTAGAAATATGAATTTTATGTTTATTCTATCATGTTGTGTGATATCACTTGGTGAAGTGTTGAATTAGCTTTCATGCAGGGAATCTTATGTTGAAAACTACACTACTGACCCCTCTTTGATCCGACCATTCTTTCACCACTTTCATACCTCTCCGCCTCATGAAAAGATGTCAAAGCGCACATATCAGCCGTGGCCACCCATAAAAAGTTTGGAGTGGCCACATCTCAACCTCTCCGCTTCATTCTATCCACCATATGCCCTAGCTACACCAAGGGCAAAGAAATAAGAAAAGAAAAGCAAAAATAAAATAAAAGGATGCTCATGTTTAAGAGCATTCAAATAAAGAAAAGATGAGTGTGTAAAAACACTCCAAATCTTATCGCAATCCTTTCTTCTTCTTTTACATCCATTGAGCTAGAAAACATCAAATCTAGTTCACTTTACCCTTTCTACAGCCAAGTGGGTCATCTAGTGTGGTTTGAAGCATGAGAGTGAATGCATGAAAGTGAAACAACACTCCTAGTCACCTTTGATTAACACCAACATGAAATGGTTTACCCGGAATGACATGAAGGACATATGGACAACTTGTGTTTCTATACTTTATATTTGAAGTTTGTATGCTCAGTGCTCAGTTCATGAATGGTTTGTGAAAGAAGGAGAGGAAAGATGTAAAACACATGCACTTAGTCACTTCCAAGACCATGTATTCAATAATTATCTATTGCTATGCATTTGTCACTTGTTTTTGTTGAAAAGAACTGAAAAGAGAGATTAAGTTGGAGCATACTTGAGGACAAGTATGTTTTAAGTTTGGGTGGTGATGTAGCCCTATTTTAGGGCTCCATCCTGTGCCATTTTGTACTTAAGTTGCATCTAAACATGTTAGATTACAAGTCTTTTTCCCTAATATGGTTAATTGCAAATATGCTTATGGATGTTCTTTGCACTATTTTTCAGGTACTTGGACCATGCTTAGATGGAAGAGAGAGAAAGAAGGAGTTCTAGGGTTCCCCCACTCATGGAGGGACCCAAAGAAGGTCCCAAAGTCTCCCTCAACCTACCTCTAATGGCCAAGAATCGTTCCCAAACAAAGACATCCAAGAATGATAAAGTTTGAAGTGAAATCAAGTGAGGCCAACCTCACCACGGCCGTGGGCACAATGCCACGGTCGTGCGTTTTTTAGCAAAATGACGCCAAGATCAACATGGAATTTATACAGAATCCCACGACTGTGGCCCTATGCCACGGTCGTGGCCCTATGCCACGACTGTGGCCATTGAAGACACCACGGCCGTGGCTAGCCGCACGGTCGTGGTCAGCAAAGTGGAAAATGACCATGGCATCCTGCCACGATCGTGTGAATTAATGACCAAAGTTCCAAGTTTCAACAGGGTTTTTCCCCAGAACGCCACGACCGTGGCTGAAGAAGCTCAAGACTACCGTGGTGCCCCCTACGATCACCTCTCCCTCCTCCAAAACGGTCGTGTTACCCAACACGGTCGTGGTGCCTCTTACCCACCACGACCGTGGCACTCCGCCACGGCCATGGCCACCACCATACTTGGCCTTTTTTTCCATTTCCTCCACACCACAACCGTTTCACCACTCCACGACCGTTCCCCGCTACCATCACAACGGTTGTGGCACTGAACCATGGTCGTGGTGATCCACCAACCCTACCCTAATTTACACTGATTTTCCTAAACTACCCCCCACTTACCCTAGTGCCTACCCACCACCTATATATACCTAGGTGGCGGCTGGGGCACGGGGCTAGCTACCTTCTACCCCCTCCTAGCTCCCCAAATCACCACCCACTCCATTCCACTCCATATCCACCTCAAATCCACTCCATTTCACCATTTCCACCACTAAAATACTAGTTTATACTAGTTCCTACCCATAATCCCCTTCATTTCACACCCTTGCACCTTGGAAGAGGGAGGAAGACGTCCTGCAACTACTGGAGAGGAGGAGTTCTTCATCTACACCGAGCTCCATGGCTTCTTCTACCTCTCTCTCCTTTCTTTTTGTAATTTTCATTTCCATGAGTAGTTAGGCCCCCTTGGGTGGGCTGTTTGGGGGAAATTATGTTACTTTGATACTGTAACGACAAACATCATCATTAAGATAACAAGTGTCATTAACAATAATAAACATGCGGAAACAATTACTAACAGCAGATTACCAAAAATCACTAAAAATTAAAATTTTTTCAAAGAGATCCATTCACAGGAAAACTCTTTAACCAAGAACCAAAGTATTTCAAATTCATCCTGGTTCACAAGTACACAACATGTACCATTCCTTTTCAAGGATTACAACATTGACTACCCTATTAATAAATATACACAGGCAGTATAAAAACTTCGAGGCACTATGTCACACCCTAAATTTTTAAAACTTAGCAAGTATGTGATATAGATATTATTGAAATAAATATTTATTGATTTGTGGTTATAATAAGGCTCCACTCTTTTTAGTGATGTTTCATTTAAGAGGGAAAAGACATGATAAGTACGTACTTTTATGCAACTTGACCTATTTTCAGGCTTAATCACCTTTTAAATAGTTTTAATAATTTTACAATGTCTTCTAGACTATGGCGTGATACTGGCTCAAAATTGGTAAAGAATCAAAAGTTTACAATGTTGTGGTATTGTTGAGGAACATGTCATATGGTGTTCAAGGATAAACATCAGTTTCAATTAGACAATTTGGAAACGATAATGACAAATGATTTCAAATTCTATATCATATTTATGTTATCCTAGTGTATGAGGAAATTTCTTGAACTCTAGAATTCTTTGACAACTCAATTAAACTAAGGGAATATGCATTAATGGTTTGACGATTCCTAGTTGACTTGGATATATGGAAACAATACTTACGACGATACTATTTTCTATTAGATCCACGTATTGTTTTAAGGAGATAATGATACTATTATTTATAATTGACGGTGTGGAGAGTTGATCTTTAATATAAATTGTACCAAATCGAAATGGATGTGGTCAATTCGTGTGTTAGGCGGAGGATGCTCCATTGTAACAGTATTGTCCCCTTTCAAAGAACAAACTTCATTCATGTCCTTATAAGAAAAATACTGCATAATTTCTTTTAGTTGGATCTTGCCTTCGAACTAGAACAATTAGAATTAAGACTAAAGTATTCTATACGTTGTATCTGTTGTTGAGATTACGTAAATATAGTATCTTGGCCCTCATTTTCTGGAGGAGTTAGATCATTTGACATTATTATTACGGACCAAATTCTAGGTAATTTTACATGTTTGACTAAGACTGTATAGAATTTCATAGATATGTTAAATATGTAATTATCTTTAGATTTCTATTTAATTACTATTGTTAGACCAAACATCCATTTGGAAAGTAACGTGGACGTATTAGATCATGTAGTTTTGTTATAAACTTTTCTTGTAAATAAAAAAGGTAGTAGAACGATTCTTCAAAGTACATAAATTATGTAATGAAATACCAAAGGACTGCCCATATGATATTTTGAATAAGTTTATTTGTGTAGAGGCTGATATATAATTATTTTTACTACAAATAAGTTTGCTTGTCGTATGTGAACTACAATTTGAAATTCGAATTTTGGAATGCATTTAATGATCAAAAAAAAAATTTGGAATGCATTTTTTTTGGAAAGAGATAATGACAAACAAACTATCATGTCCAAATAACATAATGCACTTGATTTGTTACGATACTTACGGAAACCAGGTTTCATGTATCATACTTATTTAAATATATCTTAATCCTACCAAGCGGTTAGAATCCTTCCTCCCTTATGCCTTTGCGAACACGCTGTTGGCTAAATAATTAGGGTAATATATAATCAGATGGCTGGCGGCGGCGGGGGCACATGAATAAGGCCACCATCGGTGGAAACCCTATACAAAGCCGACTTCTTTCCATCCAAAGATCGGAAGTGACCATATCAAATAATAGGAAATTGAATCAGAAGTTCTTCGCCATCACGACATCATTAGAGGAATCTGTCTCGTTCCAGTCTTTCTTTATATGATTTAGTAGGGTGGTGGCACAAATGGGGATATCTTCGTCACTTAGCCTAGTCCTCCTCCTAGTTGCAAACTGTTCGGCGGCCATGGAGAATTGAATATCACGATGGGAGTAGGTACAAGACTTTATTTAACTTATCATCAACCAGAGATCGAGATCCACTCCTCCTACTAGACCTCTTGCCCTCGTCGCAACGAGGAGCATGGACTCTGCTCAGTAAATACAGACAGCATGCCGAAGTTCTCATCAACAGAGTAAACTAGCCGGTGACATGTCTTTCGTAGCCGCTGATGAAGTCCAAGCAGACAAAGTGCCCCCTGCGGTCGGTGCTCTGTTTGCTCTAGAAAACAGAGCAGTCTGTTACCTGCTAGCATGGAGAAGAGGCGTCTTTCCGACCTACTGGTTGGGATAGTCGAAGCTAATCTAAGCCATAGCTGCGACGAGAAGGATTGGGGTGTGAAGCCACGCTCTCAGTAGAGTATCAGTTATGTCTTGCAGACGAAGTTAAGCACTGAGACAAAGACAAAAGGAAGAGAGGCCAGGTTTCAGTCTTCACAGTTTCGGATCCTAGAGTGGATCTGCATGGATCCATCTTGGGCGCAGTGGGTCAGGGACTATGCAACATATCTCGGCCACCGGATTCCCAATCAGGGGTTAAAACTCGACCACAAAAGGTGATCATGTTATGGAACAAGGAATCAAGACTACCTTAACTATATCCTTAGTATAAGAGGTAAGCGGTTCATGCCCATGAGTATTCATATTGATCAAACTCAAAATATTTTTAAAAGACTTCGTACTTTATGTTATCCACTGTTCTAAGATTTTATGGTAAGATATGCAAGTAATATTTTCATACATTCATGGATATGTCCCTACATGTGCCTAATATCTTGAGAAGGGATATGTTATTAAGATTAATAGAATGATTGAGATTCATGAACCAGGTTAATGAGGAAATTAAAGTATCATATTCCTATAAGATTTCTTAGTAAAGAATCATATTGATGAATAAGACTACAAGAGAACATATGCAACTAAGATTGACATACTTCCATGATTATATGATATAGCCATGTAAGTAAGATTTCAAGTAGATATATTCTATTAGGATTTCTTATATAGATAGAGATATGATAACTAAGAAGTAATTTAGATTTCTTAGAATGATTCAGATTTTAGAGTTAAGCATGATGTAGAAAGATAAGTTTTTGAACATATTAAGTTAAGGTCCAATTTTTAGTATAGAGGTACTTTTAGGATCAGAATAAATTGTAAAATGAGTTTGGGATAATATTATAAGATGATGATGCAAGACAATATTTTATAAGATTTTTATTTTAATATTTAAGATTTAGAATGTAAGTTCATATGCCAAGTTTCAGGGTAACATCATATTTTATAAGAAGGATTGAACCATCTTGTCAGAATTGATATTTTGTTTGATACATTGTACTTATGATACTTCCATAAGCTTGACTTAAGATACTCATATTTCTATATACATATCAGATCCTTCCTCCTAAGACATTAGAATCATTTATGATATAATTGGTATAATGAAGTAATCTTACCAAATAAGAGTTTTAGAATAAAGTTTACCCAGATAATGAGATACATGTTCAAATCCAGCGATGAATTCAGTTTAGAACTTAAGAATAAAAGATTTAGATTCAGACTTAGACTACTTACTGTGTGAGTAGTCAGATTTTGAATAAAGGTACATGATATGAGTTACAGACCCAATCCCAATTATGTAGTAATTGAGATACATGTTTACATTCAGATATAGATTCAGATTCATATTCAGATTTCAGATTCAGAATTCAGTACATGTTTAGTACTCAGTTTCAGATAAGTTCAGATTCAAAGTTTAGTAAAGATAGACTTAAGATAATTAATTTGAAACATTCACATAATGCATTATATAATAAGTCCTCACCAGAGAGTCCCAGGACGATTCAGAGGGCGCGTTGCGCCAGACACTGCGGGTGTCACAGAGGGCATTTATGCCAACAGAGGGCACGTTGTGCCACCAGAGGTAGCGTTGCACCATAGAGGACACTTCGGTGTCAACAGAGGGCACGTTGTGCCAACAAAGGGTGTGTTGCACCATAGAGGACACTTCAGTGTCAACAGAGGAGGACTTATTGTATAATGGTGGCCACAGTCAGAAAAAAAAAATCGTAAGTAAAAGATACCTTAGATTAGAGATGCCTATATTCTTATTCATGAGTAATGATAAGAGGAAATTAGATAAGATAATTAAGACTTCAGCACTTTGGCGTAGGTCATGAGATCCATGTACTAGGGTGCATGTCTCTAGAGAAAGATAAGATAGAAAGATAAGAATTTTAGATTAAGAAATAAGAGATTTTATGTTTCAAATTTTACTCAGAGCTTGATTGTAATTTCTCGTTTATAATGTCAATTTTAGATTATTAATCATGTACATTTTAAAATACTCATGCCGCTTACTCTAACGATTGTTTTTCCCAATGCATGGCTGGGGACGCGATGTCCGCAGGGTTGGAGCAGCTGAAGATCAAAGAACAAGGAAAGGTCTAGGAGATTTTCAAGCTTGCCTAGTGGGGTGCCATTAACCAAGACGATCCAAAGTTTAGACACCTCATTATCATTCTTAGTAATATTACCAATATATTAGACTTTATGGATATACATGATGTAGTTTTCTTTTGACAGAAACTATGTATGAATCAGTTATATTGTTATGCAAAGTGTTTCATTTACTTTCATTGCAATGATAGTCATGTTTGTGACACCCCCGGTAAAAAAAAATTTCGCTCATGTGACATGAAAATCGGGGTGTTACACACTAAGCCAAAACTCAGATTGTTACATTTAAAACTTTGAGGACCTGAGAGTACAGAGATGACACATAAGACTACTATCTATATGACTTGACAGACAATATCTCCACCTGAGATCTCATTGTTGTCCCTATTTTTGCTGTTGTTGTTGTTCTTTCCTTGTTCTAGGATTTCTTCTTTGCCTCCCATGCATACCTAAAAATGTTTCCCACGGGGGTGAGACAATTAAAAATTTCCCCAGCGAGAAATATAACTCTCCGCCAAAAACATTGTTATTACAGTTTATGAAATTAAAACTGAGCAGGGATTATTTTTACATTATCAGGCAGAATTATTCATCATAGAACAGAATAAGATAATCTCCTATTCTCGAGGAGAGCATTTCATCTACCCATGGTAGATAAATAATTCATCTGTTTACCTTGCAGAGAATATAAAGAAACATAATTAACATCTATCCACTAAGGAATGCACAAAGAAATGCAACATCAGCCAATGAATCTCCGTATTCAATCCTTAAGCAAACATGTTATACGACTGATTACATTTTACAATCACACTTAAGCTCTGAGGAGATGAGGTATACCACTCATACTCCAACCAACCAATGCGAAGTCAAAATCGGTGCCATACAAGGTCAATGGAAGAGTCGGCTTCCAAGACCTCCCACATCCCGGTCAGTATGGGACAAAACGTAGGACATCTCGTATCTCTGCTAAACATAGCTTTCCAGGGAATACTGGCAACTTCGCTACAGAGTTACAGCGTCAACTGCACTCTCATCGGCAATCGAGAGATTTATGTTTATCTCCGTCGACCCGACATTAACATTGGGAAATGTGTACAACATCGTGCCCAATCATCTGGAGATTCATGATACATCCATCCTGGCATATCATGAAGGATTGAGAGGTTTCTTGTTTACCTTCCCACAATCTCTTCAAACGGACGTAAAGATATTTTCTCCCATTGAACCCCGCATATTCAAAAATATGTGAAATCCATGATATGTCACGGAGCAACCTGTTTCACCATCACCTATTCCTGACGATGAAGGATCTATGGTCAGAGCTCTACATGAATAGATTTCACTTGATTTATTAAGTACATTTTTGTTACAATCCCAAATTTTGGGTTCCTTTGGTGAGAAATGTAATTTCTCATATTAAAGATATTTGGACAAATAATATAATTTGTTGTGAATAAATGGATTTCATTTAAAATAGCCTTATTGTTTGATTTGTGGGCTTTATTGGCTATTGGGCCCAATAACAAGGATATTCAATTTATTGATGAATAATTGAGAATTTGAGATAAGAAAGGAGTGGAAACCTCTAGAAGGCAAATCCAAAGAAGATTTCGTGCCTCTTAGATTCCTTGGGTTCCAAGGAGTCCAAAGTTGCAAAGAAAAGGCAATAAGAAAAGAAAATATCAATTAAGTATTTCCTTATTAATAAAGAAATTGAAAACATTGATGAAATGTGGAAAATATGTGAAAAGAGGTATAATTGGGTAATCCTTAGTGGGATTTTGTGTCCCAATGATTCCTAATAATAAAAGGAATACCAATGAGGAAAATAAGAGAGAAATAAAGAGAAATCCTCAAAAAGAAATAATTTAATGAGAAATAAACATGATAATGTGAAATAATGCATATAGGTGCATCTAGAAGGATAATAAGTATCATTAAAAAGTAATTTCGAAATAATATAATTTCTTGGGGTACAAGGAGCCCCAATAAAGAAAGAGGAAAGAGAAAATGTCATTTTGCAGAATAAAAGATAATATGATGCCTTATTAATGTTTTGGTGGCATTATGAAAAAAGGGAAGTAATTTCTATTAAAAGGAAATAGAAATTCGTTCTAATGGATTAAAGAGTAAGAATAAATAGGATAAGAAAGAGAAAATTCGAATTCCTAAAATATCCATGCAACAGGGAATACCAAGGAAATAAATAAATTAAAAAATTAATTAAGAAAGAGAGAGATAATTGCTTCACAACCAACAAAAGTGTATTTCCTTTCGATTTGGGACTTGAGTCCTCATGAGGCACGCCTTAGGGCTTCATATTCCACCCAATATAAAAGGTGAAGCATTGGTTCGAGTTCTAAAAGGTCCTACGTCTTTCTCCCTCTCTCTCCTACATCTCCTTCTTGGTTCTTAACCCAGAAACCCTAAACCATGGAGGGTGTGTTCCTTGGAGTGACGGAGGGAGGTAGAACCATGCTGGAGAAGTCCTAATGTACCCCGAGGACTCACGATTGATCAGCGGATGCCCTGGAGCATCGGTCGGCGCCCAAACGCCGGTAGCGCACCTACAGCACGGCTGCAACAAAGCTACGAGCCGTGGGCTTGCAGAGCTGGTCCACGGCCGTTGCGGCCTGACCCAAGGCATCCCCACCTACGCCAGAGAGGGATGAGGGTAAGGGGCATGATCCTGAGGGTCTTCGAGGACCCAGGAGCGGTGGAGAAGCCACCCTGCGCACGACTAGGGTGACGACACTATAGCCGCGCAAGGTTGAAGGTGACGGATCGTTGTTGGACGTTTATACCCCCGCGGGTTAAAAGAGCTGGTCGACTTAACCAAGGGTATTCTAGTCATTCAGTTATAAACTCAAACCAGCTGTAGCCAACGTTGCATGCAAGGGCCTACGTGGCAACCTCCTATTGGCCAGAGTAAGTAAAATTTGTTTAATTCATAGTAAATCAATGGTAGGTCAGATAAGGACATGTTATACATGAAACTTGCTCAGAAAATTGAGAGGAATCTAAATAAAATATAGTTGGATCCTGATTCCTTATACAATTCGAAAAGTATATAGAGATACTATCTTTAATAGTTTAATCGATGAAAACCCCTAACCTTTGATGATTAATGAGTTAGAAAGGGTTAAATGAGTATATAAAGTTGATGTTAGCCTGTTAATGATAAAAAGGATCATTAAGATTGGAAAAGGATGAATTTGCATGTAATCAGTTTAAATGAATAATACTTTAATGGGCCTTGAAACCCTAATGTTGGTAAATTCGACTCCTAATGGGGTTAATTGACTAATTTCATGATTAAAGTTGTATATGCTGAATCTAAGCTATTGCGAGCATTAAAGTCCATAATTTGTGGAAAGATAACCTTAATATAGAAATTATGGTTTTCAATTGAATCAAAGTAGAATTAATAATAAAAGGGGTCCATATGGGGATTAGACCATAATGAATTATGAGTTGTTAATCTGAAAGAAACTAAAGGTGATGATTGAGTCTAATGACCTTGAAATAACTTAAATAGGATAAAGAAGGTAATTTTGGTATCAAAAAGAAATGATCAACTTTAATTGGGCTTATGATGTTGAAATTAGGGTTTATGAATTAAGAGAGAAGTTAATATGATAAATGCATTATGGAGGCAAAAACCCTATTAAAACCCTAATGTGGTCTAGAAAGCCTAAGGTGGAATCCAAGTCTAACTTTGGAATGTTCTGGATAAACTATAACACTGGGATCGTATGCATTAATTTCAGGATATTGTTGATTGCTTGTTGATTGATTCTTTATCCTTATTGCTTGGACAATCGAGTTGCTCTGGATCAGATATGTGGTTACGCTTATGAATAACCATTATAGCTTCCCGATGATTTCTGAATGTTTCCTCACAATGAATGCTATCTAAACAGTTTGGATGTTCATACTACAATTATAAAGTCACTATGGTTATCACAATTATAAAGAAGTGTGTATTCTCGCACGTACATGCCACCTTGATGGAAGATGCCATTAAGGTCAGGCCCAGAAGGGTAGACCGATGGGCACCATGAGAGGTGACCCCATATACCAAGCTCGAGAATGAGAAGGTGGTCTAAGATGCATGACTATGGAGCACCATGAGAGGTGACTCCCAGGCACCAAGCTCGGGATTGAGAAGGTGGCCTTAAAGTCAATGGCAAAAGAGAAACCCTAGAGGGGTATGCCAGGGTTAAAGCAAAAGCGGTGGAGAATGACACCTTGAAAATGTAAAGTGGCTTGTTAAATAATTTGATTGTGATTAGTAAATTGTTAGCCATATGTGCAAACTTTTGGTTGTCCCCACATACCAGTATATTTCGATATACTGACCGACGTTTTGTTTGTCGGCATTTTAGGTACAAATGAAAAGAACAAACAGTAAAGTGGCATATGTGGAAATAAATGAGAAGTAACGTACACTAGAGGATTAGTTAGAGTAACATCATCATGGATAGAAGTTTAGAAATCCCAGTTTTTCCAAGGTAAGAAAAGTTTTATTTTATACCAATTTTCAATTTAGTTGGTAAAGTTTATTAATTATTACTGATTATTTGTCGAACCTTTGATCCTGTTAATTGGATAACGGCACCAACCTTTCGGTCTCCCTTAATTCGGGGTCACCGGGAGGCGGGGTCGTTACAATTGGTATCAGAGCATAGGTTCCTCATTTAATCTTTACTAATTGTTAAACTTTACAAATTCTATAGAACCCAAGGGAGTTATTAGAGGATTATCTGAAAGACAGAGGTGTCTAGAAAAGGATCACGGTCGGGGGCTGGCAATATTTTCCTCCGCACCGCTAGTCGGAATACGAGGACTCCCAGATCCGTGTGACTGCCTGGCCAAAGTCTTAGGGTATGAATCGAAATAAGATACCTTTAGGACTCTCTCATCTTGTTCATCCCTTCTCAACTCAAATTCTTTTAAGGACCTTAAGGATTAGGGTTTTCTCTCTTTCCCTCACCCTCTTGAGGTATGGGTAAGGATGATAAGGATTAAGGGATCCTCCATTAAATTAATAAAAAATATGTAAATAAGATGTCATGGACATAAGCTTAATAGAGTAAGCATAAAGAAATAGATACATGCTTAGGTCGTACGACATGAGTTGTCCTTGCCCTCAGAAGAGATCTGAGGATAGACCTCCTTGGTAGGAGGTTAAGTAGAGAGAGTTAAGCTTGGAGGAAGAGACCTCCATTAAAAGTAGAAGCCTAGCACATCCTTTAAGGATGATGTAAACCCTAACCCTAGGTGAAGGTTAGAAAGAAAAATGACATGATGAGTTAGATATCATGGTTGACCGAGTGTTTGGTTGGACATGCCTTTGGAATGCCATAAGTGGTTAAATGATCATGTACCTATGGCAACCCAACCCTGGAAAGGGTCATGCATGTTTGAGTGAAGGATAGCTCCTTCATGGATGAGGGTAGAGAAGAACCTATAGGGCTGTTGCAAGTAGGATATAACTTGTACCCAGAGTGCGTCAGTAGTGTTGATAGTTAAATGAAACCCTAGTCGAGGGATCATGATGGATGGCTTATGAGGTAAGTGTAAGGGGTTATGGATAACCTTGAGTAAACATAATTTCGAGTATAGGCTTCACTCAGGTAGGGGCAAGCTTAGGAGCTTGATCCTTCATAAAGACAGGACCTCTTATAGAGAGGTTGGTTGTAGGATTAGCTCTAGAGAGAGGGAGCAGACCTCGGCCAAGAAAGTTGAAAGCCTAAAACCCCGAAACTTGAGAAATAGTGGGAGTCGAGAATGATGCGACCTAAGTGGATGATAATGGTTGCCTCATGCATGATCCCTGGAGGTTGGTGATGTCTTGTTTAGCTTGAGAGTAACCAAACCCTAGAGAGAGGATGATGCTTCTAGTACTTATGGTATAAGTGATTACCTACTAGATGAGATATAGAGTGCTTTAGACCCTGAGGAGGTTAAGGCACCAGTTGTGAGGCTTTATACCTAGTATTTGTCTGGGAAGAGGAATCAACTCTGAAGTGTCGCTTGAGTAGAAAGATCATGGGAGTACATGACTTATCTTGGACATGCTGGATTCCTGGTTATGAAATGAGCATGCAGTTGGACACCTGGAGGTGAACCTAGGGTTCCTAGGCCTAAGAGGGGAAGCAGTGTACCCAACGCTCATGTTGAGATTTGAGTCTTTATAGTTTCGAGCATGGTACTCCTAATGTGTAGAGGTAAAGGAAACCCCTTAAGGTAAGGGTATGTTTTATAAACCCTTCACGAATAAGTTGATCTAATGCTGAGGAAAGAGAACGAGTGTGACCTAACATGGTTCAGTAAGTGGTCCACCTGTGCCTTAGTAGTTGCTGGGTTAGGCATACTCATGTGAATGTAAACCCAAAGGATGGTTGTGACCTTTCTGTTACAGGTTGTAGTTTCCTCCCATCCTGGGAGAGGGACCCTTTGGTAGGGTGTGTACCAGTTCTGTCGGTTTTGAGGTGACCTAAAGATGTTTTATAGGATCTTGAGAAGCTAAGTGAAAAGTACATGGCGTGAAAATGAATCTATAGACCCATAGATAGCCATCTCTAAGTGCATATGGATGTGTTACCATGAAGGTAACCTGTATGGGGCCTGACCAAGGTAGGCAGGTTGCCATGATCCCTGGGAAAGGATGAAAGTCAGTCATGAATGCAGAGAGAGATGATGAAGGATTGGGTAAGGTTCTAAGTTGAACATGTACTATGTTAGAATCCTAAGTCTATCCGAGGGTCAGGTAGGGATAAGATCGATGGAAGAAGGAGTTGCCTAATTCCCTAGTTGCACATGACCATAGGGTCGGGAGGTAACAACTATCATTGTTTGAGGGCCATGGGTTAGGAGATTGATCACCTTCATGAACTCATGGGACCCAAAGGGCAGATGAGTAGGGCACTCTCTAGATGTATAAGGGAAGAGGGATGACCCCAAAAGTGTCGACACCCTATAGACCTAGAGGAGATGACCTAGGATTATGCTTGGACCAAGTAAGTCTGAGACCAGTCTTCCTTGGAGGTAGTGTGGATATCATGATGTTTGTGATAGAGAGACATAAGCTGCACGTTTCAACTTGGATTTGAAAGTGTACGGCAAGGTGGGCTGTACCATCTCTACTCTTGGAACAGGAAGAACTCTGTATTTGGACTGCAGCCAAATTCTTATTTCTTCTTGTTATGGGAGTGAGAGATAGGACAATATGTGTGCCTTACACCAAGGATAAAGATGATGTAAGTTGGAACGTTGCTACAAGGTATGAGGATGGAGATGATAACATACCTTTGTGGAGAGAATAATACATGGATGGTTTACAAACACTAAGAGTATTAAGGAGATCATCTTATGAGTATGTTTTATCTTGAACTAAGTGGATTATTGCAAGTGTTACAAGGAATCACAAGGTTGAGTTTGATCACCATGAGGATGAGCTCAGAGTTCCTTGGTGAAGACAACCTTAGAGTTTGAGATGAGAGGATAAGTATAATGCATGGAGGAGTATGTCTTCGACATTAACTAACACCTAAGGATAAGGAGTGGTAATGATTGCTCTGGTTGAGATATAGCTACCTAGTTTAGCTGGAAGCCAGAAGAAGTTGAGGTTGTTCGACTAACCCTATGTTTGGAAGGAGGATGTGCTTTGGCTAACACATAGATGCAACAAGATATGTGGAGTAAGTTAATGGGTGTTTAGTTAGCCAGTTTAGTCCTTGATGTAGTTAAAGGATGGTGATAGAACCTTAGATTCACTTCTTTGGATAGGAAGGCAATAAAACCCTGATGAAAGTAGTTTAGGGTTTCTGAGTTATCGATCTCGAGGAATCATGAAGTACAGGAGATCATGGTTTTAAGATCATGATACACCTTGATACTACAAAGATAGTAAGTGATGGTAGCATTCTGGATGCTTAAAACAAAGTGCATGTATCATGTTTCCGTGCATGATAGAGGTGAAGGACGAACACCAGTAACCCAGTACATTGATATGAAGGATAAAAAGAGTCCCTAAGGGGGAATGGGAGTACATCCCTATGGATGTTGTGGTAAGTCCCCCTTGGCCAAGGAAGGTCAAGATGCAATGTGGGTTATGGTAGATCGCCTTATCTAGATGACATGAGAAAGAACATGTACTGTCAAGGGACAGACCGGGTTGAATTACTTATAAGAGAAAGAGATGGTTCAACTACACCATGATGCGAGTTCAAAAGTTCTTGAGCATGATTAGAAGGTTTACTTCCATGAGGTGGAAGTAGGTGCGTGAAGAACTCATTTTTAGTACAGTTTATCACCCATACTAATGGATAGTGTGATCCAGACTAGAGGGTCTGATGAGAGCATGTGTGCTCATTTAGGGTGATACAATGAGATAGTTCTTAAGATGTGACGTTAACCACCATAGCCTTTATCGGGATGCAAGAAGTTCCATAAGGAGGTAGTGTCGGTCACCGCTTCATTAAGATGATGTTGGTGAAGGAGGCCTCGTGAAGGTCAGAAAAGAACCACAAGTGTGTGCAGATGAAGTCGCTTTGATTGTGCAATGGCTAAGAGAAAGCCCAGTGGTGACATGAGTCACGAGTTGATGCAAAGCAGACTGATATGCAGTTTACTGTGGGAGAATATGTAATGTGAAGGTCCGACCCCTCTGAGCTACAGCTAAGGAAGCTGAGTCCCCGATATATGGGTCCATTTGAGATGGATGGGTGGAGATGGTTGTGTTTAGCCTACCCCTCAGGATAAAATGATGTGTTGCATGAGTCTGATCTAGAGCACTATGTGAGGTACCCAAGCCATGTGTTGAGCCTTGAACCTATTCAGCTTTTGAAAGGCTGAGAAGTCCTGAGTCACCTATGAGGGTACGATACACCAAGGTAGGAAAGAACTCAGATGGAAGAAAATGAAATAATGCAGGTTCTTGGGAAACACCATGAAAAGGGTGAAGCCACATGGGAGCCCTGATGGACATAAGAAGACGTATCCTGTATGTGTTGCTTGATGGAATTTTGAGGGCAAAATTCTCATAAGAGGGGAAGGATGTTACAACCCCAAATTTTGGGTTCCTTTGGTGAGAAATATAATTTCTCATATTTAAGATATTTGGACAAATAATATAATTTGTTGTGAACAAATGGATTTCTTTTAAAATAGCCTTGTTGTTTGATTTGTGGGCTTTATTGGCTATTTAGCCCAATAACAAGGATATTCAATTAATTGATGAATAATTGAGAATTTGAGATAAGAAAGGAGTGGAAACCTCTAGAAGGCAAATCCAAAGATGATTTCGTGCCTCTTAGATTCCTTGGGTTCCAAGGAGTCCAAAGTTGCAAAGAAAAGGCAATAAGAAAAGAAAATATCAATTAAGTATTTCCTTGTTAATAAAGAAATTGAAAACATTGATGAAATGTGGAAAATATGTGAAAAGAGGTATAATTGGGTAATCCTTAGTGGGATTTCGTGTCCCAATGATTCCTAATAATAAAAGGAATACCAATGAGGAAAATAAGAGAGAAATAAAGAAAAATCCTCAAAAAGAAATAATTTAATGAGAAATAAACATGATAATGTGAAATAATGCATATAGGTGCATCTATAAGGATAATAAGTATCATTAAAAAGTAATTTCGAAATAATATAGTTTCTTGGGGTACAAGGAGCCCCAATAAAGGATGAGGAAAGAGAAAATATCATTTTGCAGAATAAAAGATAATATGATGCCTTATTAATGTTTTGGTGGCATTATGAAAAAAGGGAAGTAATTTCTATTAAAAGGAAATAGAAATTCGTTCTAATGGATTAAAGAGTAAGAATAAAGAGGATAAGAAAGAGGAAATTATAATTCCTAAAATATCCATGCAACAAGGAATACCAAGGAAATAAATAAATTAAAAAATTAATTAAGAAAGAGAGAGATGGTTGCTTTACAACCAAGGAAAGTGTATTTCCTTTCGATTTGGGACTTGAGTCCTCATGAGGCACGCCTTAGGGCTTCATATTCCACCCAATATAAAAGGTGAAGCATTGGTTTGAGTTCTAAAGGGTCCTACGCCTTTCTCCCTCTCTCTCCTACGTCTCCTTCTTGGTTCTTAACCCAGAAACACTAACCCATGGAGGGTGTGTTCCTTGGAGCGACGGAGGGAGGTAGAACCATGCTGGAGAAGTCCTAATGTACCCCGAGGACTCACGATTGATCAGCAGATGCCCTGGAGCATCGGTCGGCACCCAAACGCCGGTAGCACACCTACAGCACGGCTGCAGCAAAGCTGCGAGCCGCGGGCTTGCAGAGCTGGTCCACAGCCATTGCGGCCTGACCCAAGGCATTCCCACCTGCGCCAGAGAGGGACGAGGGTAAGGGGCATGATCCCGAGGGTCTTCGAGGACCCAGGAGCGGTGGAGAAGCCACCCTACGCGTGACTAGGGCGACGGCACTATAGCCGCGCAAGGTTGAAGGTGACGGATCGCTGTTGGACGTTTCTACCCCCACGGGTTAAAAGAGTTGGTCGACTTAACCAAGGGTATTCTAGTCATTCAGTTATAAACTCAAACTAGCCACAGCCAACGTTGCATGCAAGGGCCTACGTGGCAACATCCTATTGGCCAGAGTAAGTAAAATTTATTTAATTCATAGTAAATCAATGGTAGGTCGGATAAGGACATGTTATACATGAAACTTGCTCAGAAAATTTAGAGGAATCTAAATAGATATAATTGGAGCCTAATTCCTTATACAATTCGAAAAGTATATAGAGATACTATCTTTAATCATTTAATCAATGAAAAACCCTAACCTTTGATGATTAATGAGTTAGAAAGGGTTAAATGAGTATATAAAGTTGATGTTAGCCTGTTAATGATAAAAAGGATCATTAAGATTGGAAAAGGATGGATTTGCATGTAATCAGTTTAAATGAATAATACTTTAATGGGCCTTGAAACCCTAATGTTGGTAAATTCGACTCCTAATGGCTTTAATTGACTAATTTCATGATTAAAGTGGTATATGCTGAATCTAAGCTATTGCGAGCATTAAAGTCCATAATTTGTGGAAAGATAACGTTAATATAGAAATTAGGGTTTTCAATTGAATCAAAGTAGAATTAATAATAAAAGGGGTCCATATGGGGATTAGACCATGATGAATTATGAGTTGTTAATCTAAAAGAAACTAAAGGTGATGATTGAGTCTAATGACCTTGAAATCACTTAAATAGGATATAGAAGGTAATTTTGGTATCAAAAAGAAATGATCGACTTTAATTGGGCTTATGATGTTGAAATTAGGGTTTATGAATTAAGAGAGCAGTTAATATGATAAAAGCATTATGGAGGCAAAAACCCTATTAAAACCCTAATGTGGTCTAGAAAGCCTAAGGTGGAATCCAAGTCTAACTTTGGAATGTTCTGGATAAACTATAACACTGGGATCATATGCATTAATTTTAGGATATTGTTGATTGTTTGTTGATTGATTCTTTATCCTTATTGCTTGGACAATCGAGTTGCGCTGGATCAGGTATGTGGTTACGCTTATGAATAACCGTTATAGTTTCCCGACGATTTCCGAATGTTTCCTCGCAATGAATGCTATCTAAACAGTTTGGATGTTCATACTGCAATTATAAAGTCACTATGGTTATCACAATTATAAGGAAGTGTGTATTCTCGCACCTACATGCCACCTTGATGGAAGATGCCATTAAGGTCAGGCCCAGAAGGGTAGACCGATGGGCACCATGAGAGGTGACCCCAGACACCAAGCTCGGGAATGAGAAGGTGGTCTAAGATGCATGACTATGGAGCACCATGAGAGGTGACTCCCAGGCACCAAGCTCGGGATTGAGAAGGTGGCCTTAAAGTCAATGGCAAAAGAGAAACCCTAGAGGGGTATGCCAGGGTTAGGGCAAAAGCGGTGGAGAATGACACCTTGAAAATGTAAAGTGGCTTGTTAAATAATTTGATTGTGATTAGTAAATTGTAAGCCATATGTGCAAACTTTTGGTTTTCCCCACATACCAGTATATTTTGATACACTGACCGACGTTTTATTTGTCAGCATTTTAGGTACAAATGAAAAGAACAAACAGTATAGTGGCATATGTGGAAATAAATGAGAAGTAACGTACACTGGAGGATTAGTTAGAGTAACATCTTCATGGATAGAAGTTTAGAAATCTCAGTTTTTCCAAGGTAAGAAAAGTTTTATTTTATACCAATTTTCAGTTTAGTTGGAAAAGTTTATTAATAATTACTGATTATTTGTCTAACCTTTGATCATGTTAATTGGATAACGGCACCAACCTTTCGATCTCCCTTAATTCGGGGTTACCGGGAGGCGGGGTCGTTACAATTTTCATATTCTTTTAGCATCAGTCAAGTTCTCAAACAAGACTTATTACAATAATGCTATAAAGAGACATGTACTACTTTCATCAGTTACTTATCAGTCTTTCAAAGACCTTGGGAACTCAGTCCCTCATTTCAATACTGGGAATTGTCATTCCTTCACAATCTCATCACCATAATCATATGGTTCTAGGTATCCAAACCCTTCACTCAACATTGAGCATCATTACCATCCATTATGTAACTATCACCTTCAGGTCATCTGACCAAGGCATTCATGATACTTGTTACCCAAGCATCACACATGGCTCATCAGGCCACTGTATATCTTGTCACCTCTCACTAGGCAACAACAAATTCACATGGCTCACAAGGCCATTCACATATTGTCACCTCTCACTAGGCAACAACTTTTTCACATGGCTCACAAGTCCATTCACATCTTGTCACCTCTCACTAGGTAACAACTTTATTCACATGGCTCATAAAATCCATGCACATTGCTACTTTTATTAATCAATAACAACATCAAGGCACAAAAGGCTAACCAACATTTATTTTATAAATATCACAGCTCAAACCTGGCTATATTCGTCATCTCATCATACCTACATGGTTATTAGGCATGATAACAGTCATACAAGATATTCATCACATTATGTGATACCATAGTAACACCATCATTCCATTACCAGGAATTAGGGTTTACTATCAAATAGGGCTTTTCACTCCCTTTACCCAAAATTAGGGTTAGGGTTCCCCATTTCTCATCAATTAGGGTTTCATGATTATTTATCTGTCTAATCCTTAATTCATTATTATGTACCTCTGGGGCATTCAAGGACATCATATTTGATTATTCAAGATCATTACTTTCATCATATAACATTAATAATCATAAATTCAAGGTATGAGTTCATTTCTCATACTCATCATGGTATGACTACATCATACTCATTATTTGGGATTAACCCCATTCTCAAGGTACATTAATTAACACTCATCAAAGTGCAACAACTCATTACATTTCATTGTAATAGTTGCATAACATACTTCATATGTTTCTTACCCAGTTATATTGGATTTGAAGTGTATCAAGGTATATAACCCTGAAGTGCTGAATGTGATACTATCATATCTTGATGTATCACTTTCTCATCATTTCAGACTTTCTTGAGTTAATCAACTTATCTTGTATTAAGGTATTTCCCTTCTTAATAAATTTCATCACTAATCACTCAACTTTAGCATATAATGAATAGGCCACACATTAGAATTGTCCAACTATCTTTAATGATATGGACTTGTCTAATGCTAAAGACATTGCTTACAATTAGGTTGCATATAATCAACCACATGAAATGTTTCACCTTTACAAGGCCATTACTCCTATCTCATACTTCAATTGAGTTAGATAGGTCAACTTTCAACTGATTTGACCCTCAATTGACCCTCAATTGGTCATCACTTAGGGTTTGAATCAATTGAATTAGGGTTTGGAATCGATGATCCTTCAACATTAATCAATGCGAGATTAGTTACTTTGAAACTACTGAACCATCATCCAAAATTGAACATGAACTGACCCCAGATGGTCTTGAGGTCATTTGTATGACCACCAAACTGTCTTGAGACCATTTTCCCATCATATCAACAAAATCCAAGTCAACCAATTAAGGTTTGGATCATTGGATTGATCACCAAATCAGTAATTAAATTGTACTTCACTCTAGTGACATTGGATCTTCAATTGCTCAACCATGCTTAACACTAGACCTCAAAACGGTCTTGGATGACCCTAAAATGGCCTTGAGACTGTTTGGATGAGCTCCAAATAGTCTTGAGACCGTTTGGCTCATCCAACCCTTGGATTCTAGTGAAAAATAATTAGGGTTTGAGCCATTGAGTTGATCATCAAATCAGCACTTAGTTGCAAAGTGATTTGATACCTTTGGACCTTCAATTGGTCAACTATACTTAACCCTAGACCTCCAAACGGTCTTGGGTGATCCCCAAACGGTTTTAAAACCATTTGGGTGATCCCCAAAGGGTTTTTAAATCGTTTGGGCTAATCAACTCAAAATCTCAAATCAACTCATTAGAATTTCAGCACTAATTCCAATTAGGGTTTGCCCTATTGATTAGCCTTCAACTCATGATTCCTTAGGAATTTATCCATAAAATTTGGTGAGTCGTTAACCAACATAATTAGTAACAAGAATCTCAAACAGTCAACCCTTGGTAAACTCTCTCAAACGGTTTTGAAACCGTTTGCCCAAAAAGTTAAATTACTCAAGTTGAAAATCAGAACTTAATCCAATTAGGTTTGCCTAATTGATTAGCCTTCAACTCATGATTCCTTTGGAATTAATCCATAAAATTTTGTGAGTCATTAACCAACATAATTAGGAACAGGAATCTCAAACGGTCAACCCTTTTTCAACTCTCTCAAACGGTTTTGAAACCGTTTGCCCAAAAAGTTAAATTACGCAAGTTGAAAATCAGCACTTAATCCAATTAGGTTTTCCTAATTGATTAGCCTTCAACTCATGATTCCTTTCGAATTAATCCATCAAATTTGGTTAGTCATTAAATAACATAATTAGAAACAGGAATCTCAAAAGGTCAACCCTTGGTCAACTCTATCAAACGGTTTTGAAACCGTTTTCCCAAAAAGTTAAATTACGCAAGTTGAAAATCAGCACTTAATCCAATTAGGTTTTCCTAATTGATTAGCCTTCAACTCATGATTCCTTTGGAATTAATCCATAAAATTTGGTGAGTCATTAACCAACATAATTAGTAACAGGAATCTTAAACGGTCAACCCTTGGTTAACTCTCTCAAACGGTTTTGAAACCGTTTGCCCAAAAAGTTAAATTACTCAAGTTGAAAATCAGCACTTAATCCAATTAGGTTTCCCTAATTGATTAGCCTTCAACTCATGATTCCTTTGGAATTAATCCATAAAATTTGGTGAGTCATTAACCAACATAATTAGGAACAGGAATCTCAAACGTTCAACCCTTGGTCAACTCTCTCAAATGGTTTTGAAACCGTTTTCCCAAAAAGTTAAATTACTCAAGTTGAAAATCAGCACTTAATCCAATTAGGTTTGCCTAATTGACTAGCCTTCAACTCATGATTCCTTTGGAATTAATCCATAAAATTTGGTGGGTTATCAACCAACAAAATTAGGAACAGGAATATCAAATTATAAACCCTTGTTCAACTCTCTCAAACGGTTTTGAAACAATTTTCTCCCAAACGGTTTCAAACTGTTTGCTCTCAAACGGTTTGATGAAACCGCATGAGCAAACATGTTGAAACCAATTGGAACAAGATTTCTTTGGGAAAAGTATCCAAGATGATGTAATCATCATATACCTTCATCCCTGAAGTTCTAAAAACTTCTGATTTCATGAATTAATCAGTTTCAACCAGCATTTAATCAAGATAATGAAGGAATCAATGAAATTGCAAGATTAATGGTTGAATAACAATGTAAAGGGGTTCAAGTTATAAAAACCACCTCCAATTGATCTTACAAGCTCCAAGCTCACGTCACAAATGGTGGATGCAACTCCTTTTACCGTTACAAGGCTCATCCTCATGGTTTGAGTGAAATGGAATAGTTAGAATTGAAGAGGAGATCGAAATAGGAAGAAATCCATAATTTATTTTCGATTTCCACCATGGAATCAAGGTGAAATGGATCAAGAACCTTAACAACAGGTTGGGGGTCATCCTCCTGACCCTCCCAAGTTCCCTTGGTCGTTTCCAAATCAAGGAGAAGAAGTGGGGTCGAAATAGCCTTTCATTTGGCTTGTAAAAGGTCCTTTTATAAAAATTCAATGAGAGAGAATATGCTTTATAAAAATCCATTTGATCCAAAAATATGGCCGCCTCTTCCCCCTCAACCTCCTTGGGTACGAGGCTATCTTGTTTTCCTCCAATTCCTCTCAATTATCAATGATTTAAAGAAAAGTAAATTAAGCACCTTAATGCTTATTATATTAATATCCCATATGTGAGTGGAAATTACTTTTCCTTTTAATAAGGTGAGTGGAATTTTCACCTCCTTGAGATATTTTCGTGCCATAGTAAAGTAACAAGGCTGTTCACACTTGAGCAAACTCAACCATATCGTTTTTGGTTGAAAGCCCTTCAATTATTTTATTTATTTTTGCCCTAAATCGAATTAGGGTTTCAATTAGGCATTAATCTTGATTATTTTAATATCAAGATTCTCTCCCCTCCAACTTAATCCAAATGAGGAGTCCCTCTCATTTTATTTGCTCTACATGATGCCAAGGAACATTAGGGACCTTATTGAAGTGGTAATTTACATATTGCACCCTAGATTTTGGATAATTTGCACATTACACCAAAACTAGGTTTTCATGCACATACATTGCTTTATCAACTCTTTCTTGGTATTCAGGCTTCCATAAGCCATACCTCAGCATCATTTCCACTCTCATGATGCTTCAACACATGAGGAACATATTATCATGCACAATTTGTACTTAAAACCCTTAACTTGGGTAATTTGCACTTTAGTCCAAAACAAGCAAACATTGATTTCAACAATGTTCAAAAAGGACTAGAATTGCAACATAAGTTCCTCTTGGGGCCTAATTACTTTTCACAAGATGATATTAAGAATGTAATCATCTTTCTTAATCAAAACACCTAGGGTTAAAGCATAACCCTGGTCATGGATGTTACATATACCATGTTGGGGGGAAATGACATGTAAACGTTGTAATTCCATTTGTTAATGATTATATTCTATTTGCATCTCATTCTCCATGGATTGCTTGTTGATTTGTGTGTGAAATCGCCTAGGAATTTAGGCAAATTGCTTATATGTGTGAATTTTGGAATTTGCCCCTAGGTCCAATTCTTGGATCCCTAGGTTGCCTCCCATCTTCCTACATACTAATCAATCTCCCTAAACCTAAGTGAGAGATCTAAGTAGCTAGATTGGATAAGTCTAGTGCAATTAGCATGGAGCCTTCTCAAGGCTAGAATGTGGGGGAATTTGGGTCCAAAACCCTAATCTCACCTCCCCATTACTACCCTCGACCCCTAATTGCCCTAGGAATGCCTAATCTAGAAACCTAGACTTGATTAGACTCTAATTGAATTGTACCTAATCCCTAACCCAATTGAGCCTCGTAAGGGTAGTAGGGGGTGTTAGGGACTAGTTCCCCTATGCACAACCTAGCATATCCATGGCCAGTTAGTAGCTTAGGTTAATTGATTAGACTCTAACTTGTTGTTTGGTTTGGATAATCTAAATGGAATCTTAATGTTCATATGTCACCCCCAACTTAATTGATAAGTTCATACCCCTAAACAGCCCACACCTCTCTTTATTGCTTAAAACCCTAGTTATGTGCTTGCTTAGCTTAATTAGTTCTTTTCTTGCGTAGTTAGCTTCTTACCTTGCTCTTGCCTTGTTCATGTTAGTTTAGCTCTTTAATTACTCTTTTACTTCTCTCTTTCTTGCCTTAGTGTAATTTGCCTTTTCATACCTAGCTTAGTCCTTAATTTCTTACTTAATCTTAATCTAGTCTAGGGGTAATGTAGATTTCATTCCTTTCTTTAATTACTTCTTTATCCATTATAGTTTAACAATCAAAACCACCTTTAAACCCTTAACCCTAGTCTCCGCAGTAGAAACCTAGCCAAACTAACCTAGCTCTAGTGCCCCCTCTTTTCCCTGTGGATCGACCCTATACTTTCCGCCTTCCTATACTACAACACGACCCCGTGCACTTGCGAGTGTAGTGTTTTGGTAGACGTAGGTGTGTTAGTTTAGGTCTTATAAATTTTGAAAGTGTATCCATCCCGTGTGTTCTGACCTCATGGGGCACATCTAGTCGAGTCAAATCGGCTAGTGTGTAGCACCTCAAGCAGACGCACCAGGAAGTCATCGGGTTCCTTCTCTCCATATGAGGTAGGAAGCCAATGTACAAATCCCACCTCTTAATGAGGGGGTCGCTTTCACCCAATATTAACATTATCAACATTATCAACATCATCATCATTATCAATATACAGGCATTCATAATGGGCATGCAATTTATGTTTTCATGTTTTTCAAAATATAGTATAGAAAAATGAAAGATGAATCATCAGGAACAGTAGCTCATCCAAGTAAGTGCCAAGTATATAGTCAAGATATACATAAAAGTATCTCCAATACAATCAAGAAGGAGTTATATAGTAGTGTACCTTTAACCGAGGATTTGAGTATGATCAATATCCAAGTCTATAGGTCAACCCTTCGAATCAGATCCTAAATCATCAATATTGGATCAAGGGTCAAGATCATGACTTTTAGAATATCATATTTGAATATTCGAGATTAGGGTTACACTTTTCCCATGTCAACCTTAGGGTTGGGTCATTCACTTATGATCCATAATATTTCAATATATCCAACATTATTTCAATTGTACAATATTTTCGAGTGTGAATGGCTTACCTAGGTTTTCTAGGATCATATGTGTTAACCCTAAATTTATTATTATTATACAAGTCATCATCATATTTCTAGATCATCATAATGATAACTAACATCATTGGAATTCAAGGATCAGTTTGATTAAAGCAGAGTCATGAAATTATTCGCATGATCAATCTTTCCACAAGATTTAGATCCATTATCACAATATTAAGGCTAATCCTTGGTTCAATGTGCATGATTCACAATCTAGGAGAGATGAGTTGCAAGATCAGATCTAAACTCATACATAGTCAAGTTCAGCATTCAAGATGAACATTAGAGTTATAATTAGGGTTTCTCAAGGATTAATCATCATTGTTGAATCATTAGACAAATTAAATAAGAAAAAGAAAAATATCTAGGAATGTCAGTAATAAATATAAAAAATTAGGCTTCAAAAGTATTTTTAAAGGGTTTATTGGGTTTTTCTGATCAAAAATGACTATTTACTCAAATAATTTGGAATTAGGATGCATTTTCTACGATTTAAACAAGATTTGACCATATAGTACAATTTCGAGTAGAGAGGGAAATAAATACCTTAAAAAGAGGTAAACAAGGGACCGTTGGATGCCCAAAGGATGTCAAGGATTGTGCCACATAGGCAGGATAACTTGCTAGCTGAGATGCCCCGATTCAATCTTGGTTCAACGCTCGATTTTTTGATTCAGTTAGCGGTTCACTGGTCTTTTGGGCCGGCCGATCTTGCGCTGAGCTGACGGTTCAGGGCTATGTTTCCTATCTGTGCAGAGCCTCGCATGAGCCCAAGAATAGGGTGGAGGGCCTCAGTGATGTAGAGAAGCTCTGGAAGGAGTGGGCGAGGGAGTCAGCCAAGGAGCCGCCCAAATACGTCTCAATCTCACGAAGAGGAAGAGCGCCTCAGGTGGTGGCCCAGTGCCACGAGGACGAAACACCTAATTTGGGCTTTTCGGTGGCACCACACAGTAGTAGGGAGGTCGGGGAGTTAAATGGGGCATTCGAGGGCAAAACAAGAAGAAATGGAGAGGTCTCAAGAAAGGTGATGTGTATGTGAATCATTGGGAGCCCTTTTATAGGGTCTAGGCACTACTACAGAACCTACCTTTAGTGTCGGTTATTTTAGGCCTTTAGTGTCGGTTTTTGAGCGACGCCTATGTGGGCGACACTAAAAGGTCACCCATTACGCGTCGGTTCCAGAACCGACACCCAAACTATTCGCGCGCGACCGAAAACGCGCCATCAGGGGACTATATGTGTCAGTTATTAGCTAAGAAACTGACACCCATAACCTTCGTGCCACAGAAAGGGCGCCATCTTGGGCACTATCCGTGTCGGTTATAAGCCAAAAACAGACGAAATATGTTTTCGCGCCAAAAGCATATGTGTCGGTGACATACAAATAACCGACACTGTAACGTTATGTGTCGGTTGTTTACAAATACCGACGCCTGTTATTGGTGCCAGCTTGGGCACTATCAGTGTCAGTTTGTAGTAAGAACTCGACACCATATATGTTCGCGCCACAGGAAATAGGCGCCGGTTATTTTTAAAAAACCGACATTACATAATTGTGTGTCGGTTATTTACAAATAACCGACGCCTATTCTTTTTTTTTTAAACAGACCTGCAGACCTGCTGTGGCTGGTCGCAGGATGAGAAACCTGCAGTTCAGTTAACTGAACTGCAGGTTTTACGACATCCATTGATATCAGCCAACAACAGGCCACAAACCTGCAAATTTAACAATAAAAATATTCACACATGCATTTAGCAATGCAACCTGCAGTTCCATTTTATTTTCACACATTTAGAAACATTCATGTAGCTAGCAATCTGTAGTTCCATTCATTTACATTCACACATGTAGAAACATTCATATAACAACCAACACTTTCATTCATTTTCACTCAGACACATGTAGAAACATCTAGACATGTAGAAACATTCACACATATTATAATTCAGAAATTCATTTACAAAATCCCCACTATTTGTATGGTTGTTGACCATTTTTCTCTTACTTCATTTCATTCTCCCATCGTATAGGGAGCATGTACATCTGGTAAGTCCGTTCCTGTAGTGGGGTCAGCTTTAAACACCTGTAAAGAGATTGATGTATATATATAATTAATGAGCTATAAATAAGATTGATATATTTCATATTATCTAATGAGACTATATAATACCTGAGCAATACAATCGATGTCCATACAACATGACAGACTAACACATATATAGTACATAACAACAGCATCGTCGAATTTACATACAACACTAGCTTAGTACATATATAGTGGGACTTATAAGGTGACGATCCCACCTGGTAAAATAGGTTACCGACAACTACGTACATGTTACGATTGGGAGGTCGTGATTCAGCAACAATATGCATTAGCAGGAGGACAAACAGATCACCATATGTTTGTCCTCATATGGTGATCTGTTTGTCCTCCTGCTAATGCATACGGTTGCTGAATCACGACCTCCCAGTCGTAACATGTAGTCGGTAACCTATTTTAGCAGGTGGTATCGTCACCTTAGTCCACTATATATGTACTAAGTTAGTGTTGTATGTAAATTCGGAGCTGCTGTTGTTAAGCACTATATATATATGTGTTAGTCTGTCATGTTGTTATATGAATCTGAACCACTTGTGTGTGCTGCACTTTATGTATTGTATTTGTATCCTGCTTCTCTTCATTGGGGCTTCTTCCTGCATATTCTGCATAGCTATGTCATGTCCGCCCTGCATAGCCTTCTTCCTATATTTATTTTTCAAAGAGAATACAAACAAAAATTATTAATGTAGAGTTAGTGAAATACTGATCAATGTCTAGAATTGGAATAGATCAAGAATATAATGAAACATGAAATCAGAAAATGATATTGATATTAAAAAAGTAAACATTTAGCTTTAATAAAAAAAATATAAACATGCACACCTCTAAAATTGTGATCTTTTCTCAATTAACAATCCTTCATTGTGATCTCCGCGCACATATAAGTCATCATTAGCTTCAATATTTTCTGGAGTTGGCAACCCAACTGAGAATGGACTGGAGTCATCATATTTATCATAGTACTCTTCTTCATCTATAGGATCTTCAATGAACTGTCTTTTACCATGAAGAACAACCGACCATTTATCATTTGTAGGATCATCGATATAAAATACTTGTTTCGCTTGTGATGCCAATATGAATGGTTCAGCCTTCTCGCCAATCTTTTCAAAGTTCACCAAAGTGAAACCCAATTCATCCACTATAACTCCTTTGGTGTTATCAACCCAATTACATTTGAAGAGTGGAATTCTGAAATCTATGTAGTCAAATTCCCATATCTCTTCAATGACACCGTAGTATGACATTTTAGCTTCACGTGGACTCTTATCCTTTGCACTTGCAAAAAACATAGTCGATGCTTGAAGGGTGACCCCACTGTTTTGGACGACACTCTTATCATCTTGGCACTTTGTGTAATATGTGAATCCACTAATGTCATACCCTTCATAAGATATAACAGTCAACTTTGGTTTAAAGGCGAGGCATTTGATAGTTTCAGTAATATCATCTGGTGTTTCAGATAGTTGATGTAAGACTTTATCTTCAAACCACTTAATAAAAGTCTTGTTATGCTCTCTAGCAAGCCACATTGTAGTGGCTCGAGGATATTGTCTTTTGATGACATTGGTATGTTCCTCGATATAAACGTTCACTTCGTCCATGTTGTGTAAAATATACAAGTGAGCTTGTTCCAACTGCTCACGGCTGATTACTTTCACACGTGATCCCAAAATTCTTTTGCCAATTAGCTCGTCAATATTCTTGTCATTATCAGGAGTGTCATTACCACTGAGAAAGTCATTGCAGAAATCCATAACCTCTCTCGCCACATAACCTTCAATAATACTCCCTTCAGGCCGATAACAGTTTCGAACATCACCTTTAAAAATGCTCATGTATCGTTCAAAGGGATACATCCAATGCAAGAAAACCGGGCCCAAGATTTTCACTTCCCTAGTCAAGTGGACAACAAGATGTACCATGATATCAAAGAACGAAGGAGGGAAATACATCTCAAGCTGACATAGGGTAACAACCACTTCTCTTTGCAAATTATCGAGAGTCTCAGGGTCAATAACTTTGCTGCAGAGACTATTGAAAAAGAAACAAAGTCTGGTGATTGCAAACCTTACATGCTTCGGCAATATAGATCGAATTGCCACGGGCAAAATTTGTTGCATTAGAGTGTGACAATCATGAGATTTAAGTCCTATCAACTTCAGATCTTTCATTGATACCAATCTACGGATGTTGGATGAGTAACCATTTGGCACCTTAACATTTATCAAGCATTCACAAAAAGCTTTCTTCTCTTTTCTAGACAACGTGTAACATGCGGGAGGTAAGTATGTTCTTTTACTACCCATTTCACGTATTTCTGTTAATTCTGACCTTATTCCCATTTCACGTAGGTCCAGTCTGGATTTTATCCCATCTTTAGTCTTACCTGGTATATTTAACAGAGTACCAATGATGCTATCACAAACATTTTTCTCAACGTGCATTACATCGATACAATGTCTGATTGTCAAAGAACTCCAATAAGGAAGATCCCAAAATATTGACTTCTTCTTGAATGAAGAATTGTCACTCCGTGTAGTACATTGTGATCTCTTACCAAATTCATTGACAAAGTCTTTTATTCTGTCATAAACAACCTCCCCTGGTATAGGTTTAGGTGCACTGCGTTCCTCATTCAATCCATTGAATGCTTTGCGCTTCCTACGATACGGATGGAATTTTGGAAGAAACCTTCGATGACCGAGATATACATTCTTACCGCCATGTTTTAGTCTTGTTGAATCAGTGTTCTCTTCACATATAGGACACGCTTTAGCTCCTTTGACACTATATCCAGACAAATTCCCATATGCTGGAAAGTCATTAATAGTGCAAAACAACATAGCATGCAAACGAAATGTCTCTCTTTGTGAAGCATCATAGGTCATCACACCTTCACCCCAGAGTTTCTTTAAGTCATCAATCAGAGGTTCAAGATAAACATCGATGTCATTTCCAGGTTGTTTAGGACCCGATATCAACAACGACAGCATTACGTACTTATTTTTCATACACAGCCAGGGAGGAAGATTGTATATAACAAGCATGACTGGCCAAGTGCTATGTTGACTGCTCAATGTCCCGTACGGATTCATCCCGTCTGTACAAAGCCCAAGTCTTAGATTCCTGTCTTCTTCACCAAATTCAGGGTACAGTACATCAATCTTCTTCCACTGTGGGGAATCAGACGCATGTCGTAGGATCCCATCATTATTTTTCTTAACATCTGCATTCCACCTCAAATTCTTCGCA
This sequence comes from Alisma plantago-aquatica, assembly GCA_963693085.1. Lineage (NCBI taxonomy): Eukaryota > Viridiplantae > Streptophyta > Magnoliopsida > Alismatales > Alismataceae > Alisma > Alisma plantago-aquatica. Next base: position 1,051,433,303 of record OY856410.1, read on the forward strand.
TCTATCGGATTGGCAAACAAGCGTTGAAACCGTGATATTATAGGTAGATACCACATCACCTTGGCAGGAGAACCAGTTTTGGACTCCCCCGAAGTCGTCAATTTATACCGTGACGCACCACATTTTGGACAATCTTTCAAATCTGCATAGTCCTTTTGAAATAATACACAATCATTAGGGCATGCGTGTATCTTCTTGGCATCCATTCCCATTGGGCACAACAATTTCTTTACCTGGTATGTTGAAATTGGCAGCTCGTTCCCTTCAGGAAGCATTTCTTTCAACAAAGACAGCAATGACGTGAAGCTTTTGTCGCTCCATCTATTGTTAGCTTTCAACTTATACAATCTCAACACAGCGTTAAGCTTCGTAAACTTAGTACAACCTGTGTATAACGGCATCTCAGCATCATGCACAATGTTTCTAAAAATGGGAGGTGGATCGGTGTGCTCTACCCCACAACTATCCAGCATCGCATCAACGATGTCTACTGGAACAGGTTCATTCACATCTACGTCATCGTAGGCAATTTCTTCTTCCACACAAGCACTGCTATCGACATCCACTGGTTTTGGGTTTGAAATCTCTCCATGCCAGTGCCATTCTGTATAGCCTTGTATAATCCCGTTGCACATGACATGAGTCATGATTTCGTCACCAGTGTTGACTTTCAGGTTGTTACCGCAATGTCTACATGGACAATAGAACCTATCTCCAGGTTGTTTCCTATGTTCCTCGGCAAATTTAATGAACTGGTGAAGACCAGAAATAAACTCTGGGCTGCAGCGATTGCGAATGGACATCCATGATCTATCCATTCTATGATCAAAGAGAAAAGAAGTATATATTAGGACAAGATTAGGGTCTAGGGTTAAGAAATACATGTTATGTCATTATTATATATAATAAATGTGTACCACCTATCCATTCTTGAACACCTAATCTCACTAGTAAGTGTATAATGTGTATTGGGTTTTCAAGAAAATTTCGGCAGCATTTCCCCGCTGTTCTCCAAGTACATATGTACTTAGAGAACAAACGGGGAAATGCTGCCGAAATTTTCTTGAAAACCCAATACACATTATACACTTACATCCTAAGCGAGATTATATGTTCAAGAACAGTCCCAAACCGGGGACTATCCAAGATTTACTCCTAATGAGTAAATCTTGGACGGGTTTCTAGGCCAACAAATAATGTATTGTCATTCTTATACCTAAAATCCTAGTTCTTCAAGTTAGGGTGATTATTGATGTCTTTTAAAGCATGATCGGCAATTTAGGGAAAAGTTCATCATTTACATTCCAAGCATGTCACATGTGTGCATTACAGTTCATCATTAAGAAAGATATAAGCAAGTATGTCGTACTAAAATAGACTAAACAATATAAGAATTTTTTTTTGAGGCAAGACAATATGAGAAAATAGTAGTGTAATCATGTAAATGAGAACATTCATGGGAACACACACTTCAGTTATAAGCATTCATGTAGCAACTTACAGTTCCATTCATGGGAACACACACTTTAGTTATAACAATAACTAAACAAAGGGGTTGGTGTACCCCTAAACATGCGCATAATTAAAAAAACTATTAATACAGACAAGTCTAGATAGATAGACAACTAAATACTACACCAACATGGTCCTGCATGCATCAGTAACTTCTTTTTGATGATGAAGCTGTGTCACGAAGCTCCTCGCTGTATTTAGCCGAATCTGAACTGACAGGGGCCTCAGATTCAGATTTATACGAGCTGATATGCGACGCCGTGCGCTCATACTGCAGAAGATGATCGGGGGTCTCGCAGTTGTTGTCGGTTATCCAAACTTTGATGGAATTATCGCCAACTGGACGGAGAAAAAGCCTATTCCAACGGACCAGATACAGCTCTCCAATCCAATCACGCCAACCGGATTTTGATACAAGATTTCCCGCCAAATCATACTCAACCTCGATTACATGTGAATAATTTCCAAAAGTTAGGGTCACTTTACCAGGCATGTAGTGTCTTCCTTTTAGAAAACGCCAATGTTTGGGTATGACCAATTGGTTTAAGGAACGATCATCTAGGATGATGTCCAATTGTTCTTCAATAGGGAACGTTAACATTGACATAGAGGCCCAATTCATAGTCATTGTTATGGGAAGACAGAGACTGCACAATATTAGTATTAACAAAGTGTAAGTACATATAACGATGTTATATATTTTCAGAAAAAATTGTATAACATCAGTTAACCTTTTATTGCTTGTCTAGGTGCTTACTAAAATAGAACCATTATATGGAACTAAAATGGAACCATTATATGGAACTAATCCTACATTATACACATACTTTTCCTGAGTAAGATAATGTGCACTTCATGGAATTATTAAGATCTGAATATATATAAGTTGTTTCTACCTACTTTGATGGGATTTTATAACATTCGAGTCTTCCATTTAAGGCATTAGATGCATATATTGCAGTACATGTATTCAAATCAGTAGAAGCACAAAATCAGTACCTAAACCTAAACACAAATAAGTAAATAACTTAAAAAAAAACGCCCAACACACATTATATACACTTACATCCTAAGTGAGATTAGGTGTTCAAGAACAGTCCCAAACCGGGGACTATCTAAGATTTACTCCTAATGAGGAAATCTTGGATGGGTTTCTAGGCCAACAAATAATGTGTTGTCATTCTTATACCTAAAATCCTAGTTCTTCAAGTTAGGGTGATTATTGATGTCTTTAAAAGCATGATTGGCAATTTAGGAAAAAGTTCATCATTTACATTCCAAGCATGTCACATGTGTGCATTACAGTTCATCATTAAGAAAGAAGGGTGATTAAGATTCTCACCAACAATATAGCTAAACTATTAAACAATGATTATAGCTAAACTATTAAACAATAGACTTGCCACACATAAAACACCCTATACAACTATAAAACAAAAAAGTATTAAGTATATATGCATGATACAATAACTATTTTGCATCACATTACAACAGACTTATCATTGATACCTTACTAACTTATTGCTACATTTACATATCATCACTTGATCAAAACTTATAGCAGTAATTTAACCAAAGTATGCATTCTAAAATCTATATCATGATTAGTTACATGTAATTTACTTGGACATACAGCAGTACCCGATTACTATGTCTTACATACAAAGTATGCATATTAAATTAACTAAGGCTTATCATAGAACATGTATTGTATAGACAATAGAGGATTCAGCTCAGTAGAAGCACAAAATCAGTACCTAAACCCTAAAATCACACCTTGTTAGTATTTATTCTAACAGGTTTATGTACATCAATATGTGTATGAGCCCTAATTAAAACTGATTCTCATAGCAAGTAAATAAATTTAAAAAAAAAATGGCCAGCAGCAGCCGTCGGAGTAGAGGAAGAAGGAAGAAGGCAGGGCGGGCACCTTGAGGGAAGAGGAGCAGCGGCCGGAACAAGACCTAGCAGCTGCCGGCGGCGAGAAGAGGAGTGGCGGAGAGGCGGCGAGGCTAGGAGAGCTAGCTGCTACCGGCGGGCGGGCGGCGATGGCGATGAGAAGAGGAGCGCCGACGAGCACGGAGCACAGAGGGCCGGTGAGCACGGAGGCGGCGGCGTGGAGGGCCGGTGAGCACGGCGGCGGCGGCGTGGAGGATGCGGCGTGGAAGGAGCAGCGGCGACGAAGCACGGCGGCAGGGAGCACGGCGGCAGGGAGCAAGAAATCGCCGGACCTAATCGGGAAATCGGGATTGAAACAGGGAAAGGGGAAGAATCGGTCGCGCTGGTGAGCTATTAAGTTGACAATTAGTGTCGGTTATTTAAAAAAACCGACAACTACACCAACAATGTCGGTTATTTAAAAAAACCGACACCTATACTGCATTATAGTCGTCAGTTTTTGAGTAAAAGACAACCAACAACTATTCCTGTCTCGCGAATACCCTATAGTCGTCGGTTATTTAGTTACGAATCGACGCCATATGTAAAATATTGGAGCCAATTTTTTCGCTGGAATTTTGGTTTTGGCGGTTGAGTTTAGGTGTCGGTTGTTTATTAAATAACCGACACTTAATAAAAGCGGTACCCGTGTCTGCTCGACCTTCACAGATTGGATGTCGGTTTGTGTTAAAAACCGACACTGTAGAGTTTATGTGTCGGTTTTGGTATACAACCGACACCTTGAAAAGTGACTTTATAAGCCATTTCTGTAGTAGTGAGGGGTCGGTTTAGGGCTAAAGAGTGCCTCCACTTAGCCATGGCCGTCGGAGTGAGAAGGTTAGCCAAGGGAAATGTTTTTGCAGCATAGTGGTGTATGAAAGCTAGCCAAAATAGGGTTTGGTGAGCACAAAATCACAAGGGGAACATTTACTTCCGTTTAGAATTTTGAATCTGGGTCAGAGCGAGAAGGTTGGATGGGTTGGCCGCAATAACACCTCCCCGCAATCAGCAGGAGGTTGAAGCTGACCTCGCGACCACTAGATCAAGGCTGGATCCACAAGATGCAGATCCAAGGGCCAACAGTCACCCCGAATCCCTTGTATGGATCACTGACATGACAAAGTCAAATAAAAAAGGCAAATAAAAAGGGATTTCAACACATAAACTTCAATAATCCATAGAAGATCGTAGGATTGTCTAATTGTTCTCAAATTTGGATCACAGCTTCACAAAAATGTGGACGACCTTTGGGAAAAGTTTGAGAACAAAAATACAAAGTTTGATGGATCAATGTGTTTATTTGTACAAAGTGATGAATGAATCCAATTTGAGGTGTGATAATGTGTATAAAAACTACATTGATCACCATATTTCATATTTGAGTCTCAAAATTGATTATGTAGCTAAGAAAAATAAATTTGGACCATGAATGAACATAAAGAGGGAAAAATGGTAATTACTTCATACTTATGCAAAATTCCACTTTGTCACAACTAGAAAGCTCCAACTCAGACCAACTTCCCACCCAGAAAGCTAGAATCAAGAGAGTAGCTCTGCTGCACCTTGGAGAAGAAATGAAGTAGAATGAGGGTTCTTCTCCAAGAAACCACCTTCTTCTACCCCAAAATTGCCTACCTCTACTATGGAACTTCTCTTGGGAGTAAAACACTTCAAAATGGCCGAGCATAACCGCCTCATGGGCTCCCATTTGCTTTTAAAATGAGAGGCAGTCATTTTTTATTTATACAGAAACTGACAATGACACAGTGTGTCTTTTGTCAAACATGTTGTGTCATATCATTTGGGTTTACTCATTGTTGTCACTGCATTGAGGTACACGGCGTGTTTGAATAAGACACGTCATGTTTCTATCTTCAGGAAGTGAATCAAATGAAGGGCACATGGCGTGTCTGAATAAGCACACGCCGTGTTCTTTGGCAAAAAGGTGCAGGCGGTTTTCATGTACCAGGAAAACGTCATGTCAGATGAAGGGCACATCATGTTACCTCTTTTTTTTATCTGGACTAGACGCTTCTGGAGAATCACACGTCGTGTGTTATTCTTTTCCAGAAAGACTGCCTATAAGTGAACACACCGTGTTCTTAATAGAGCACCTCGCGTCTTCTATCGTTTCTTCAGAAATTTGCTTTGGATCATCAGCAAAACTTGGAGAAGTCCCATCGATGTTGGATCTGAGTTAGTTTATCTCCAATATGACATTTTTAATACATATCTGCAATCAACATCAAGTGATAAGAAAACAGACTAAAAAGTGTGGCAAAATGGATATAAATAGAGGCTAATTTGGGACAAAATGAGATGAAATTGTGTGTGAAGAAATGTAAAAAGTTGATATAAAACACACACAACAACCACCCTCGAGGGGGAGCTATATTGTTGACCCCACCTCATAGTGTAGCCCCAAGTCCACTAATCGAACACAGTGGGGAGCGTGTAAACTCGCATAGGGGCCACCATGTGTGATGGGACCAAGTATTGCTCTGGTCACACAACCATGATTTGAATCTGAGTCTCTACTCTAAAGACCTTGGCCTTTCTCCATTGAGATACCACTTGGGTGGCTAATATAGTAACAAAGGTAAAAAAAAAGACAACAATAATCTTTACATGATTTGAAAAAACACCAAATGCAATGTAATAATAACAAGTAATACTTAACATGTATAGAAGAACAATAAGAGCATCACAATGTGAAATTTTAGGCTACCCTAAGTAAATATACCACACAACTAGATTACTTACTTATTTTTTAAGCCTTGGGTGATTCAAGGTGTATCGGTTGTGAAGTCCCCTAGTTTTTTGTAAGGTCTTTGGGTTATTGAAATACAAAAGACCCTGCCACACCTTTGTTGATGTGCACAATTAGTGTTCTCAAAGGCTTACTACTCATGGAGTGCTCAAAGGCTCCACAGAAACTAGGTACATCCTAAATACTAAAGTCATGGCACCTATCATTTGGGTATAAAACCCATATCAACATAGCACATTAGATACCAAGGGAGATACAGTCTCGTCCACACTCAAAACATATCCATATGGGATGTTGAAGACACAATATGTAGTCACCCACATATACTCAATAGTATATGAATTTGATCACACAATCATGATCCAAGAAACAATTGGTGGTGATCACTCTGTCATTTCACTATCCAACCTCTCTATTCACAAGATAGTTTATGTACTCACAAGGCACTATAGTTTCACTTTCTTAATTAGTTTAATTATCTCGTCTTTTAGGATTCAACCAAGATGCAAAAGGGATGATATGTATGGTGACCTAATTTCAATAAAAAGAACTCCATAAGATATGAAGTGTGTCATAACATTTGTCAAATTACCCAATCATGGTTCACTTGAATGTCTCTGGTCATACTAAGGCCCAATTCATCAATTTGTGCCACATCAAGGAAAAACCATATTAGGATTGTGTATCCACATCTTAGTGTGTGTTTGTCTTCACATGGAAGCAACATAACACCGTTAAAAAAAATTAGAGTAAAACTCACAAGTATGAGGAAGTTGCACTTAGAGCAATATTAGGTATAAAAGGTCATTGTTAAGCACAAATGGGCCACTTTTCAATTTCAAATCTAATTATAGAATAAAATAGAAGCATAATAGTCAGAAAATAATCCTAGTTTCATCCTATAACAACATTAAGGAATATTGTGCATTTCATTTTCCATCAAAATGGTATCAAAATACCATAAAAAGCATTTTTGGGCCATAGATGCATGTATTTCAAAATTTCAACCCTCATACGAATAAGATATCATGTTAATACCATCATGGCTCACATTTACACAAATATGTAAACCCTTGGTCATAGACCGTTCAAATAAAAAGAATCAATAGAAGTTCATCTTTAGGTATTATCGGGCACAATTTAGGTAACATTGGGGTTTGCGTGTAATAGTGTAGGTAAAAGGAGCTGATAAAAGTAATATCATTATAGCATGATGAATTTTTGATACTAAATTAATTTTTGAGATATATTACATAATCATCTCTTATTGAAAATCTCTTTTACTAAATTTCCATTTGCTTCATTGAATTATCTTGAAATCTGAGAACCAAAATTCAAATTTGCATCATCTTGATCTATTCATCCCATGTAAAAGCCTCAATTCAGTAGTTGAACTCAATTATAAATTATTGGCATTGGAATCACACAGAAAAATACAATTTTGATTACTAGATAATTGTATTTGAATTAATTAAGAGGATAGATTTATTAGCCATCTCAGAACCATAAATATGGGAATTATAATTTTTAGAATTTATAGTAATGCAAATTGAAGGTGTGATTCAAATATTATGACAAAATTATTTCTAACTTAGGAGTTATGAATTCTTAAATTTTAGAAAATTAAGAATGAACTAAAATCTTATTAAATAGCTAGGTCAAATAGTGATTTGGCCTGCCCTAACATGCGTGTGCGCCTGCGCCTACTTCTCCATGTGGCCATTACTCAGGCCCCTACTCTGAGGAGAAATCTCTCGCATCCTCCTCCACTTCTTCTCCACCATTCATTTTAGATATCTTTGATGACCCTTCCACTCCCTAAATGACTGACTATTAATCAATAATTGTGCATTAGTCACCTGATGCCATGGAAACCATCAACCTAAGTGTTGCGTCATCTGGTGAGCCATTTAAGAAGCATTTTGCTGCCATAGACCCAAGTGGCAATGCTCAAACCACCACCATGGTCTAAGGAATCAAAACCCTAGCTTGTACCCACATATATACCCCATAGCTACCCCGTCCACAAACCATCATCCACACAGACATGGCCACAGAGCTCTACCTCCTCATGGACTCTCTCAAATCAAGCCAACAACTAGAAAATCTCTACAAACACTTGTGGATCTTCTTCCTCTAACCTGCTAGCCATGAATCATTCTCAAGGAGCCTATCTTACTCAACCATCTCCCACAGAAGACTTGAAGCCCTTCGAAAAACTATAGACTATTATGCACCTCACTGCCACCACTGCTTCATCCCCATGCCACCAATCATCACCCTCAATACACAACCACCACCTTCATCCATTAGAAACCTCGCCACATGTTCAATATCCCACCACAATATTGATGGTGATGGACAAGGAACCACCTTTCCCTCCACCACAGTGTCGTGACTGCAGCCACCACCTATTGTGGCAACGATTGGTGCTCAATATCAAAAGCACCTCTGCTCCAACCCATAGACCCACATGCAATGATGACCAACTTTCTCCAACTTCAATCAGGTACCTGATACCCCTTCTCAATAGTCTGAATCAAAACTAGTGAGTGTAGGCCAAAGGAACTAACAACCAACAAGTGACTAGCTAGTAAATCAAATACATACATGTGACATCAAAATTAACCTAACTTAATACCTAGATATATGTATGAATAATTGTAAAAAATATTTATCACTAAGGTTGATAGAAGAGCATCGGAAATTTCCAATATATGTAATCCATGATTGAGAATAGAGTTTGTCATAAATTAACCATCCTTATTATTGACTCATATAATTTAGATTTGAGCTTATAAAGGGATAAACAAAATAGGAATAGTAGGTCAATGGATAAATATGGGGAAACTAAAATTCTGGAATAACACCCATTTCTAAATATGCGATTAATTTTGCATTACATAATAGTAAGGAAAATATTTCATATAAAATCTTTTTCACAATACAAACATGTAGATTATATATATATATATATATATATATATATATAGAGTCAGGCTAGAATACACTCGAGTGTACATATCGCATGAATACACTCAAGTGTGTTTGCATATCAAGACTATTTTTTGCAAAATGTAAACCATTGATCTTCATTGTCATACTATAACTAGGCTACATACAAATTTTGAGCCCATTTGGATGAGTGTAAGTCACTCATCCAAGGGCAACAAAATCGACGCGTGAAACTAGTTTGAAATGCATAATTTTTGCGGTCTTTATAACATGACCTATAAATGTCCAAATGTTTTCAAATTTTGTGTATGAGCTATTCACAACATGCTTAAGAAGATCAACAGATTAGATTTTTGAAAAAATATTGCATCATGAAAAATTACTTGAGTGTATTCTGCTCTGAATACACTCGAGTTATTCTAGCCTGACTCTATATATATATATATATATATATATATATATATATATATATATATATATATATATATATATGCATATGGTCTATGCTAGTGTATTACATGATAGACATGTAACACATGAATACATGAATCATGAGAATGGGTAATGATTAGAATATCATATGTGACCACGTGTATAAAGATGACTGCTAAACTAATGAACCTAATATGAGATATTATAACAGCCAAATGTCACTATTCAATATAGATCTCCCTAAGGGGGAGAATGGTAATTTCACCTAATAAGAACCTAGAAAGTGATTTCCAATCAAATTAGCATCGAATAACCCTACTACATCCTCTCTTGCTAGATTCTTGAGAAATTGAGATCCTTGATCCTTGTGGGCATCTTGATTGAAAATTCTTGATTGAAATAGGACTAAATTCTCGATTTTTTTATTGGACTCTTTTATTTCCCTCTTGAAATTAATTCATATAACTTTTCAAAAGTAGTGATCCTAATTTTTTTTATCCGCGTCCCCCCTCTTGAAGGTCACCACATGTAGTTGAATATAGGATATTGTGGAATAATTGACTGAATGATTGGATTTGCACAATGGCACATAATTTGAATATTGGCTAAGAGCTTTGGCTCAATATGTTTGGTGTGTCTTAACCGCAACCCTATGCAGTGGATAATGGACAATCAAAGGGCCCCCTATACTGTTTATCCCCACAGGCAAAAGTGTTATTCTCTCATAGAGGGTAGTACATTAGGCACATAGCCCTAGAGAAGATAAAATTAGATTTGATGTGCCAATGGATGAATTGTTTCATTTTGAGTAATTTAATATCTTGACATTAGTTTTGAGAATCTCTTTATTGTTTCTAGTTACCACTTTGAATTGTTATACCCTTTTCTAGCATGGTTACTAGATAGCTTCTTATTGTTACCATAGTCCACCAAGCAAGCTTACATATATATTATTAGATAAATCTTTATTTTTTAATAGCTCAATAATCGGATTTAGAACCAGCATTGCTGACTTATGTTTCCCTTCTTGGGGTCCATGTGTGGTTTCATTCCCTCTGGAATTCATGGATAGAAGGACTGCCCCACATTAAAGGTTTTGTTGTTGAGATTGGAGACTAAATGGAGAAGGAGAAAAAGGCTAGGTTTCCTTTGTGATCCTATTTTATTTACTACTTTTATTATTGTAGTACCTAGAGGACAAAATTCTTTATCTTACATTTATGTTGAGAGAAAAACATTTGTGTTTTCATTTTTGTTTATGTTTAAATATTTCTTTATCATACATGGACACATGGTGTGAAACTATGTCGTCACAATCACTCACTAGATTTGATGGTGAGAAAATGCAAAAACAAGAACTCCACAAGATACCCTCATATCCACGTCCAAACAACCCACAAAATTTGTAAATAAGAACCTACAAGCAAGATCTAGGGCCAACTAGTAAAAGGGAGAGAAAATAGGGTTCTTAGTTTGATGAAGCACGTTCAACCATTAAACTCCATGGAAACTGGTCAAATGTTGAATAAAAGATTGAAACATTAGGAAATAGATAATGTAAGAAACCTCTTATGTGGTGGAACAAAAATGAAGCTACAAAGCCCTAGGTCCAGCAAAGGAGATCCAAGAACCAACAAGCTTCAACTTCAAGACAAAGGCCTCCAAGAGGGGATATCAAGGCTATAAATCTCCTCCACCACGTTCTACAAATTCTCAATGTTGCCAAATGAGGAAAGGGGTTGACAGGCGTGATATATGTGTTTATATATATATATACATACATACATACATATGTATGTATATATATATATGTATATATATATATATATACATATATATATATACATACATATATATATATATTGGGTTTTAGGGGAGGCAGAGAAGGCAGTGGAAACGAAAAATTTCTCCTCCCCCGAACCCAAACTGAGGAAACGCGTCAACGTCTATACAATAGGAAGGAAGGTTTGTGGAATCATACCTTGTCCTGAAGCTTGCTCGGCGACAATACATCGCGCCTTGCGCGGTCTTCACCTCCGGTCTTGGACGGTGTCTGTGCAGCTCCTGGTCGCACCAGGACTGACGACTCCTGGTCTCACCAGGACTGTCAGGATTGACAGTTGTCCTTCTAAGCGGCAGAAACCTCCCGCCTCTGAAGTAGTCCACACGGACCACTTGGAACTCCAATCTCCTTGTCACACAAGGAATTGGAAGGAGTCGCACCCTCCTGTTGGCGTACTAGTCACCAACACACTCTCCTACTACCAGTCGCTTTCTGCAGTTGTCTTTCCCTTATTGTACCTCCCTTATCAGGTAGCACTTGCTCGGGCTCTCTCAGTTACCAAAACTAGAGAGAACGACAAATTTACAGAGCAACTGGTTGCACTGAGTTGTTGTCTGAGAAGCCCCCAATACCCCTATATATATAGTAGGGTCATGGGACAGGGTTCTCTATCCCGGGAAATGTGGGACTAAAGCAGGAGTAGAAGCGTTCGAGATTTTCCACAAAAACAACCAACTACGTGACCTGAACTGATCGTTTCACAACTGAAACGGTCATTTCGGCCACCTGAGCCGATCGGCTGGACCTGAGCCGATTGTTTGGGGATCCCAACCGATCGGTTTGTGCCCTGAACTGATCGGTTCACGGTCCTGATCCAACTCAAATTGACTTTTGAAGTTTGTTTCCAACTAATCCAATATTAGTCCTTATCCAAATCGAATTTGTACAAGTGAAACAAATATATTTGCAAAATAGTCTTCATATTTTCCAAACGATCTCGATCGGTCATCCGAACCGATCAGTTCAACAATTGAGCCGACCGTTTGGTGACATGTGAGCCGATCGTCTCATCCCATGAGTCGATCAGTTCAACAACCTGAGCCGATCGGTTCATCCCATGAGCCGATCGGTTGGAATAGTAGACTTGTACAAATCAGTCAATTGCAGATTCAATCAATTCGATACTCAAATCAATCTGTCCAACACCTTGAACAATATGATTTTGAGCTATCAATCAATTGAGTGTTTAATTGAACTACTAAACTCCTTTAGTAATCAATCTAAACATAGTTTGTGGACAAAACTCCTTTTCCAGGTTAAATCTTATGTGTGTGACCCTACAGGTCCTTTTCACGTTGGCAGTAGAGTCCATAACACTTATGACTTCACATGCAAAGAGCGGTGCCTAGTCACACATCAGTGCTACCCAAGTGAAATAGAAAGTTGGAGAACAACTTTCAATCCTACAATCCATGAATGGTGGTACAGTGAATGTATAATTCCTTTGTCTCTGATATCCCGAATGAACTCGAGGCATGGAATAGTCATCATGTCAACGTTCATTCACTTTCTTGATCTCAGAGTAGATTGGAAGAGGTATGTTATGACATCAGTATCACATACTGATTCACACATGCGTGCACGCCTTTCTCAATCCTACTCATCAAGTGGCCATGGATATCAAGCTCCCTCAGTAGGGACAAATCCCATATCTATCACTCACCCCTCAAAAGCCCCATGTGTCAAAGCCACCCTAAATCACCTTTATAACAACCCATGTTTCAAGACTGCATTTGATGATGTCAAAGTGTACCCAACGACATGTGTTGAGTGTAGTGATTTTAGGTCAAAGAATCACATTCACCACCATCACTGTGAGTACTGACTGTGACTACCATGTCATGGTTCCATGTGTCAAACTCATGGTGGGTCTGTCCGGTACACTTGTTCTCTAACAAGTAGCAGTGTGTTTGGTTTGATATCTCTATATCATGACTAATGAGATTATGTCATCAACCAACACCACAATCTAGTATTGTGTGTCATTGTTGTCTAACTACCTTCCACAATGACATCCGACTAGGGACATAACAAGAATGTACAAATTGTTAGCATCCGTATGATCTCATCGTTCAGGTCCTGAACCTGAAGGCATACGTCATTGAGTATTGTCACTCTCTAGACATTCAATCTGTTCTATCACTATCTCATATGACTGAACCAGAAAGAATTGGAAGCTTGCCTTTGATGTTTATCAAATCAATCTTAATGTATCCCACCAATCATCCCATGATTGGCTCTTAGGGCATACATACCGACAGACTCCCACTTGCACTACGAGCCAATCACCCTTGAATCATATTCATAGTGATCTTCAAACATGTCCCACATGTTACCGTGCTCTTGTGCCAACATAGTGAGTTATGGCAACACCTTGCCAAAGTCAGTATAAATTGCATGTCTCACATCTCTTTGATGTACGTCGCACATATGAGATGGAGTTGTCATAATATGCGATCCAGTATTCCTATGCTAACCTTTAGCCACATTGCATGAACAAGGATTCCATACTTGTCATCAATGACTGGAATATCTATAAGTTCATCTCATGAACTTCCAGATCCATATAGTATCCACTTCTGTTCTCTAACACACAGATACTCGGCATTTTCTTTTTAAACGGCTTTATTGGAACACTTCCAATTATCAATAAACTTTCACTTTTATATATCCTATATATATTGCGATTAATTTTCTGTCCTTTCGGAAGTTCGCATCAGTGTAACTCTTTACAGTGAACTCTTCTTTGTCTCCATAGAACCAGTACTTCATAAGTACTTGTCAAGTTCTCATGGTATTCCAGTAACCCTTACTGGAACCAGACAAATATCCACTCGTCATGTCCCACACACGAGTTATCAGGATGAGCATATCATATTGTCATGTCCTACATATAAGATGATGAATGCATTTTATTCTTGCCATGTCCATACATGCAAGATGATGGGATGATCACATACATGATAGATCCATATCTATTCTTAGTGTTCACATTCTTCATAAGAATTGGACACTTGGCCTTGGGATACTAACTCCATGTAACATGGACAGGTTTTCTCCCACTGAATATGTGCACATTGAACCCTTCAGTACAGATTGACAATGTATGCTTTCTCTTATCCAAGTCAAGAGGTTTTTCAAGAACTATCTCATAGATCTCTATTCCTATCACATAGGAAATGTATCTATCTTCCCTAAAGATAATTTCCACTTTGGATTTCCATTTTAGAATATTTCCATTTCACATCAACATGTGGAATGTGAATATGCTCCCACTAAATCACAGATCCCTTCTTTATCTTTGACATATCAGCCAAACCCTTTGACTATATCATCAAATTAAAGATTCAATTCTGAGTTGCTTGTACTCAATCAATCACATTGATTAGTCCATTGTAACTTATAGACTTCATTTGCATTAGTGGATTCATAAACCTTATAGGTTGTGTCACGTACACATCCTTGTTTTATTCCTCATAAGAATGCAGTTTTAGTATCCATATGCCAAATGTCTTAGTCATTAAGTTGCAATTAACAAGCATCATCCTTGTCAAAATGTCATCCATGTGTCTTAACGCTTAAGACTTATTTGGACTTATGGATTTCCATCCAATGGGTGCTACCATCAAGGTCATACCTTATGGTTCACATGGAATTCATTTAGGATGTAATGGTCATATACCATAACTCAAAATCTAGTTTCTCATATTCATCTAGATAGTTGACTCATCACATGACCAACTTATCACATAGATAATTGAGGTGTATCTGTCAAGGATATAAGAACTCACAGCTCCTTGTGATTCTTAATGTCCTTTATTAGTGTGGGGTATTCTTTTATTTAAGAAGAATTCAATTATTTGATAATCATTCTCTAACTCCTTAGAGTATGACTCCTTCTTGATTTAGACATCACCATGCCTTAATCACGAGTTCACTATGATACACTATCATAATCACTCATAAGGATCTCAAACATTTGGTCCAAGTATTTCATTCATTGATCTCATCAAGAATTAACTCTTTACCAAATTCATACTTCATCTATGATATCCTTGAACATTTCAAGATATTCATATTGGTATTTCTCTAAATACAATTTGAATTATTAGCATTCACTCCAATATGTATGTAAATACATCACATGTACCATACCTAATAGGATAATCATTCTCCCACTACCATTAGTGAAGATTGATTAATCATGTCCAAGATATTCATGTCTCTTACTGGTTCTCTAACCAAAAGAGTCTAGATTTATCCATCATATGGAAACTAGAAATGAATCTCTCATGATTGATGCTAATTTGATTGTTTGAGTTATCAATAACTTTTAGGTATCATTTTATCTTATGTGTATCAAATACCACAAGATAAACAAGGCATTGCCACAAAGATCACATCTTTTAAAGAATGAAACGTCAACTTTATTAATTGCCATCATTGTCATACAATATGCAAAAATTAAATGTTTCGATCTATTGGCAAATATGAAATAGCAGTTCATAACTGTATTACATGCCTTTATGGCTGAAAATAAACTAAATTACTCCTATCTATGGCGGCAATACTTGCCCCATTTATTGAGTGCTTTACACTTTACATCTTGGTATCATATACCTCAAAAGTGTTACAAGTTTACTTTCATGACACCTTTAAGTGGAGACGACAGTTGCCTCCTTCTTCTTTTGTTCTTCTAGATAGAGAGGACAATTCCTTTTCCAATGTCCTAGCTTTTGACAATGGTGGCAATTGCCTTTCTTGGTCACACCTCCCTTGGCCTTGATAGCTGAAGACGACTTGGACTGCTAGCTAGCATCAGAACCTTTCTTAGCTTTGCCCTTGCCCTTGCGCTTGGACTTGCCTTTCTTGCTTGTGATCACCATCACAGACTTAGGCTTGTCCTTCTTCATATGTGTCTCGACTATTCTCAACATGCCCAACAATTCTGACAGTGGCCTATCAAAGTTGTTCATGTTGTAGTTCATCACAAACTGACTGTAAGATTCTAGCAACGATTGCAGTATCACGTCAGTAGCCAACTCTTGGCTCAGTGGAAATCCCAGTCTTTGCAAGTTCTCCACATACCCAATCATATTGAGTGTGTGAGGATACCCAATCATATTGAGTGTGTGAGGACCAACTGGATCTCCTTCTGTCATGACGCACTTGAACAGTGCCCTTGAGACATCATATCTCTCTTGCCGTGCTTGATCTTCATACATGTTCCTGAGATGTTGAACCATCTCAATGACACCCGTGTTCTCATGTTGTCTCTACAACTCATGGTTCATAGAGCACAACATCAAGCACTTTGCATCAATGGCATCATCAGAATGCTTCTTGTAAGCATCCCTTTCTGCCTTTGATGCATTAGGAGCAGGTTCCTCTGGAACTGGAGTATCCAGGACATAGAGCTTTCACTCTTGAGTGAGAACAATTCTCAATGTCCTATACCAGTCGTGGAAGTTTGTCCCATTCAGCTTGTCCTTGTCAAGGACCGATGGCAAAGAAAAGTGATTGTTGTTTATTGCCATTTGTACTACAAAAGGAAAATATGTAATTTTAGTCCAAAACTCATTTTTGACTTATTTGATTGATTTGAAAATTTGATGACAAAATTAGGCCTTTAATTAATTATCGCTCCCACTAATTTACTTCAAATTGATAGCCTTCACCATCAATGTGGAAGATTGCAGCGTACAACCTTCTAGTGGGCAAGATCCTGAAATCCTCTAAGTCATGGACCAGCTAGGGCTGTCACCCATAACTGAGATCTCTCAGGTAGGCAACTTTTGGCAATTGCATCATATGCAACTCTTAATAAGATGTCATATGCAACTCCTTGCCATGAGCATCTCCATGCCTCAAGGTACTAGATCCCATCTAGATCACCTTGTTAAGTCCGACCCAAAGCAAACACGATGAATATGCACCCTGCTAGGGAAGACCCACTCATTCATCCTTCACACTTCCACGAGATAGATGGTGCACCACGCTAGGGCGTGCCCACACTTGGTCGATCAAGCTTTTCACGTGTGTCGCATTTGGAAGGCATCTAATGTTGGATCCTAGATAGGTGACTTAGATGCTCTAGAGGGGGGATGAATAGAGCTGAAAGCACTTAAACAAAATTCATTAAACCTTCAAAATATATGACAAGATAAGGTTGCTAAATAGGTCATTTGAGTGCAACTAAAACATGCATAGAAAGGATAAGAGAGATTGAACATACACATGTAGACAAGCTATTTAGAGTGGTTCTACACTTCAAACTAGAAGTGTGTCAGTCCACTTGCCTAGAGAGGTCAACCTCTAGGACTTCAACCAATTGCACTCTTATATTCATTCATAAGACATACAATACATGACCCAACAAAGGACTTACCTATCCAATACAAAGAGTCTTTAACCTTACCAAGGACTTACCCACTTTGCAAGAGTCTTCGGCCTTCTCCAAGGACTTACCCACTCTTGCACAAGTCTTCAGCCTTGTAGGAATTACCCACTCTTCTTGGATCTTCCGCCTTTGACTTCACCTTCACTCGGAGAAGCTTCTTCCACCAAGGTCTTACCTACTTGAGCTTGAGTCTTCTGCCTTCTCCAAGGACTTACCCACTCTAGCTCCAAGTCTTCAGCCTTGATCTTCACCAAGGGACTCCTTCCCTTGATCTTCTTCACCTCTCTTGAACAAGATAGAGAGCCTTCATCTTTTTGCTTGAAATGATAGAAGGGATGTTGTGGAAGTGAGAGCCTCACAAGATATACAAATAGGACTAGCTCTCTTACAGATTTCCTACTCACTCTAATGGATGTAGCAAGTGATTAAGCTCAGAGAGAGAGAGGAGGCTGTAGGAAGCACTCAACTATAGAATAGGAACCTCATAAAGAGTTTGCAATGAATGCTCAACCTTGGAATGAAGCCCAAGGGGTCCTATTTATAGTTGGGGATGCCTCTTAGCCTTTCGGAACACTTAAGAATGAAAACTAGCCATTTTGTGGCTTGCAACGGATCTTTTTTCATTTGTTGCAACTCCACAACGGCTAGTAGCACTTTTCTGCACTTTTCCGTACAGTGCATTCGGTCAAGTTTATATGAGTGTAACTCGACCGATCAAGTAGCAGGCAAACCGATGTTGAAAGGATCGGTCGAGTTTGTCCTGAGGAAACTCGACCGACCATTTCAACTGGACATGGCCTATTACCCAATCGGTCGAGTTCTGTGAGTGCACAACTCGATCGATGCAATCTTCAGAAAATCAACCAAGGTAGATCGGTCGAGTTTCTGGGTGGGAAACTGGACCGACCAAGTGCCTGTAATTGATTTTCTAAGTTGCATCTAAAGTGCTCTAAAATTTGATCTAAGTGTTCCTGATATTTTTCTAAGCTTAATTACAAGTCATACAATCATTACAAGTGATTTACAACATGATTCTAATGGATATACATCATATTACAAAAAGGTGCACTTGTATGACTTTGACTTGTCTTTTCTCCAATTTGATATGCGCAAGTTAGGGCATTTGGAGTATGTCTATACCTAATCTGAAATCACTCAAGTAGAGGCATTAGACACCAATATGTGGAATGGTTAGTCATCATCAAAATAAGGGTTTAGTCAATTTAGACGTGAGTCAACATTGACCTAATTGACCTTGACTCAACATCTAAAACTTAATATTTTATGACAGATTTGGTTTTATATACATATACATATCCAATCACCACAATACATAGTATGTATCATATACATGCTATATCCCACTAAAAACATATGAAACGATAAAAGCGATGATTATGGCCATCCTAATGTGATTCCTCGAGTCAAGAGGAATCACAATCATCTAGGTCTACATCACATGCAACCTGTACAAGATGAACTCTATGTTTTGCCTTCTGAGTTGATCAATTCATCATATGAATGATCTGCTCTCTCTGGCCGATCGTCTGGATGCCACCAGCCGATCGGTTGGCTCCTCCAACCGATCGGTTCACTTGGTCGTTGTGCATCTCCTTCTGGCCGCCACCCGCTCATCTCGCTCCTTGAATCGGGCATCAACCGATCGGTTCACTCCTTGAACCGATCGTCTGGAACGTCAACCGATCGGTTCACTCCTTGAACCGATCGTCTCAGCTGTCGTCTGGATGTCCGCCGTTCTTCGACATAACTAGAAATAAAATCTATCCTATTTTACATTGTAAAAGGAGAAACCTCGAGTTACATTCGAGGGGAGAAAAGGTAGAAAAGAAATCTCGAATTATTTCGAGTTACATCAGGAATAGGAGAGGAAAGATCGGTGCGCAGACCGAGATGCAAGCAACCACATACAACCATGCAAAGATAGGGTTTATTGGCCATAACCACGCTATACATCCACCACAAAACTCGTTTAAGGGCGATGCATATCGAGTGCATTAATATTATATATCATATATGTAGTTAGGGATTTGTGGATTTAAGATTGGACATGCATAAAGACAATTTTATTCGCATCGTATGTAATAAATAAAGGCGACAACCCAAAATCAATCATATCGATAATCCTAAAGTATAGAGCAGTTGACGTGGCTCTGATACCACTGTTGGGTTTTAGGGGAGGCAGAGAAGGCAGCGGAAACAAAAAATTTCTCCTCCCTCAAACCCAAACTGAGGAAACGCATCAACGTCTATACAATAGGAAGGAAGGTTTGTGGAATCATACCTTGTCCCGAGGCTTGCTCGACGACAATACCACATGCCTTGCGCGGTCTTCACCTCCGATCTTGGACGATGTCTGTGCAGCTCCTGGACACGTCGGGACTGATGACTCGTGGCCTCACTGGGACTGTCGGGATTGACAGTTGTCCTCCTAAGCGACAGAAACCTCCCGCCTTTGAAGTAGTCCACACAGACCACCTGGAACTCCAATCTCCTTGTCCCACAAGGAATTGGAAGGAGTCGCACCCTCATGTTGGCGTACTAGTCGCCAACACACTCTCCTACTACCAATCACTTTCTACAATCGTCTTTCCCTTGATGTGCCTCCCTTATCGGGTAGCACTTGATCGGGCTCTCTCGGTTACCAAAACTAGAGAGAACGACAACTTTACAGAGCAAATGGTTGCACTTAGTTGTTGTCTGAGAAGCCCTCAATACCCCTATATATATAGGAGGGTCAAGGGATAAGGTTCTCTATCCTGGGCAATGCGGGACTAAAGTAGGAGTAGAAGGGTTCGAGTTTTCCACAAAAATAACCAATTGTGTGACCTGAACCGATCGTTTCACAACTGAAACGGTCATTTCGGCCACCTGAGCCGATCGTTTGGGGATCCCAACCGATCGGTTGGTACCCTGAACCGATCGGTTTACAGTCTTGATCCAACTCAAATTGACTTTCCAAGTTTGTTTCCAACTAATCCAATATTAGTCCTTGTCCAAATCGAATTTGTACAAGTGAAACAAATATATTTGCAAAATAGTCTTCATATTTTCCAAACGATCTCAGTCGGTCATTCGAACCGATCGGTTCAACAATTGAGTCGACCGTTTGGTGACATGTGAGTCGATCGTCTCATCCCATGAGTCGATCAGTTCAACAACCTGAGCCGATCGGTTCATCCCATGAGCCGATCGGTTGGAACAGCAGACTTGTGCAAATCAGTCAATTGCAATTTCAATCAATTCGATACTCTAATCAATCTGTCCAACACCTTGAACAATATGATTTTGAGCTATCAATCAATTGAGTGTTTAATTGAACTATTAAACTCCTTTAGTAATCAATCTAAACATAGTTTGTGGACAAAACTCCTTTTCCAGGTTAAATCCTATGTGTGTGACCCTACAGGTCCTTTTCACGTTGGCAGTAAAGTCCATAACACATATGACTTCACAAGCAAAGAGTGGTGCCTAGTCACTCATCAGTGCTACCCAAGTGAAATAGAAAGTTGGAGAACAACTTTCAATCCTACAATCCGTGAATGGTGTTACAGTGAATGTATAATTCCTTTGTCTCTGATATCCCGAATGAACTCGAGGCATGGAACAGTCATCCTGTCAACGTTCATTCACTTTCTTGATCTCAGAGTAGATTGGAAGAGATATGTTATGACATCATTATCACATACTGATTCACACATGCGTGCACGCCTTTCTCAATCCTACTCATCAAGTGGCCATGGATATCAATCTCCCTCAGCAAGGACAAATCCCATATCTATCACTCACCCCTCAAAAGCCCCATGTGTCAAAGCCACCCTAAATCACCTTTATAACAACCCATGTTTCAGGACTGCGTTTGATGATGTCAAAGTGTACCCAACGACATGTGTTGAGTGTAGTGATTTTAGGTCAAAGATTCACATTCACCACCATCACTGTGAGTACTGACTGTGACTACCATGTCATGGTTCCATGTGTCAAACTCACGGTGGGTCTGTCTGGTACACTTGTTCTCTAACAAGTACCTATGTGTTTGGTTTGATATCTCTATATCATGACTAATGAGATTCTCTCATCAACCAACACCATAATCTAGTCTTGTGTGTCATTGTTGTGTATCTACCTTCCACAATGACATCCGACTAGGGACATAACAAGAATGTACAAACTCTTAGCATCCATATGATCTCATTGTTCAGGTCATGAACCTGAAGGCATACGTCATTGAGTATTGTCACTCTCTAGACATTCAATCTGTTCTATCACTATCTCATATGACTGAACCAGAAAGAATTGGAAGCTTGCCTTTGATGTTTATCAAATCAATCTTAATGTATCCCACCAATCATCCCATGATTGGCTCTCAGGGCATACATACCAACGATATATATATATATATATATATATATATATATATATATATATATATATATATATATATATATGTATATATATATATATACATATATATATACATACATACATATATATAGAGAGAGAGAAAGGAATGGGGGTTAAAAGTCTAAATTAACTCCAAATAAATAAGCATATCGATGGTCCAACTACAAATATTTGTCAAGGTTATAGCCCTCCATTAATGTTGAAGGGATCCATCAAGGGTTCATCTACCAAGGATCAATCTCCCAAGGCATATCAAGGCTAGCCCAATTGATATCAAAAGGGACACCTATTGATGATCAACACCAAAGCTATCATTTCTCCTCAACAAAACCCTATTGAATCTCAACCCTAGGGGGCCTAGCAAAGCTCTAAGAGAGGACATCAAAGTGGCTATAAAAGTGAGTCTCGTCCAAGGCCTTCTGAGGGTCACCACCAAAGAGCCATAGAGGATAATGAAGGAGGGTCATCTACATATTATGAGTAACTAGTTTATAATGTATATGGGACCAAGTATGCTTGGCCCATTAAAGTTTGAGTTTACTTCCTTCTATATGTCTTCTCTCAAATATATAGGAGGGAAGATTGTCTAATAGAATACCCCATTAGACTTTCATCTTATTTTCGACATAATATCATAGTATTGATCTTATATCTAATCCTAGAGACAAAGGAGAGTGTCTCCGCTTACCATCTTCCACTGCCACTTCTTGGCTTGGACGCCCACCAGACATTTTCCTAACCTTCATGGTCATCATTTATCTTCTCCTACTTTGTAAAGGTTGCATGAAGTACTTCACAACAGCCCATAAGAAAAAACTTCTTGATCATGATCCACCCACCTCGACCGTACACATCAATACTTCTACCACCACCAATCCATCTAGATCAGCTTATCTTTGTGCACAACCTTTCGTCCTTCTCTGCATCAATGAACAATGATTTTCCCATGGAAATTGAAGAAATCACATCAGCATATTTCTAGTCACATTTTAGTCTAACACATCAGACTCCACCAATGCATTTTTTCTCATGAGAACCTACATCATGAGGATGGACGACTTGGTATTTTCATATTATGTTCAAGTCTTCAGAAAATGCATATTGCTCCGATGTGACTTATGAAGTTGATTCCTTAGATTTTCATAGTGCCCTATCTCAACTAACCACATTGCTCTATCTTGCCTCTGGGCCTCCCTATGACTCTCCTTCTTCTCCTTATTGACTCCTTTCATCTTTTTTCCTTTCCTATAATTTATTTCTATTAGACACTGGCCTCCCGTCAACCCACTTCTTCTACATATTGGCAAATCTATGGGCCCCTCCACATCTTTTGTTGTTGAAAATAGCCAACATCATGATCTCCACCAATTATATACTCAACTAAAGTGCACTACCCCCACACCATGAGCAACACAAATTGGAGTGTACTAGTATATCCATCTTTGCATTTGTTTCTGGAACGTATAGAAAATCAGAAAGAACTACATTTTCTCAAGCCAAAAATTATTTAATTTTCTTTATTCCAGCAACATGGACAGGAATCTAGGGACCAATGACAACTACCATGGCGAATACTTCTAGTCAAGCCACCAAGGCCTCCCCATACCTAGAAGCCATCGAAATCACCCCTCCTTGATATATTATTCTTGATGTTAGTTGCATCCTTAATCGCATCTAATTTTTGACCAAATTTTCCTTTTTTGTTCACACATGGATCCATTTATTTTCCTACCAAAATCCAGTTATTTTATTACCATCCTCCATTTTTTTGCATACATATCTATAACCACTACCATTATTTTTTACTTTCCATTCCAATCACTCTAATGATCATTTTTGTGGTTGGCATGATGGGAGAATAGAGGAAGATGAATAGAGGAACTAGATGAAAGGATATAAGATTAAGATCGGAAGCCATATCATTGTCAAATAACACAAAATTATCCATCTAACCATTGACAGACACCCTTTCAGATAAATTTGAAGTTGGTCAAGCAGCTTTTGACACTTCTACACAGAATGTTCATAAACATAGAGCTACTTATTAGTCTAATCACCATTGTTTTCTGCCTTTTGCCTTTGATACCTTTGGCATTCTGGTTGATGACTCGATTTCTCTCATTCGATGACTTTAGCCCGTAACTACTAGGAATAATAAGTTGCCTTTATCTACATCCAATCATTATTATCTATTAGCTTTAATCCAGAAGGGACTAGAAGCCCAATTTGTGGCCCGCACTTCTGAGAAGGCAAATTTATAACTGTTGAAAATCACATGACATGGTAAAGTAATTGTTATAAGGAAGTTTATAATCCAAAAAAAATTATGACCATGTTATTTAGTTCCTACATCTTTATATGTGTATTGTTGACACCTGCTATGATGCTTCTTTCCTATAATAGTTTTTCTCAAACACATTCCTACCTGGTACAAGACAATATTTCTATATCAATGTTTTTATCCCAATTAATGTGCATCATTCCGGTGTTAGTTCTTCTTATCCCAAATAATTTACATCACTCTATAATTGGTGCTTCTTATGAAGAACTACTTCCATGACAATTATGAGTCATGACTTCTGTA
Organism: Alisma plantago-aquatica; assembly: GCA_963693085.1. Lineage (NCBI taxonomy): Eukaryota > Viridiplantae > Streptophyta > Magnoliopsida > Alismatales > Alismataceae > Alisma > Alisma plantago-aquatica. Next base: position 1,051,458,159 of record OY856410.1, read on the forward strand.
AATATCCTCCACCGTCGATTGTTCTTTGAATTCCCACTATAGCTCCATATGTTCATTTATGATTTCTCCTACTTGTTTGGTGATCACCAATCTCAGGTGGATTCTACTATATTATTAATCATGCCTTGGAGTTACCTTCATCGGTGGGGAGAAGACATGATAACGACTTGTTTCAGGGGAAGTGCTTGAGTGCTTCAATTATGGTTGCAAAAAGTATGGGAGATCAATTTCTTTATGGGCTATTATTATCTTTTTTTTTGTATTGATAAGTTGGACATGTGTTTCACCCATGTTTCATCTTGAGGTTGGTGTTAGAGTAATTGGTTTATTATGTATATACACCTAAGTATTCTTGACCCATTAGGGTTTGAGTTTGCTTACTTGTACTTGCCTCATCTATAGGAGGGGATTTTGTTCAATAGAACTATCTCATTAACCTCCCATCTTATTTTCAACAGCACCAAAGGTCAAACCTAAACCTATCAAAGTACTCCCCTTCTACACCTATCCAACCTACCTATACACCCTCCTATCAAAGGTCCAACTAACTTATCAATGTACCCTTAATAGTTAGACACCAAAGGGACCTCCGATAGCCATGACATTGAGGTTGGGCAGAGCTCAAGCTATAGAGGCATAAGGATGCTCTATTGAGTTTATCCATCCAAGCACCCACTCAAGACTAGATATAGGGCTTGAAACTATATAAAAAAACTATGTGCAATATATATCCAAAATCATCCAGAGGTCATCAAATCAAGCATAAATATGAAGGATAACATGTTCTTACATAAATTTCACAATTTTTTTAATTTGTTCCTCTTATTATGGTGAATTTTCATTTATATACACAAGTTGCAAGAAAACATGAAATAAGAGAAAATAAAATGCAAAAGAAGTCATATTAGAGATTCCATGTAATCAATTTATTTCAAAACTAATTGAGAATCAAATTATTAGCAAACACTATTAGATGCTAAGGTATGTCAAGGTCCTTACAAAAGATATTATGAGTATAGTTTCACATCATTATTCATTACCTTATTCTACCATATGGGTGATCATTTTTCACATGAGGACATAAGGGTTTTACTAAATTTCAACTTATAGATGCTACATGTGACTACCGCAATGTCTAATGCACATGTTATGATGAACTAAGCACATGGATACAATACCAATACAGAGTTGATCCTAGTCTAAGCATATATTATATTAAACCACATCTCATCCTTCTAGGTGAAGGGAAGAGAAGCATGGACTATATTGTGGCAAGCTTCATTAGGTGCCACACATATGTCACATACACCTCACAAATCCAAAATCACATTTGGTCAAGGTTAGTTGAGTGGCTCTTCATATATGGATCTAACACAAGTGGGGTCTTAAATGAAATTAATCCATTGAGGAAGTGTTTTTCTTGGGGCCCTTGAGTTAAATGTGCACAACCACCCTTAGAGTTTCATATTCTTCCTCATGAGCTATTTGAACTGAGATGCTCATTCTCTACCCAGACTGTCTCAGATCAACCAAAATAAAGGAACTATTCTTTTAATATGGTCCAAATTCATACCTTAAGGTCATATATTCAGTATCCCCCTTTTCATGTGTCGACTCCTACAATCCATTGGTCTATAAGTCTTGATTTTATTCATATTTCTTATGTGTCCTTGGTCCCTTAGCCATCTCCTTAGGGATTCTATCAATGTGTAGAATCTTAGGGGGTGATTTTCTCCTGACCTATCAAGTCTCATATACCTCTATATCCTCCCCCACTTGACCCTAGGATTGATTTATGGCTCTATACTCAATAAGGATATATGAGAGTTCATGAATAAACCTTAGTTCATATATATTATAGCTTACACTATTTTCTTAAATACAGTTCTCTATCTTGCCATGAATATAAAGACTTATCAACATATAATTTCTAAACTCCTTACATGCATTTCTTAAATTTTTCTAACTTATTAAATTCTACATCACATATTTGTTTAAGGAATTTTATGAATGAAGATATTTTGAACATGTGGTATGAATCAATCCAAGTTGTACAGACGCACACACACTTGCGCACGCACACATGTACACAGCATGCACACAAGTACCCACACACGTGCACATATATATATATATATATATATATATATATATATATATAGAGAGAGAGAGAGAGAGTCAGGCTAGAATACACTCGAGTGTACAGATCACACAGATACACTCAAGTGTGTTTGCATATCAAGACTAATTTTTGCAAGATGTAAACCATTGATCTTCATTGTCATACTATAATTAGGCTACATACAAATTTTGAGCCCATTTGGATGGGTGTAAGTCACTCATCCGAGGGCAACAAAATCGACGCATGAAACTAATTTGAAATGTATAATTTTTATGGTTTTTATAACATGACCTATAAATGTCCAAATGTGCTCAAATTTTTTATATGAGTTATTCACAAGATGATTAAGAAGATCAACATATTAGATTTTTGAAAAAAATATTGCATCATGAAAAACTACTTGAGTGTATTCTGCTCTGAATACACTCGAGTGTATTCTAGCCTCTATATATATATATATATATATATATATATATATATATATATATAGAGAGAGAGAGAGAGAGAGAGAGAGAGAGAGAGAGTCAGGCTAGAATACACTCCAGTGTATTCGGAGCACAATACACTTAAGTAGTTTTTCATGATGTAATATTTTTTTAAATCTAATCTGTTGATCTTCTTAAACATCTTGTGAACAGCTCATATGCAAAATTTGAGCACATTTGGACATTTATAGGTCAATTATAAAGACCACAAAAATTATGCATTTCAAGTTAGTTTCGCACATCGATTTTGTTGCCCTTGGATGAGTGACGTACATTCATCCAAATGGGCTCAAAATTTGTATGTAGCCTAGTTATAGTATGATAGTGAAGAACAATGGTTTACATCTTGTAAAAGATAGTCTTGATATGTAAACCCACTTGAGTGTATTTGTGTGTTCTGTACACTCGAGTGTATTCTAGCCTGACTCATATATATATATATATATATATATATATATATATATATATAGAGAGAGAGAGAGAGAGAGAGAGTCAGGCTAGTGTACACTCGAGTGTACCGGAGGCACCGTACACCTCAATCATTTTTGAAGATGTAAGAATTTTTTGAAAAATCTAAACTGTTGATCTTCTTAAATATCTTAAGAACATACCATATAATAAATTTTATCTCATTTGGACACTTATAGGTCGTGCATCTAAAGGATGTAAAAATCAGGCATTTCAAATTAGTTGTGTGCGTTGATTTTGTTGCCCTTTGATGAGTGACTTACACTCATCCAAATGAGCTCAAATTTTGTATTGGGCCTATTATTATTGTAACCATTAAGATCAATGGATTAGATTTTGGAAAAATATGGTCTAGATATGCAAATACCATTGGGGTGTACGGCGTGATCTGTACACTCGAGTGTATTCTAGCCTCTCTCTCTCTCTCTCTCTCTCTCTCTCTATATATATATATATATATATATATATATATATATATATATATATAAACATGTAGAGTGTGAGGATGCAAGGGTTAATCCTCCTTGGGTAGTGATCATATGCGAGGCATGTAGGGTGCAATTATATATATATATATATATATATATATATATATATATATATATATATATATATATATATATATATATATATATATATATAAGCATGTAGAGTGTGAGGATGCGAGGGTTAATCCTCCTTGGGTAGTGATCATATGCGAGGCATGTAGGGTGCGAGGATGCGAGGGTCATGCCTCCACCACTTAGAACGACCATGTCTATTATGCCATATTGCATTCACCGTTGATTGGACAACTATAAATAAAATAACGACATATGTTGTGCCATATTACATTTAAAGGTTTGCTATGCAGACTTGAAATCAAACCTGAAGTGATCTGGACCACATGTTACCATAGCATAACAAATAAAATAATATTTTATTTGTTATGCTACGGTAACATGTGATCCAATATTTTATTTGTTATGCTACGGTAACATGTGATCCATATCACTTCGGGTTTGATTTTGGGTTTGGAAAATTGGGTTTGCCTAGCATTATTCTTACATTCACCCATTTGATTGGACAGCTACGAATTAAATAATATGAATCTGCTTCTTCTCGTTCTTTTCCTCTCATGAAGATTAATAAGCAATCACTTCACCATACTCTCTGCCAACACGTGTTGCCACAAAACCTCGGCGTGCTCCAACATGAGACCAAATGCAAAACGACACTCGCAATTTGGTTAAACTGATATATAACAATCATCACGAGAAACTAATGTGCGGACCTTCTCTGTCCTAATCCATACTTATGCGACTTCTTCTCACTTCGTTATTTATAAACAATTTTTTAAACAAACTACATCACTTTTAAAAAAACTTCAATAAAAAGCAGTATCTAAGTGCAGTTAAAATACTAAGTCCGCATTGGTATTGAGTAGGCTTTGGGCCAATAAATCTGACCAGAGTTTTGTTAATCAAAGTCACAGAATTGCGGACATTGAACTCGGAATCGTCCTAAACTGTTAGAGAATCCAAAATGAACTCAGACCCAAATTTTAATCTATGGGAAATCCATACATATTTGTCAAAATCAAAACCTAAGCCCCTGTTTAGAAACGGATCAGGATGGGATTGAGTTTTGTCTTATTAGGCCACGTCTGCGCCACAACAGCAAATTCAGTCCCGATCCAGTCCGGTTCTGCACTTGCGCGTTTGGCTAGAATCCCCGTTTCGAGATTCCGTAATCTCAAAAGCTGGACTATCTCAGTCCTGTCAACAACAGGATTAGGAATCCTAGTCCGAATTAGGCTCTGTCTTTTGTGTATTTTGTTTTATAGAGCAAACTGAAAAACACAAGTTACGAGGTAAGCTGGATTGGTTTGCCAAACAGGGTCAAGTGGGGAACATCAATCCCAATCCGGATGATGACTGGACTAATCTCAATCCGGATTTCATAATTCAAATAATCTCAGTCCATTCTCAAACAGGGCCTAAAGGCTACGTGTATCAAAACTCTACTTCCGCACAACTTATGTTCTTTACTAGTCTAACTCAGATCTGACTCGTATCTGGATTTGAGTAGACCAAAACGGATCCAGATTGTGAACATTGGAGCCCAGGATTGAGTGGGCTCTAATTTTTGTTAGTTCCCAAATTTGGAATTGATCCACATTGCTCAACCTAGAACACAAAACCAATTTTTTTTTACCAGTTGAGACCGGATTCACATATTTGGAGTTTGACGTATCATTTGAAATCTCAAGTATTTTCTTGATTCAATGTTGACCCACCTAACAGTTCAACATTTCTACCACGCCTAAGTATTATTGTGGTTATTTATATTTTAATTTATATCGTAAGTCTCACTTATAATATATATGGATAAAAAGCTTGGTTTTAGTGAGTTTGAGTAGATAAGTATAGCGTCTACGAAACATCAAGTGTTGATGTCATAGCAAACCTTTTGGGTGTGAGTCGGTTTGAGTAGACAAGTATTGATGGCTAACTAATCTTTTGACAGTGTACTGGATCTGTGATGAAAGATAAATTTACAGACAATTTTAACATAAATTGTAACATTTCTATACTTAGTAATTTGTTATCACTAAGCTCATATCAAAGCCTGCATAAAAGTTCATACATCCCTATATAGTATATTTTGATTTCTTTAACATTGTGTATGGTTTATATTAAGAGCTATTTCCATAAACGCGTTGTTAGCTTTCGTGGGACCAATTGAAGGCTTATCTTTTGGTTTTCATATTTCTAAACATTTTCATCATGCGATGAACCATTTGGTATTACTTTTTCATTTTTTTTTATGTTGTTTAATGTGTCATCCTATAGTGCATGAACATATACAAAAAAAATTGTTCGGTATCTGTTTAGATTAAGACAATATTTGCCTTTATACAAAACAATCTCACCGGGTATCCACCTATGCCCAATTAAGAAAGGAATCGGTGCCACCGATTCACCATCTAGAGATCATCGGGAATCGGAATTAGGCTATCTGAGTTCTGACTTGCTCTTGGTGCTAAAACATGTACCACCGACTAAGGTGTCGATGCCACCGAAGTATGTAATTTTGGTTCCTGATGATCTCTAGATGGTGAATCGATGGAACCGATTCCTTTCTTAATTGGGGTGAATCGATGGCACCAATTCCTTTCGCAATTGGGCATAGGTCGGTATCCGGTGGGATTGTTTTGTATAAAGTCAAATATTGTCTTAATCTAAACAGATATCGAATAATTTTTTTGTGTATGTGCATGCATTATAGGATGACACATGAAACCACTTCAATAGACAAAATTGGAAAAATAATACCAAACGGTTCATCGCATGATGAAAATGTTTAGAAATATGAAAACCAAAAGATAAGCCTTCAAGTGGTCCCACGAAAGCTAAAAATGCGTTTATGGAAATAAGTTTTAGTATAAACCATACACAATGTTAAAGAAATCAAAATATACTATATAAGGATGTATGAACTTTTATGCAGCACTTTGATATGAGCTTAGTGATAACAAATTACTAAGTATAGAAATGTTAGAATTTATGTTAAAATTGACTGTAAATTTATCTTTCGTCGCGGATCCAGTACATTGTCAAAAGATTAGTTAGCCATCAATACTTGTCTACTCAAACGGACTCACACCCAAAAGGCTGGCTACGATATCAATACTCGATGTTTCATAGACGCGATACTTATCTACTCAAACGGACTAAAACCAAGCTTTCTATCCATATATATTATGTGTAAGACTTACGATAAAAAAACAAAATCTTAATAACCACAATAATACTTAGGCATGGTAGAAACGTTGAACTGTTAGATGGGTCAACATTGAACTAAGAAAATACTTGAGATTTCAAATGGTAGGTCAAACTCCAAATATGTGAATTCGATCTCAACTGGTCCAAAAAAAATTGGTTTTATGTTCTAGGTTGAGCAATGTGGATCAATTCCAAAGTTAGGAAAACTAACAGAAATTAGAGCCCCACTCAATCATGGGCTCTAATGTTCACAATCTGGATCAGTTTTGGTCTACTTAAATCCAAATATGAGCCAGATCTGAGTTGGACTAGTAAAGAACATAAGTTGTGCGGAAGTATGATACACGTAACCTTTAGGTTTTGATTTTGACAAATATGTATGGATTTCCCATCATTAAAATTTGGGTCTGAGTTCATTTTGGATTCTGAAAATTTAACAGTTTAGGACAATTCCGAGTTCAATGACTGCAATTTACGTACGTGAGTTTGATTAACAAAAACTCTAGTCAGCCTTATTGACCCAAAGCCTACCCAATACCAATGCGACTTAGCCTGCGTTTGGCACGGGACTGGGATTCTGGAATCTAGAGTGGGTTAGTTGGGGTTAGTCTGATGATCTGGGTTGGGGTAGTCAGGATGCAGTCTGATTTTGTTTGGCAACCCAGTCTGATTCTAGTCAGCTGGTCAGTTTTGAGTCTGGTTTCAGACTGATTCTGTTTGGATGTCAGTCAGTATTCAGCCTAGTTCTGTTTGGATGTCAGTCAGTATTCAGCCTAGTTCTGTTTGGCAATATAGACAAGATCTGCTTATTCTATCATATTCTTACAGAGTTGTTTTAACAATAACATCTTATGTGATGCCACTACAATACAAGTATAGAATTAACAAAATAAATGTAATTCGATACATAATGTGGGTGATATTATTTGTTGTTCTGTGAAATGAATAGTAATGAGTATGTTCATTTTATATGTTTATTTTAAATAAATTAAACTAAATAATTGTCTTACATGACATGTTCATTTTGTATATATGTATACAGTTTTACATATTCGATCTAGTAATTGGTAACTGACAAGCACATTGTAATTAGCATAATAGAACATAAATTATGCACAAGTAGACCAAACATCATTTGAAAGATAGTGTGGTTAAAATGGGCATAATTATTCCATAATAAAAGATATGACAGAGTAAAGATAATAATGTTTGCATCAGAACTTAAACAACGCCAAAAAAAGTTGATAAGAACATGTGATCTGGGGCAAAAGTGTCATGAACCAAGGGAGAGCAGACTAAAAATGAGCGGCTTGCCCTGGGCCTAGACCTACACACCCATACACACATGCTAAGACAGTGTCCAGCCACTATGTTGGCCCGTTTTTGGGGTGGACAATGATTGCTCTTGTTCCCACGTAGGACCTTCCCAGTTGGTCGACTTTAGGGCCTCGTACTCGTCCCATGACACGGGAAAGTCCTCCTGTAATGGTTGAGGTTGTTGTTGGATTTTGTCTTTTGGCCAATCAAACAGCAACGGCAGATGAGTAACACGTTTATTGACCCTAACCTTTTCTTCTTCATGGCTCTCAAATTTGGACCCCTGTTGTGCAGGCTCACCCTAGTGTCCAGGGTCGCAACTTTTTTTTTGCAGACTATGTATTCCTCAATATATTTGTATATCTTTGACGTGGACATCAATATCTATTCAAACTTTGATCGTGACTTTGAACGCGATGTCGACATTTAATAAATTTTTAAAATAAATATAAGTAAAACAAAATAATTATAATAACAAATTATATATGACAACAGTTTGTACAAGTTGAAGTTGGCAAGCAAACTCAGATATGTAAGTTTTAACGCAATGTTAGACTTCTAAACATAATATGTGAGTACACCTATGATGAAATGATGATACAAACAAAGTAATGATGGGCATGAGTTTTACAAAAAAATGTTGTCAAATCATAAATAAATACAATTTGGACCAACTTTTTTATAATTTCATTCGTCTTCCTAAGGCTATAGTTTTGATAATGGTGATTTCGTCAGTGGTAAGGTATTCGAAAATTAACTGATTATATGATATTAGTTATACAACAAAAATTAACTTTAATAGTATTAAATTTAGACTTACTTAAGTCGTGTTTAGTTTATTATTGTAATACAAATGAAAAATATTATAACAACTCTACTAATACAACAAGAGATGAATGAAATTAACTAAACATAAGTAAAATAACTGGAAGAGAGAGATACAACTAGACTAGATACACAACTTAAACAACAGCATCATGGTCTAGAATCAACAATTGTGAGGGCCCTTTCATTGTTGTGGTCTTCTTCTGAAGTTTTAATAACAAAAAATAGGTATGAAGTTTGATTACTTTAAGACAAAAAAGTGGAAAAACAAAATAAGACTGGAATTATCAATTTTTTGATTGGACCTACTTTGGTTTTTTTTATGATGTTGCTGTGTCGCGGAGCTTGTTATTGTCTTTAGACGAATCTGAACTGATTGTGATGGGAAAATCGATGGTGCCAAAAGGAAAAAAAGGGACTTCGTAGTAGTCGTCAGGTGTGTTCTCATCATCGGATTCATCATCATGTTCGCTATCCTCTATCGAATACTCAAATCTTTTGAGATGATCGGACATCTCATTGTTGATGTTGATTATCCAAACCTTGATGGTATTATGGTCAACCAGAGGAAGAAAAAGTTTGACAGTATGGCCCAATAGCATCTTCCTAACCCACTCGCACCAACCAGATGTGAATACAAGATTTTCGACAACATCGTACTTAACCTCGATAACATATGTTGAATTTCCATGATTTAGGTACACTTCACCAGCCTTATAGCATCTTCCGTTTAGATAACACAATGTTTAGGTATAATGAGTTGTGCTAAGGAACAATCGTCTAGGATGATGTCCAACTATTCTTTAATAGGGAATAGTAACATTGGGGTAGAGGCCCAGGTCATGGTCCTAGGGTGTTGTGGTTGGAGAGAGTGTCAACAATATAGATGTTATGCCTACAACAATGTAAAATAATGTTGAGAACAAGTACTATAAATACAAGTACTAATAATAGACAACAACATGGGTTATTTGATATTCATTACAGATAAATAATTTTTTCAAAAGAATCGATAGCATATTTTCTGCGTAGTTAACAGCAAATGAAGTAAACAATAGTCAATCAAATATAAAGTGGCATTCATTATACTAAGTTTTTTATTTTCTACCAACATCCTCGAGTATTCTACATGTATCTTCTGTATGTATTGTGGAAGTATGAGATGTGTCTTGTTGGTTAACTGGATGTTGTTTTAGTCCTGGTGGATAAGTTCGTGGGCTAGTCCAGAATGTTTTTGGAACGACATCCACAATTTTTAAAATTTTCCATCTCGCCTTAAACACACCCACACTAATATCCGTTCTGCCAATTATCTCATGAAACTATGCTATGGCATCACGCCAACCCTACCGTGCAGAAGGTCCACGTAGTTTGTGCAATTAATATTGTCAACCTAACACTATTCCTAGGGCTGCATCACATTCTGCATCCCATAAAAGCGGATTCATTGTATGTGTTAAACTAAAAAAAATGTATAGTCGGTAAAGAAACATTCATGATGGAGATAATCTAGAATGAGAAATTATATAGTATTTAAAATTAAGTATCGTGTAAATAATCTTAATACATGTCCACCATTCAAGATGTTAGTAGGAAACATACCTTCCAATTATACATTAGTTTGTACTAATTGTAGTATGTAGTCAAATAAACATGTGGTACATTGATAAAGACAAATTCATATAGACTAGTGTAGCAAGGGCATTAGTTGACCATACGGTGAGTGGTCATGCTTCAAGAGTTGTTGCATTGACCTAAAGAAGGCAATGTAAACAACCGGTAGATAGAAGATTGAATTTTTGTCAACAAGGGAATGAAGTCTGATTTGGCATGGTATGATTTGATCAGTTCAATTTGGTCAAGCAATGAAAAACCTACACTTGTTACTAAATTCAGCTGGAATAGTCATAGGATGTAGTCTGATTTAATTTGGCAACTGTAACGGTAGCCAAATCAAACCATACTGCATCCCGTGCCTATTCCAGCTAAATTTTGCAATCAACAAAGGTGTTTCATTAAATGACCACTATGAACCGTACAACTCCTACCATGCATATTGGATTCCATTTCTTTGTCGACAAAAATGCAGTCTCTTTCTACCAGATGTATCAATTGCACTCTTTTGGCTGGCACAACATCTCGTGGTACAAGACTATATCTACACACCCAATTATTCCCTTGTACAGTGGTTTTAAAACCATAACCCAAGTTGTCATCGATACAGCATATATACTTTGACCAGTCAAGGGGTATCCCAACTACATCGCATTCCATTTTGTGACCAGTCTACTACAGCTTTCGTCGACTTATCCTTATGCTTTGTGTAGCGTACGGACTTTGTATTGAATTTGTTGTTGTGCGACATCTGCATGTTGTTCCAAAAGGAATGGTCAAAAATACATAGCTAAGTCGGTATCACATTTAATTATAGGTGCATGAAATGAGTATGTACAATTATGCATTCATTAAAATAGATTCAGACATGCAAATTATTGATCATAATGACAAATGTTCCCGAATCAAACATAATGACAAATGTTTTTAAATGCATATAAAATAAAATATTTGAATGTCCCTAAGGTGGTCAACAATTGTTTGCAACTTCATTCGTTTGCTTCACCACCTAATCCTGCAGTTGCGTCATTATTGTTGTCAACATTGCTTAGGTTTTCAGTAACTCCTGGGGGGATCACATATTGCGCTAAGGGATGAGGAGGCAATAAATGTCCCAAAAGGAAATGATTTTGTCTGATAAATTGTTTCCTTAAGTTCTTCCAACGGGCTTTCAGCTTGTTATGAAAGTCAAGCAATGTCTCCCTCCAAGCCTCTGTAGTATATGTTTTGTTGACACATCTCCCCAAGTCATACTGGTCATCGCATCAAGTAGGATTTGATCATGCTCCACACACCATATTAGACGACAAGCCATAGAACAAATTATGAATGTAAGATGTTGAAATAGCATAAGGGCTCCTTTCACATGGTGGATGTAATGTTATATTTCAAATTTATGATTTTGTGTGCAAATAACATAGGGCATACAATCTTATACATCCATAACCATGCAACAAAATGACAAAAAACACGTTATGGAGTCATCAGAGGTGAAGGAGTATCCAAAAGAAGAGCACAACTCTCCTCCAACTTATGAACGGAAGTTTGTAGAACTTCATAGCTGATCTTTCTGCGGGTGTAAACATGTTTGGAGTTGTGATGGATTTCAACAAAGTCCTTCATGTTCATCGCCTGGCCCCACACTGACTTGCACTTGCAAGTTAGTAACGTAATCTCAGCCTTCAATGAATCAGTTGTTGGGGGCAGATCGAATGCCCAATGAAAGTATTTGCATCGGTCTTTTCCTAAAAAAAATTCCCAAATTCTAGTTAATAACAACGAATACGCGATGCATTAGAAAGTGCAATTGATTATTTTTGGTTTTACTAGTACACCTGAGTAGAAGGACATATGTAATACATTTCTCCCGGCCTTTCGCTAAGAATGCCAAAGTCATATAACCCTGCATCCTCTGTGTTTAGCCGTAATGCTGCAACCAGACCACATTCATGTTGGTATGTATGCCCTAAGAGCCAATCATGAGATGATTGATGGGATACATTAAGATTGATTTGATAAACATCAAAGGCAAGCTTCCAATTCTTTCTGGTTCAGTCATATGAGATAGTGATAGAACAGATTGAATTTCTAGAATGACAGTACTCAATGACGTATGCCTTCAGGTTCATGACCTGAATGATGAGATCATACGGATGTTAAGAGTTTGTACATTCTTGTTTTATCCCTAGTCAGATGTCAAAGGTATATAGATAGCAATGACACACAAGACTAGATTGTAGTGTTGGTTGATGACAGAAGCTCATTAGTCATGATATAAAGATATCAAACCAAACACATAGGTACTTGTTAGAGAACAAGTGTACCGGACAGACCCACCGTGAGTTTGACACATGGAACCATGAGATGGTAGTTACAGTCAGTACTCACAGTGATGGTGGTGAATGTGGTTCTTTGACCTGAAATCACTACACTCAACACATGTCATTGGGTACACTTTGACATCATCAAACGTAGTCCTGAAACATTGGTTGTTATAAAGGTGATGATTGGGTGGCTTTGACACATGGGGCTTTTGAGGGGTGAGTGATAGATATGGGATTTGTCCCTCCTGAGGGAATTTGATATCCATGGCCACTTGATGAGTAGGATTGAGAAAGGCGTGCACGCATGTGTGAGTCAGTATGTGATACTGATGTCATAACATATCTCTTCCAATCTACTCTGAGATCAAGAAAGTGAATGAACGTTGACACGATGACTGGTCCATGCCTCGAGTTCATTCAGGATATCAGTGACAAAGGAATTATACATTCGTTGTAACACCATTCATGGATTGTAGGATTGAAAGTTGTTCTCCAACTTTCTATTTCACTTGGGTAGCACTGATGTGTGACTAGGCACCGCTCTTTGCTTGTGAAGTCATAAGTGTTATGGACTTTCACTGCCAACGTGAAAAGGACCTACAGGGTCACACACATAGGATTTAACCTGGAAGAGGAGTTTTATCCACAAACTATGTTTAGATTGATTACTAAAGGAGTTTAGTAGTTCAATTAAACACTCAATCAGTTGATAGCTCAATATCATATGGTTCAAGGTGTTGGACGCATTGATTGGAGTATCAGATTGATTGAAATCGCAATTGACTGATTCTGCACAACCTGCACTCCCAACCGATCGGTTCAATTATTGAACCGGTCGACTGAGGTTGCTAAACCGGTCGGCTCAAGTGATGAACCGATCAGCTCATGTCCAGGTTGAAATGAGCGATTCAATTGTTGAACCGATCGGTTCAACTGGTGCAAGCGAGCAACTTGGGAAAGTCAGGTCGGTGAGAATTTTCCTTTCGTTTCAATTACCCAATTTGATTGGGAATAGGATTGGTATTCGATACCAATTAGAAACAAAAGAAGGAAAGTCAATTTGAGTTGGATCAGGATCGTGAACCGATCGGTTCAGGGCACCAACCGATTGGTTGGGGTGCCCCAAACGATCGGCTCAGGTCCAACCAATCGACTCAAGGACCGAACCGATCGGTTCAGCTGTGAACCAATCGTTTCAGGTTGTGAACCAGTTGCTTTTTGTGGAAAATTCTCGAACCCTTCTACTCCTGCTTTAGTCCCGCATTGCCCGGGATAGAGAACCATGTCCCATGACCCTCCTATATATAGGGGTATTGGGGGCTTCTCTAACAACAACTCAGTGCAACCAGTTGCTCTGTAAAGTTGTCGTTCTCTCTGGTTTTGGTAACCGAGAGAGAGCCCGAGCAAGTGCTTCCCGCAAAGGGAGGTGCAGCAAGGGAAGGACAACTGCAGTTGCAACTGGAGGCAGGAGAGTGTGTAGGCGACTAGTACACCTACAGGAGGGTTTGACTCCTTCCACTTCCTTGTGGGACAAGGAGTGTGGAGTTCCAGGTGGTCTGTGTGGACTACTACAGAGGCGGGAGGTTTCTGCCGCTCAGGAGGACAACTGTCAACCCGGCTGTCCCGGTGAGAGGAGGAGTTGTGAGTCCCAGTTCGACCAGGAGCTGCACAGACACCGTCCAAGACCGAAGATGAAGATCGCACTAGCTACGAGGTATTGTCGCCGAGCAAGCCTCGGGACAAGGTATGATTCCTCAAACCATCCTTCCTATTGTATAGACGTTGACGCGTTTCCTCGGTTTGGGTCAAGGGGAGGAGAAAATTTTTTGTTTCTGTTGCCTGCTTTGCCTCCCCTAAAACCCAACAGTGGTATCAGAGTCACGTCAACTGCTCTATACTTTAGGATTATCGATATGATCGATTTTGGTTTTTTGCCTTTATTTATTGCATACGATGTGAATAATATCGGCTTATGCATGTCCAATCCTAAATCCACAAATCCCATTATTATATATATGATATGTAATATTAATGCACTCGATACGCGTCGCCCTTAAACGAGTTTTGTGGTGGATGTATAGCATGGTTATGGCCAATAAACCCTATCTATGTATGGTTGTGTGGTTTGCTTACATCTCGGTCTGCGCACTGATTCCTTCTCTTATTCCTGATGTAACTCGAAATAATTTGAGACTTCTTTCCTACCTTTTCTCCCCCTAAATGTAACTCGGGGTTTCCCTTTTTATGATGTAAAATATGATAGATTTTATTTCCTGTTATGTCGAAGAACGGCGGACACCTGACGACTGCTGAGACGATCGGTTCAAGGCGTGAACCGATCGGTTGGCGATCCAGATGGTCGATTCAAGGAGTGAATAGATCGAGTTGATGCCCGGTTCGAGGAGTGAGACGAGCTGGTGGCGGCCAGGAAGAGATGCATGATGACCAGGCGAACCGATCAGTTGGAGGAGCCAACCGATCGGCTGGTGGCACCCATCCGACCAATCTGATGGCGAGCCGATCGTTTCATATGATGAAGTGATCAAACCCATAAGGCAAAGCACAGAGTTATCTTGTAAAGGTTGCATGTGATGTAGACCTAGATGACTGTGATTCCTCTTGGCTTGAGGAATCACATTAGGATGGCCATAATCATCGCTTTTATCGTTTCGCATGTTTTCTGTGGGATATAGCATGTATATGATACGTACTATGTATTGTGGTGATTGGATATGTATATGTATATAAACCAAATACCTCATTAAATATTAAGTTTTAGATGCCTTCCAAATGCGACACACGTAAAAAATTTGATCGATCAAGTGTGGGCACGCCCTAGCATGGTGCACCGTCTATCTCGTGGAAGCGTGAAGGATGAATGTGTGGTCTGCCCTAGTAGGGTGCATATTCATCGTGTTTGCTTTGGTTCAGACTTAACAAGGTGATCTAGATGGGATCTAGTACCTTGAGGCATGGAGATGATCATTGCAAGGAGTTGTATATGACATCTTATCAAGAGTTGCATATGATGCAATTGACAAATGTTGCCTACCTGAGAGATCTAAGTTGTGGGTGGCAGCCCTAGCTGGTCCATGACTTAGAGGATTTCAGGATCTTGCCCACTAGAAGGTTGTACACTGCAATCTTCCGAATTGATGGTGAGGGCTATCAATTTGAATTAAAATAGTGGGAGCGATAATTAATTAAAGGCCTAATTTTATCGTCAAACTTTTCAAATCAATCAGATAAGTCAAAAATGAGTTTTGGACTAAAATTGAATTTTTCTTTTGTAGTACAAATGGAAACAAACAACGACAACTTTTCATTGTGATCGGTCCTTGACAAGGACAAGATGAATGGGACGAACTTCCATGATTGGTTCAGGACATTGAGAATTGTTCTCACTCAAGAGCGAAAGCTCTATGTCCTGGATACTCCAGTTTCAGAGGAACCTTCTACAAATGCACCAAAGGCAGAAAGGGATGCTTACAAGAAGCATTATGATGATGCCATTAATGCAAAGTGCTTGATGTTGTGCTCTATGAACCACGAGTTGCAGAGACAACATGAGAACATGGGTGTTATTGAGATGGTTCAGCATCTCAGAAACATGTATGAAGATCAAGCACGGCAAGAGAGATATGATGTCTCAAGGGCACTGTTTAAGTGCGTCATGACAGAAGGAGATCTAGTTGGTCCTCACACACTCAAGATGATTGGGTATGTGGAGAACCTACAGAGACTGGAATTTCCACTGAGCCAAGAGTTGGCTACTGACGTGATACTACAATCATTGCCAGAATCCTACAGTCAGTTTGTGATGAACTACAACATGAACAACTTTGATAGGCCACTGTCAGAGTTGTTGGGCATGTTGAGGACAGCCGAGACACAGATGAAGAAGGACAAGCCTAAGACTGTGATGGTGATCACGGGCAAGAAAGGCAAGTCCAAGCGCAAGGGCAAGGGCAAAGCTAAGAAAGGTTCTGATGCTAGCCAGGAGTCCAAGTCGTCTTCAACTCTCAAGGCTAAGGGAGGTGTGACCAAGAAAGGAAATTGCCACCATTGTCAAAAGCCAGGACATTGGAAAAGGAATTGTCCTCTCTGTCTGGAAGAACAAAAGAAGAAGGAGGCAACTTCCGTCTCCACATAAAGGTGTCAATAAAAGTAAACTTGTAACACTTTTTGAGGTATATGATACCAAGATGTAAAGTGTAAAGAACTCAATAAATGGGGCAAGTGTTGCCGCCATAGATAGGAGTACTTTAGTTTATTTTTCAGCCATAAAGGCATGTAATACAGTTATGAACTACTATTTCATATTTGCCAATAGATAGAAACACTTTATTTTTGCATATTGTATGACTATGATGGCAATTAATAAAGTTGATGTTTCATTCTTTAAAAGATATGATCTTTGTGGCAATGCCTTGTTTATCTTGTGGTATTTGATACGCATAAGATAAAATGATACCTAAAAGTTATTGATAACTCAAATAATCAAATTAGAATCAATCATGAGAAATTCATTTCTAGTTTCCATATGATGGATAAATCTAGATTCTTTTGGTTAGAGAACCAGTAAGAGACATGAATATCTTGGACATGATTAATCAATCTTCACTAATGGTAGTGGGAGAATGATTATCCTATTAGGTATAATACATGTGATGTATTTACATACCTATTAGAGTGAGTGCTAATACTTCAAATGGTGTTTAGGGAAATACCAATATGAATATCTTGAAATGTTCAAGGATATCATAGATGAAGTACAAATTTGGTAAAGTGTTAATTCTTGATGAGATCAATGAATAAAATACTTGGACCAAATGTTTGAGAACCTTGTGAGTGATTATGATAATGTATCATAGTGATCTCATGATTAAGGCATGGTGATGTCTAAATCAAGAAGGAATCATACTCTAAGGAGTTAGAGAATGATTATCAAGTAACTAAATTCTTCTTAATAAAAGAATACCCCACACTAATAAAGGACATTAAGAATCGCAAGGAGTTGTGAGTTCTTATATCCATAACAGATACACCTCAATTATCTATGATATGAGTTGATCATGTGATGAATCAACTATCTAGATGAATATGAGGAACCGGATTTTGAGTTATGGTTTATGACCATTACATCCTAAATGACTTCCATGTGAACCATAAGGTATGACCTTTATGGTAGCACCCATTGGATGGGAATCCATAAGTGCAAATAAGTCTTAAGCGTTAAGACACATGGATGACATTTTGAGAAGGATGATGCTTGTTGATTGCAACTTAAAGACTGAGACATTTGGCATAAGGGATACTAAAACCGCATTCCTGTGAGGAATAAAACAAGGATGTGTATGTGACACAGCCTATAAGGTTTATGAATCCACTAATACAAATGAAGTCTAAAGTTACAATGGACTAATCAATGTGATTGATTGAGTACAAGCAACTCAGAATTGGATCTTTACTTTGATGATATAGTCAAAGGGTTTGACTGATATGTCAAAGATAAAGAAGGGATATGTGATTTAGTGGGAGCGTATTCACATTCCACATGTTGATGTGAAATGGAAATGTTCTAGAATGGAAATCCAAAGTGGAAATTATCTTTAGGGAAGAAAGAGATGTTTCCTATGTGATAGGAATAGAAATCTATGAGATAGTTCTCGAAAATCTCTTGACTTGGAAAAGAGAGAGCATACATTGGCAATCTGTACTGAAGAGTTCAATATGCACAGATTAAGTGGGAGAAAACTTGTCCATGTTACATGGAGCTAGTATCCCAAGGCCAAGTGTCCAATTATTATGAAGAATGTGAACACTAAGAATAGATTTGGATCTATCATGTATGTGATCATCCCATTATCTTGCATGTATGGACATGGCAAGAATAAAATGCATTTATCATCTTGTATGTAGGACATGACAAAATGATATGCTCATCCTGATAACTCGTATGTGGGACATGACGAGTGGATGTATGTCTACTTCCAGTAAGGGTTACTGGAATACCATGAGAACTTGATAAGTACTTATGAAGTACTAGTTCTATGGAGATAAGGAAGAGTTCGATGTAAAGAGTTACATTGATGCGAACTTCCGAAAGGATAGAAAATTAAATCACAAAATATATATAGGATATATATAAAAGTGAAAGTTTGTTGATAATTGGAAATGTTCCAATAAAACCATTTAAAAAGAAATGTCGAGTATCCGTGTGTTAGAGAACAACAGTGGATACTATATGGATCTTGAAGTTCATGAGATGAACTTAAACATATTCCGGTCATTGATGACAAGTATGGAATCCTTGATCATGCAATGTGGCTAAAGGTTAGAAAAGGAATACTAGATCGCATATTACGGAAACTCCATCTCATACGTGTGACGTACAGCGAAGACATGTGAGACATGCAATTTACACTGACTTTGGCAAGGTGTTGCCATTACTCACTGTGTAAGCATTGGAGCATAGTAACATGTGGGACATGTTTGAATATCACTATGAATATGATTCAAAGGTGATTGGCTCGCAGTGCAAGTGGGAGTCTGTTGGTATGTATGCCCTGAGAGCCAATCATGAGATGATTGATGGGATACATTAAGATTGATTTGATAAACATCAAAGGCAAGCTTCCAATTCTTTCTGGTTCAGTCATATGAGATAGTGATAGAACAGATTGAATGTCTAGAATGACAGTTTTCAATGATGTATGCCTTCAGGTTCATGACCTGAACAATGAGATCATACGGATGTTAAGAGTTTGTACATTCTTGTTTTGTCCCTAGTCAGATGTCATTGTGGAAGGTAGATAGACAGAAAAGACACACAAGACTAGATTGTGGTGTTGGTTGATGACAGAATCTCATTAGTCATGATATAAAGATATCAAACCAAACACATATGTACTTGTTAGAGAAGAAGTGTACCGGACAGACCCACCGTGAGTTTGACACATGGAACCATGAGATGGTAGTCACAGTCAGTACTCACAGTGATGGTGGTGAATGTGATTCTTTGACCTAAAATCACTACACTCAACACATGTCGTTGGGTAAACTTTGACATCATCAAACGCAGTCCTGAAACATGGGTTGTTATAAAGGTGATGATTGGGTGGCTTTGACACATGGGGCTTTTGAGGGGTGAGTGATAGATATGGAATTTGTCCCTCCTGAGGGAGTTTGATATCCATGGCCACTTGATGAGTAGGATTGAGAAAGGCGTGCACGCATGTGTGAGTCAGTATGTGATACTGATGTTATAACATATCTCTTCCAATCTACTCTGAGATCAAGAAAGTGAATGAACGTTGACAGGATGACTGGTCCATGCCTCGATTTCATTCAGGATATCAGTGACAAAGGAATTATACATTCGCTGTAACACCATTCACGGATTGTAGGATTGAAAGTTGTTCTCCAACTTTCTATTTCACTTGGGTAGCACTAATGTGTGACTAGGCACCGCTCTTTGCTTGTGAAGTCATAAGTGTTATGGACTTTCACTGCCAACGTGAAAAGGGCCTGCAGGGTCACACACATAGGATTTAACCTGGAAGAGGAGTTTTGTCCACAAACTATGTTTAGATTGATTACTAAAGGAGTTTAGTAGTTCAATTAAACACTCAATCAGTCGATAGCTCAATATCATATGGTTCAAGATGTTGGACGCATTAATTGGAGTATCGGATTGATTGAAATCGCAATTGACTGATTCTGCACAACCTGCACTCCCAACCGATCGGTTCAAGTGTTGAACCGGTCGGCTGAGGTTGCTGAACTGGTCGGCTCAAGTGTTGAACCGATCGGCTCATGTCCAGGTTGAAATGAGCAGTTCAATTGTTGAACTGATCGGTTCAACTGGCGCAACCGAGCAACTTGGGAAAGTCAGGTCGGTGAGAATTTCCCTTTCGTTTCAATTACCCAATTTGATTGGGAATAGGATTGGTATTCGATACCAATTAGAAACAAAAGAAGGAAAGTCAATTTGAGTTGGATCAGGACCGTGAACCGATCGGTTCAGGGCACCAACCGATCGGTTGGGGTGCCCCAAACGATCGGCTCAGGTCCAACCGATCGACTCAAGGACCGAACCGATCGGTTCAGCTGTGAACCGATCATTTCAGGTTGCGAACCAGTTGCTTTTTGTGGAAAATTCTTGAACCCTTCTACTCCTGCTTTAGTCCCGCATTGCCCGGGATAGAGAACCCTGTCCCATGACCCTCCTATATATAGGGGTATTGGGGGCTTCTCTAACAACAACTCAGTGCAACCAGGTTCTCTGCAAAGTTGTCGTTCTCTATGGTTTTGGTAACCGAGAGAGAGCCCGAGCAAGTGCTTCCCGTAAAGGGAGGTGCAGCAAGGGAAGGACAATTGTAGTTGCAACTAGAGGCAGGAGAGTGTGTGGGCGACTAGTACACCTACAGGAGGGTTTGACTCCTTCCACTTCCTTGTGGGATAAGGAGTGTGGAGTTCCAGGTGGTCTGTGTGGACTACTACAGAGGTGGGAGGTTTCTACCGCTCAGGAGGACAACTGTCAACCCGACTATCCCGGTGAGAGGAGGAATTGTGAGTCCCGGTTCGACCAGGAGCTGCACAGACACCATCCAAGACCGGAGACAAAGACCGCACTAGCTGTGAGGTATTGTCACCGAGCAAGCCTCGGGACAAGGTATGATTCCTCAAACCATCCTTCCTATTGTATAGACGTTGATGCGTTTCCTCGGTTCGGGTCAAGGGGAGGAGAAAATTTTTTGTTTTCGCTGCCTGCTCTGCCTCCCCTAAAACCCAACAATTCGCACATCAGAACTTCAGTTTGATTCATTTACATCTAGAACAAGATTGATGATTAGTAACATAAACTCGGGTTCAAAACATAGATTTCTACGAAACATAGTTGGAGAGTATTTCGATATGACCAGTTGAGTGTTCTAACATACAAGTGAAGCTTAGTTGCATAGATCCAAATATACTACATACTACACCTATGATGTATTATATTTGTCTTCCTCTATTGAAGAGTCATTATCACTCGGTAGGTGAAGCCATTTGTGAAGATATAGGTGCCTCTTCCGTGGACTTTCAATTTCTGCTATTAGCCTATTGGTGTTTATTCTTGTGGAGCAAACAAAATCGCACTATTTTGATTTCAACTAAGTTTGTTATCCTAGTCTTATGATTTACATGTTCACCTAAGTCTCTTTATTTTAATACTTCTGGAGACTCTTGACTTATATGTAATTACCCTATACTTAACTCTTTTCTTCTATTTTCCTTTTACTTTGGAGTACATAAAAGCATTTTACTCGATTATATGATCTATTCCTCATGATTGATTCTTACTATCTTGGATCACATCTTTTCCATATTTCATATTTAGAGTTCATATAATACTAAACATTAAACTTAATCTGAACCTTATGTCGTGTTCCTTTATTCCCGATTAAGGGTTTCTCATATGAGGCCCCAAAGTTGGATTTCAGATATCAGTTCCAACTGATTCTTAGCTATTCTAATATTTCCCATATGTTCCAACATCTTAGTGTATGAACATTCTCACTATATTGTCGGTCTAATATATCCAGAGTCTACTCTTATTATATTATTAATAGGAGTCATTAGATCCCAGCAACGCATCCTGCCAGCCGGACCAGGCCGAACCTGCAGTCCTGAAGCCAGGAGCTACTCAAGATTAACTAACTCCTATTAATCGCAAACATGTGGAAAGAATATCCACTTAGGACAAACTCATTCAAACATAACTTCCGATCTACTTGATACAAAGAATATGAACAATAACCGAATCACTTCATGATGCACAACAATAATAAAGAACCATATATATTCTACAAACTGATAGTCTGAATTCATACATATAAGAGCATTTTTATTTATCTACAATCAAAGAAGCAATATAAAGCAAGAGTTGTATCACACTCTATGTTTAATCTCTTACTCCTTCATTACTTATTGGTATCCTAACCCTATGATTTTTAGGGTTTCTCTCTATTCCATCCTTCCTCTGCATACATGGTCAGGGCATCCAGAGAAGAATAGATAGAGTAGCTTGATACTGGTCAGTCTAAGTATTCAGATATCAGGCCAGGGTATCCAAACACCCAGACTTCCTAGAGCTAAAGACACATCACTACCTATCTGCCACACTTATGACTCTAACTTACTAACTTAATGGTCCCTGACAACTCAGCCTAAGCTCTGATACCAAGTTGTTACATCCCAATCTCACAATTACCATTAATCATGAGATTAGGGCATAAATTGAGGATTTAACGTAATACAAATATCACCCTTAACTTTTTCTTCTTTTTTAAACTCTTTGTTTTCTCGCATTGAACCACATAAACTAACTTTACAAGGGAATCTAAACATGGATTTCACTAATCTGATTTCAACAGTAAAAATGCATGTATAAACATTCATTATGTTTCTCATACTTTTGAACACATAAAACTTGCTGATTCACATATATTGGTAAAAGAGGAATAATATTATACATCATCATTTTCAATTCTCTCATATTCCTTTACAAGGACCTAGAGTGACAGGGATTGACTGAATTAAATAATCTCATACTTAACTCATGTGGTAGATCTACTCTGATACTTTGACCTTCATCAATTCCACATGGTTTCCCTAAAAGTTATGAGTAGAGGGGTGAGCCTACTTGCTCAGTGAATGAGTACTTCAAAGAAACATCTAAAGCATTGATATAAATACATATATACTTTTGAGCAACTAATATCAATTATAACAGCAGTAAGCTTTAAAGAGACTGATCATTGACAATCATAAATATGACACGATACTGTAGATATCAACAAGAGTAAATCAATTTATGAGCATGCTTGATTAATTTCAAGAGAACTATTAATTTAGAAACATACAAAGAATAATTGAATAACTGCACACACCTGTTTAACCTCTCATTCATCTTATTATGTTTATTAAATTGAAATAAAATATAGCAATTACTACACTGAGCAGATCTACAACAATACACTTAAATAACATAGAATGCCAAAATTTCATTTAAAGAACATCTGCTGTAAAACTGTACTTGAATCTTTCTTAGCCTTTCGTACTTATAAGAAACTCTTTAAAACTTATATTATCATATTTTAGCTTATGCCCTGATCGTATGCAGTGTACTCTACATATGAAGACTCGTAGTGAACTACGATCTCACCGTACAAGACTTAGCTGACACCCTGAGATTGCTAAGCCTGACAACGTCTCTGGTCTGCAACAGGAAAATGGCTCTCTAGTCTCGACACACCTATTATGCCATAAAAACTGGACTCCTCCTCTAACTTGAGCACACAGGCGGAGAGTCAAGCCACATATTGGATTTTCTGTACTCTAGTGCCACCAGGACCTCTGGTTGATATTGGACACTACAGGATGTATATTAAGGAGACTTCCACTAGAGCTTCGTCCCCCATACCACCTGTTAGTACGTTTCGACCCCCTTATACTGGGCACTTCCAGGGTTAGGTCATTTCATCCCTATGGCATAGACCTCTCGTAGGGAATCTATGGTGTTCAGGGCACCTACATGTCTAATTCATCTTTACATTCACAATTTAATCATCACATTACTTATCTTAGTTTAGCTCTGTAAACCATTCGTTTCATACACCATCTAATAACATTTACCACAACTGAACTGTTAAGCATCACCACATCTCATACTGAGAACATTGATATCAAAATACTTAATTCATTGAATACCCTATCCTTAGGGTTTCATTTACCTCATTCACTTATCACATGGCTCTCATAAGGATTTCATACGGCATAAACATTCACTGAATAAAGACTAGTATCAATAAATCATATAAAATCAATATATGTATGAAACCTTGGAACTGAGATGAATTTGGGTTTCCATACCATTCACTGAGATAACATGCATCAATAATAAAATTGAATAAATAAAGTCTATCATGTCAAGAAAATTTGTTCAAATGGATTTCACGATATCTATTCGCAAATATCCAACTTTTCTCACATCTAGGGTTTCACCCTCTTTACTGAGATATCAAACAAAATCTATTCACCTTATATGAAATTCAAGATAGTATCTAACATATATGTAATATGAATTCAGATAAACAATCATTCATAACCAAGGGGATCCAGATAAACAAATTTCTCTATTTACTTATACAGCAAATTTCAGTCACATACAAATTCCCTATATTTCAGTTTACTCTTATAACCTCTGCAAATACTTAGGGAATTCTCATTAGGATGTATTGTATACATTTATAATATGATTTTATCATCTGAAATTCATCCAAATAGAGGAACAATCCATTTCATATCATTTTGCAACAACTTAGATCAAACACACAATTCAGGGTTTGTAGTCACATACTAAGCAATTTAAGATTATGGATGATTCAATCAATTTTCATGCAATATACTATTCAAAGGAAGTTTCCACTCACCCTAAGGTGTGAAAACACCTTAAAAACATATTTCCATATCTAAAAATCTCGATCTCATATCAAATCCCTAGATATTCGCCACTTTCTTCTTCCTTTCAACTCGGAAACCCAAGAAATGAGGGATTATGAAGAAAGAGTGAGAA
This sequence comes from Alisma plantago-aquatica, assembly GCA_963693085.1. Classification (NCBI taxonomy): domain Eukaryota; kingdom Viridiplantae; phylum Streptophyta; class Magnoliopsida; order Alismatales; family Alismataceae; genus Alisma; species Alisma plantago-aquatica. The sequence goes on from OY856410.1 coordinate 1,051,483,703, forward strand.
AAGGACTTGATTTGATATGATTTCAAATCCAATCAGGGGAGGGACAGAATCTTGACATCTGAGAGAATATTCACTATTAAACTATATCCAAAGAAGTTGAACTTACATGATTTCATCATTCCTAGGACTGCAAAACCCTAGGTCAGCATCTCCATCAATTTTGCCTCTCAAACCCTAACTTTCCCTCTCTCTCTAGGATTTCATTTCTCTAGTTTGAATCATGAATTATGAGAGTTCCTTATGTGTTAGGTTGACCATATAGAGAAATTGAGTTGCTTGGGACAAATGCACATTGACCCCTCACTATACTTTCTCATATTTCAGCTGAGTTTTCTGTCATAAAAATATTACTGTAATTCATCTACTGATAAGGTCTAAACGCATCCAAAAAATTTCATCTACTGATAAGGTCTAAACGCATCCAAAAATTATGAAAATTTTACATGTTGTTTATGATTGAGTTTCAGATCACCAGTTAAAATATCATATCATTTGGAGTTACTAATAAATAATTAAAATAAAACACTACACTGCTAAAAAGCACTCTGTCAGCATTTTGGTCGAAGTATAGTTCGACCGAGAACCACATTCAAAGAATACTAAAATATTATGAATTTTTTCTCCATCATGAATGATTAAGTTGTCCATATCATATCCAAAATTAAATTAAATACAAAATTTTTAGAAAATAATAAAAATCATTTACCACACTGCTATCCTGATCAAATTCCATATTCATGTACTATCAAAACAGGGTTTACATTTCTCAAACCCTAATTCTTCAAATTAAAATCATAGTTAGAGTTTATTCTTAGGTTTGAAATATCACAATTGATCTACTATCATTAATCAAGTCTAAACGGTATCCAATCTAATCAAGCATGTAATCATTTAGGTAAACCCTAATTTACCAATTAAGCACAAATGTGGTCATTACAATATATGTAAACTCCATTGAGAAGTCTACTACAGCCATGAAATTTATGGAAATATTCTATTTTCTATTTCTATAACGGTTCTTCTTATCGCGCTTCATCAAAACATGGATGTGTGTCCCATCAATTACCCCAATGGCATCCTATGACAAGTATATATGAAATTCAGTGATGACGAAAGTGGTTATACTAACAACAGAATCTACATGGTCAACAAAGTGATGGTCATACCTTGAAGTAAGGGTAAAATCTTGAACTCTCCAATATGTGCCGATGCAGAGTTGTGGATGCAGTTGACATCACAACATATTCATTGCACAAAGCACACACGACATCCAATACCTCATCAAAAATTTTACTTATGGTCTCACCACTGTGAATGTAGTCCTCAGCCAGAACACGATTGGTATGACCATGTCCAACCATTTGAAGGAAGTAGCAAACTGCCTCCACTGACGACACACCTCTGGTACTTTTCAACAAACCTCGGTCCTCAAGTTTGTCTACAAAGGCTAAAATTGTGTTGGGTAGCATATGGTATAGATCATACGCCCTACTTTCATAGCCGGTTATTATTTCTAAAACTTTTTGATGGACGCTCCTAATACTAACAGATCTCGGTACTGGTTGTTGTGTGGTTGCTTCGTTCGAACTATCCATGATATTGTGTAATATTTGGTCTGCTATTTGGTAGCCTATTGCATTAGCAATGTCATTAGCTGGACCGAACATAAGATCCAAAAGTTGTACAATGTCATCAGTTGTTTCTGGTTGTTCAATATTGGTCATGACGTCTATAATTAAAAGCAATTACCCGCATAAGAAATATAGAGAGAGATTGCAGAAATGAAAAGACCATGATAGCGACCATATACAAAATAACAAGATAAAACATTACAGAGTACCATAATTCAAAAATTATTTCCAAAGGAATCAAATATTACAACATCAAATTTTGAAATAGTTCTTAAATTAAAGCTAGGCTATTGATATAGTTCTTAAATTAGACAACCTCAGAAGAACGACTATGGGGGAGGACCTCTATTGTAACCACTCGTGCTACTAGACGGTGACGGTGGCGATTGTGAATATGGTGGTGGCATGAAGGGTGTTTGTGATCCAGAAGCTCTATAAGATTTGTTCTTCATTTCCCAAAGGTCTTGCAACCAAATGGTAATTTTGTGTGGGGTATCTAAAAGGCTTAGGTAAATGTTACGGTTTGCTGACTCCTTTATGGCATGCATAAGAGTGGTAAAAATAGGGATAGGTGTGTCAGAGTAGGTTGCATGAAAATGGTGCAAAATGGTTTGATACTCATCTTTGTCATTAGATCTACTGGCAATACCGCTGCCCATCTCATGTACCTTGGAAAACACCTTTGTGAATTTAGAAATGACATCATTAGACAGGCCACAACCGTCATGTGTAGTTGAGGCTCACTTCCTGCGTCTGTGCATGGTAGGAGTCCTTGCACCAACACCTTGATTGTTTGTTCCTCCGTTATTGTCCTTACTTTGCATCCCATAATAACACATATCTTCAGTAAGACCGGTTGGACCAGTTGGTTCTGGGCTGACAAATGAATCAGATGCATCTAGGTCGACAACAACATCATCTTCAGATGCAACATCAGAAGGAAGTTGTCTATCCATTGAGGACATTGCATGATGGCCCCTAGCTATATTCCTCCCCCCCCATCATCTCGACGTCGCAGTTGTGGTAGAATGGGCTGGTGATCAATCTTGCTAGTTCCTTGTTTCCCTAAAATGGTCAAGCATTGTTGATTAGGTCAATATTAATAACTTTAAGTTAATATTTAATACTCATAGGATTGTATATCATTAGACATAAAGTGAGTGCCTCCCTCCACTCTGGGATGTCAGGCAGTATTGGCTTGTTCCTGCTCTCATCCCATCCAACACCACTTTTGTTGGTCACCAGTTTTATCTTTGCAAAGTCTCTCATGCGGTTCTTCCATTGAGTTTTTAACTGCTCCATTGAACCCTCATTCCTCCCCCATCCTGTTATGCCAACCGCGTAGCGTCTCCCTCCATGCATCCCTAGTAAAAATTCCATCGACGCACCTACCCAGGTCATATTGTCTCCTCAATGCCGCAACCACAGCCTCATCCAACTCTTTCGTCCATACAATATGGATCTTCGGGTCTCGTGCAGACATAGTAGCAATGACACTGCAATAGATCATTTTAGTTAGGGTGTTTAAATGAAACCTTTATACGAACCTAGTTTGGGTCTGTGTACTTGACAATGATAACTTGTATTAAAGTAGTCTATTATAAGATCGATGTTTTCTGATCGAATGGTGATAGCTTAGGGATAATAGCATTGATATTACAGTTGTAGGTGGTGTTTAATTTTTATCTATTACAGTTGTAGGTGGTGTATTGATATTTATAAGATGATTAACAGCAGTAGAATTTAGGTGATGTTTAACATAATAGACCTAACTTAGGCATCAGATATATGTTCCAACTTAAATAAAAACAATACATAATAGATTTTAAACTGAACAAATAACGACCTATTAAATTGATTGGTATTGAATCAAGCTCAAGCATGAATTCATACCTCAATGTAGGGCTTAGAGAACACTTAAGGGGATCAGGTAGTTGTTCCAACTTAAATAAAAATGATACATAATAGATTTTAAACTGAACAAATAATGACCTATTAAATTGATTAGTACTGAATCAAGATCAAGCACAAATTCAGACCTCAATATAGGGCTTAGAGCACACTTAAGGGGATCAGATACTTATTCCAACTTAAACAAAAATAATACATAATAGATTATAAACTGAACAAATAATGACCTATTAAACTGATTGCTACTGAATCAAGCTCAAGCACGAATTCAGACCTCATTCTAGGGCTCAGAGCACATTAAACTGAACAATAATGGGTACTATGGTCAATCAATACAATTGATCGGGCTATGTTTATGAGCATAGAGAATGGACACTACACAATAATAGGTTCCAAATTAAATAAAAATACTACATAATAGGTGGATTTCAATTTTAGACCATCATAGTAGACCAAGGTCAAGGGGTCAGACCTCAGTCAAGGGTTGTGGACAAGGAGCCAAATTAAATTCAACATAAACAAAAGTAGGTGGACTAGGGAAATATGACCCTATTTATGAACACATATAAAGTATTTAGTACACACTAGTAATCCACATCAGGATCTATTGGATAGAAAATAGTCAACCAACCATTGAGGGTAAATCATTTAGATTTATTCTGAATTATGTGGTATGTGGGTTTTAGTGATTAAATAGTAGACCTATTAAACCGATTGCTACTGAATCAAGCTCAAGCACGAATTCATACCTCATTCTAGGGCTCAGGGCACATTAAATTGAACAATAATGGGTACTGTGGTCAATCTGTACAGTTGATCGGGCATGTTTATGAGCATAGAGAATGTACACTACACAATAATAGGTTCCAAATTAAATAAAAATACTACGTAATAGGTGGATTCCAATTTTGGACCATCATAGTAGACCTAGGTCAAGGGGTCAGACCTCAGTCAAGGGTTGTGGACAAGGTGCCAAATTAAATTCAACATAAACCAAAGTAGGTGGACTAGGGAAATATGACCCTATTTATGAACACATATAAAATATTCAGTACACAATAGTAATGCACATCAGGCTCGGTTGGATAGAAAATAGTCAACCAACCATTGAGGGTAAATCATTTACATTTATTTTGAATTATGTGGTATGAGGATTTAGTGGTTAAATAGTAGACCTTAAATAATTATATATTAATTTAATTGCTGCTCAATGAAGCTCAACCACGAAATTAGAGCTCGTTCTAGGGATCAGAAAAGGTTCCAACTTAAATAAACATAATACATATTAGGTGGATTAGGTAAATATTAACATGTTTATGAACACAGAAAATATTCAATACACAATCGTAATGCTAAACATGTTATGTTGGACATGAATTTCAACCAATCTGGACTAGATTATATCATTTTAATTTTTTTGGTATGATGGTATAATGGTTAAATAATGACATATTAATTTGATTGCTACTCAATGAAGCTCAATCATGAATTCAGAGCTCATTCTAGGGATCAGACAAGGTTCCAACTTAAATAAACATAATATATAATAGGTGGAATAGGTAAATATTAACTTGTTTATGAACACAAAAAATATTCAATACACAATCGTAATGCTGAATAGGCTATGTTGGACATGAAATTCAACCTATCTGGACTAGGGTATATCATTTTAATTTTTTTGGTATTGTGGTATACTGGTTAAATAATGACATATTAATTTGATTGCTACTCAATGAAGCTCAACCACAAAATTAGAGAACATGAAACTGAACAAATATACATATTTTGGTCAATCATTATAGTTGAACATGCAATGTTAATGTGCACAGAAAATATACACTACATAATAATAGGTTCCAACTTAAATAAACATAATACATAATAGGCAGAGTCAAATTTTGGTCCAAAATAATAGACCTAGTTCAAGGGGTCAGATCTCATTCAAGGGATCAGACAAGGTTCCAACTTAAATAAACATAATACATAATAGGTGGACTAGGTAAATATTAACCTTTTAATGAACACAGAAAATATTCAATACACAATTGTAATGCTGAACAGGCTATGTTGGACATGAAATTCAACCAATTTGGACTAGGGTATATCATTTTAATTTTTTTGGTATGATGGTATAATGGTTAAATAATGATATATTAATTTGATTGCTACTCAATGAAGCCCAACCACAAATTCAGATCTCATTCAAGGGATCAGACAAGGTTCCAACTTAATTAAACATAATACATAATAGGTGGACTAGGTAAACATTAACCTTTTTATGAACACAAAAAATATTCAATACACAATCGTAATGCTGAACAGGCTATGTTGGACATGAAATTCAACCAATCTGACTAGGGTATATCATTTTAATTTTTTTTGGTATGATGGTATAATGGTTAAATAATGACATATTAATTTGATTGCTACTCAATGAAGCTCAACCACGAATTCATATCTCATTCAAGGGATCAGACAAGGTTCCAACTTAAATAAACATAATATATAATAGGTGGACTAGGTAAATATTAACCTTTTTATGAACACAAAAAATATTCAATACACAATCGTAATGTTGAACTGGCTATGTTGGACATGAAATTCAACCAATCTGGACTAGGGTATATCATTTTAATTTTCTTGGTATGATGGTATGATGGTATAATGGTTAAATAATGGCATATTAATTTGATTGCTACTCAATGAAGCTCAACCATGAATTTAGAACTCATTCTAGGGATCAGACAAGGTTCCAACTTAAATAAACATAATACATAATATGTGGACTAGGTAAATATTAACATGTTTATGAACACAAAAAATATTCAATACACAATCGTAATGCTGAATAGGCTATGTTTGATATGAAATTCAACCAATAGGACTAGGGTATATCATTTTTATTGTTTTGGTATTATGGTATAATGGTTAAATAATGACATATTAATTTGATTGCTACTCAATGAAGCTCAACCACAAATTTAGAGCACATTAAACTGAACAAATATACATATTTTGGTCAATCATTATAGTTGAACAAGCAATGTTAATGAGCACAGAAAATATACATACACAATAATAGGTTCCAACTTAAATAAACATTATACATAATAGGCGAAGTCGAATTTTGGTCCAACATAATAGACCTAGTTCAAGGGGTCAGATCTGATTCAAGGGATCAGATAAGGTTACAACTTAAATAAACATAATACATAATAGGTGGACTAGGTAAATATTTACCTATTTATGAACACAGAAAATAGTTAATACACAATCATAATTCTGAACAGACTACGTTGGACATGAAATTCAACCAATCATTCAGGGTAAATCATTTTAATTTATTTGGTATGATGGTACATTTGTTAAATAATGACATATTGATTTTATTGCTACTTAATGATGCTCAACCACGCATTCAAACCACATGCCAGAGATCATAGCACATTAAAGTGAACAAATATACATATTTTGGTCAATCGTTATTGGTATGATTGTAGATGAGTTAAAGAATGACATATTTATTTATTTGGTAATCAATGAAGCTCAACGAAGCATTCAGACCTCATTCAAGGGATCAGAACAAGATCAAGTGAACAAATGTACATATTTGGGTCCATCACAGAGAATTAATCATGACCTAATCATTCATTACATATTAAAATGTGTCCTGTTATGAAATACTTGACACACAAGGTTCCAACTTAAATAAACATAATACACAATAGGTGTAGTAATTATATATAATGACTTGTTTGTTAACAGACAGAAATATTCACTACACAATCGTAATGCAAAACAAGCTTTGTTGGACATGAAATTCAACCAAGCTTTCAAGGTAAATATTGACATGTTTATTTTTCTAATATTGAATGAAGTTGATGAAGCATTCAGACCTCATTCAAGGGATCACTTCCCATTCAAGTGAACAAATGTACATATTTGGGTCCATCACAGAGAATTAATGATTACCTAAATGTGTCCTGATATGAAATACTTGACAATACACAATAGGTGGAGTAGTATATATGTAATGACATGTTTATTAACAGACAGAAATATTCACTACACAATCGTAATGCAAAACAAACTTTGTTGGACATGAAATTCAAACAATCATTCAAGGTAAATCATTTTGATTTATTTGGTATGAAGGTAGATGAGTTATATAGTGACATTTATTTTTTTGGTACTGAATGAATCTGAACAAAGCAGTCAGACCTCATTCAAGGGATCAGACCATATAATAGGTTTTTATCAAACGGATCATACATCCCTGGAACCAAGCACTTTTATATGAGGTTACACATCAATATCGTTCATTACAGCAAAAATTACAACAGTATCAAGCATTCAACATGGCTATGCTTACAGAACGAATTACAGAAAACATTTTCGTATTGCTCAGGAGATATACCTGGTAAGCCAAAATCCATGTAGAAGAGGGGATCACGGGCAGTCACAGTGGAAGGGTCGATAAATACATGAAGACAAGGTAACGGGAATACATATTAGCCTGCTGAAAGAAACTCTCAGTACATACATGAAGCCGCTACAACACCTGCCTACTGAAATAAAAAGATGGTCGGCCACACATACCTCTCAAGAAGTTGGGCGACTTTGGAATACAGGGGCTCGACAACGGCGGTTTCAGAGAAGACTTGGTGGAGGATGTGCAGTTGAATAGGCAGGATATCGGCGAACACACGCAGCACTAAATAGTAGCTACGGCAGGCGTTGCCCTCGCTAGGGTTAAGTCGATGCCTTGCACAGAGTGAAAAGGGGGAGTCATGGGGCTTTAATGGGAGATGACAAGTCGGGATGCCTAACCTTGATTCTCGTCGTCTAGCCTGGCGGCGTAGCTCAAAAATGGCAGGCAAACTAGCACACCCCCGGAATGATTATGTCGCCTTCATTGGCCATTGTTCACCCTACGCCCCTGTCCTGCCATTGATTCTGCGATGGAATCGATGGGGCGGCAGTTTTAAGGCAATAGTAGATGGGAGGACGTCGAGGTCTAACGCATGTCTCGAGAGAGGGAGAGCAGAAGAGGGAGAGGGATAAGGGGAGGGGGTGTCGGGAGGCGGACGAGGGGGGTGTCGGGAGGCGGACGAGGGGGGTGTCGGGGGTCGGGCGAGGCGAAAATGGGGGTACTCGCGTTCTGAGCGGAAACCGGGTTACGAACCGAAATCTCGACTGTCGCGGGACTGGCCTGACCCGATTTTCGGGGTTCCGATATCCCGAAACGGGGCCAAAATCGTTTTACCAACCAAACACAACCTAGTCCCAATCGGTCGCCTGTTTGGCGGGGTTGGCACTAGGAGATAAGCCTAAATCGGGTTTCAGTCTCGTGCCAAACCCAGGCTTAGTATTTTAACTGCACTTAGATATTGCTTTTTATTGAAGTTCATTAAAGTGATGTAGCTTGGTTAAAAAAAAAAATTATAGATAACGAAGTGAGAAGAAGTCGCATAAGTATGGAATAGGACAGAGAAGGTTCTTGTGATGATTGTTATATTTCAGTTTAACCAAATTACGAATGTCATTTTGCGCCGAGGTTTTGTGGCAAGATGTGTTGGCTCAGAGTTGGTGAAGTGAGAAGGGCGCCAAAGGGGGAACTACACCAACAACAACAAGAACAAGCAGCCTGAAATCCTTACGCGAGGAAAGGCTACTCGTGTGGGTGCCAACATAGGGCACCATAGTTGAAATATCCTCGCTTAGATCCATGAGCGGAAGAAGCACAGGATCTTGACCAGAAAGTACTTTGTAGTCTTCTACAAGCGTCTGAATTGCAAAGAGAAGTGGTGGGACGACGCGTGCAGTTTGTTCCAAGCACTCAAGCACGTCGTGACCGACACGATTCACAACCATGCCTCGATCCGGGACGCACTGCCGGTAGCTTCCGCCGTGGAAGAAGCAGCCGCGGCGCCCTTCGCTCGCTCTGCAGCCGAGTCAAGGTACAGCTACACGGTGATCCATGATGCTCTCCAGGAAATCAAAATGTAGTTCCCTTCATGGAAATCAAAATGGATTCCGTCATTTCAGTCAGGAACGCCTACAGCGGGCGACGGCCCCTCTCACGAACCGCAAAACGGAGGCACTCCGGTGTGAGGAAATGGAGATCGAAATAGATGTCATTGGGTGGGCCTATGTCATCCCCACCTGCTGTCGTTGTTGTGGGTACGGTGGTAATCACAGCCATAACTCAAGCTCAAGCTCTCTTCTCCAAGACGAACATTAATTCCCTTGAGATCTCTGTCTTTGCTCCTATTGTTCAATTAAATTGTATTAATTCCCTTGAGATCTCTGTCTTTGCTCCTATTGTTCAATTAAATTGTAAAGACAACACTTTCATGTAATAAGCAACTACCTGCAATATGTTCATGCTCCTTCTAATGCTAGCTTGAGCCAGGGGTGCTCAATGGTTGATAGGAAATAATATATTGATCGCGGTAATCATGTGATGCCCATTTCTCGATGTTATGATCATCACTTGAACGTGTTTTATTCCTAGATTTTCTTGCTCGATGGAATGCCCAGTACATGCTCGATGGAATGTAGGTAGCCACATACTTGTTGCTCTTTTGATATGTGTTTTGTACCACGAGCATTAGCTGTGGACTGTATTAAGTTGTGTCTTATAATTACTTGTTGATTGGTGATTATTGTGCAAGACTACCTTATATAATGCACAATTTGGAACCAGAAGGTAGAGGAAAGATGGCTGTTGCATTCAAGTATCCGACATAGACCTGATCATTCCTCTTAAAGTTTTATGAACACTGCACATAGGTTGTAATATGAGAATCTGGCAGTACCGTTATAGGATCATAGTAAGATACCATCGGCATTAAATGTAACAATTTGAGGTATCCACATAGTATGATATCGCTACAAAATATAAGGGTGATCAGGAATTTAATAACATGCTATTTCCATTCCTCTTCGTGCTTGCCCTTTTTTTAATAATGGTACTTGTGTAGGAGCCGGAGGCATAAACAAACGCTTTCTAGTCGGAAAATTGTGCTTGGTAGTGTATCAGGTTCTCCATTGAATTAAAGATATCTATAAAAAGGATCATAGTTACATCACAAACTAAAAGCATGAGTAAGAAGTTTTTGGTATATTTGTCAATAAAAGTAATTATATTATGTAGAAAGTAATTATTTTGCATAGAAAGTAATTATTTTATATAGAGTGTAACTACATTACATGGAAAGTAACTACTCTATGTAAAATGTAACTTGTGCTCATTGAAAGTAAAAAATAAAAATACAAAAAGTGAACATGATAACTAATTACAAAGATGTTCATTGTTAGGGTTGGAAATTACAATTTACATACGATCAAATATTTGTATGTCTCAATATAATTACATAACTCAAAAAATACATCTCATGTACACGACATATGCATCTAGTCTGTGATTTACATTTAGCATTACATAACTCAAAAAATACATCTCATGTACACGACATTTAACCAAAAATAACTATTTTTTATATAAAAAAAAATAGTTTTTTTTTATAAAAATTTACTTTATATTTCAAATAGTTACTATTTATGACCAATAGTTACTTTAACCGAAGAAGTTGGTTCTTAACAAACTTGGTCTAAGAGATTAAGATAACTATATATACATATAACTGAATTTGAGTAGTTCATATGTTACTTTCGGTGACCTTGAGTTGCTTTTCGTGTCAAATAATTATTTTACAAACTAAATAGTTACTTTATGTACTACTTAGTTACTTTTTGATAAACTTTGTTAGAAGTTGATTCTTAACAAACTTGGTATAAGAGGTTAAGATAGCTATAGATGCATATAACCGAAGAACTAAATTTTAGTAGTTCGTTTGTTACTTTTGGTGACCTTGAGTTACTTTTGATGTCAAATAATTTATTTACATACTAAATTGTTACTTTATACACTACTTAATTACTTTTTGATGAACTTTTGATAGAAGTTAGTTCTTAACTAACTTCGTCTAAGAGATTAAGATAACTATATATACATATAACTGAAGAAATGAATTTTAGTAGTTCATTTGATACTTTTGGTGACCCGGAGTTACTTTTCATGTCAAATAACTACTTTATAGACTACATAGTTACTTTACGTACTATTTAATTATTTTTTGATTAACTTTTGTTAGAAGTTGGTTCTTAACGAACTTGGTCTAACAGATTAAGATAACTATAGATACATACAACTAAAGAACTGAATTTTAGTAGTTCGTTTGTTACTTTTGGTGACCTAGAGTTACTTTTCGTGTCAAATAATTACTTTACATACTAAATAGTTACTTTATGTACTACTTAGTTACCTTTTTTATCATTACTTAGTTACTTTTTATGAACTTTTGTTAGAAGTTGGTTCTTAAAAAACTTGGTCTAAGAGATTAAGATAACTACAAATACATATAACCGAAGAATTGAATTTTAGTAGTTTGTTTGTTACTTTTGGTGACCAGGAGTTACTTTTCGTGTCAAACAACTATTTTATATACTAAATAGTTACTTTATGTACTATTTAGTTACTTTTTGATGAACTTTTGTTTTTCATTTTAGTAATTAAAACATTGTCCTTTCATACATTATTTTTACCTTGTGTTTACTTGTTTATATGTCTCATTATAGATCCTAAAATTACGTTTCCTCTATATAACATTAAGTTTAATTATTACTTTACATTTACTATGTAACTTGCATTAGTGGATGATATTATGATATTAAGAAGGCTAAGGATCATTTGACACGGTCTGAGCAATCTTAAGGGCGCTGAAAGATCTTAAGTGCATGTAGTTCGGAGCATAAGATATGTAGTGGGACCACGCAAAGAGTGTGGTCTACTTCAACTTTTCAGTACGACTATGTTCTTGCGTACCATGTGTTTGAGTCCATTCTGGTGGATGTTTTAAAAATATATATTTTTTCATGTTATAGTGTGACTACACATTTTTCACCGTCTAGGTGATTAGTTTTGACTACGTATCTTCACCTTATTGTGTGTACCATTTGTTCATTAACACTTTTGACTTATTACATCAATTAAATAATATCAAATGAATACCATCATCTATCGTTAAATCAACAATAACATATATTCTAAACTACGGGTAGTAGTTGATGTAGTTTTTTCAAACAGACCCAAATTACTTATGTAAAAGCCAAACTAAGATGTTGACCGCGAAAAGATGATGCGTGTATGACTAATGGGAAAGGAGTCGACAATCAAATAAGTAGGATGCATTATGGTGTTTCATATTTTTCATGATAAGAAACACGGTGAATCTATAATGATGTGATTGCAAAATTTTGGAACTTTGTTTCCATAGAAATACATATACGACTCTGTAACTTGTCTAGGTAAAATGACAAACAATTTAAGTACAACCAAGATGAAGAACTAGTACAACAGCTCACTCACGGCTATAGATATGATCCACACACCAAAGTCTATGTCATCCATTGCTTGGTCAATTCCTTGAGATTGTCTCCATATGCAGTGGATGGTTGTTTGCAAATCAATCTCAGGATAATCTGTAGCTACTCAAGAACAACAGAGACACCCAATCCTTGGACGAAGACCCAACACTGTTCCACACCATAATCTCTTTTGTTATTATTACAATGATTAGCTCACCTCCTCTATTGTCTCTCTATAGCTCCAATACTTTTGCAGCTTCTTCTTCCAATTAATTTCTTTTAAACTAGTCATCATCTTCTCCTTCCCCTACCTACCAGTCCATCGTATACCCTTTCTCTTCTACCCTCCCTACTTTTCCTTATACCCTTAGTCTGACTACCTCCAACTACATTAATTGAAAGATCCAACGGCTTACCAGCCCAACCCCTATACACAACCACCACCACCGCCGCCACCTTCCCCAACCACCCTCCGACTGCACCTGCTCCTCCCGCCTCTGCACCCCAACCGTTGCCCAAGATCTATCGCGGCGTGCACCCACTGGGGGGAAGTAGATCCCTGAGATTTGCCTACTTAGAAATTGGGAGCGTCTCTAACCTGGTACCTTTGACACAACCGAGGACTCCACACTGGCCCATGACCGCGTTGCCTTCCTTCTATGCGGTGATAGCACCGAGTTCAACTTCCCACACATGTGCCACGCCAGGGCGCACTCCCAGGCCACGTTGTCGCCGTCCAACACCATGGAACCATGGGAGGCAAGGGAGGAAATCTCGACGGAGAAGACTGGGCTACAAAGCATGATGAACCCCATAAATCGTCCCTGGGGTAAAGCCTTGCTAAGACGGGACCAAAATCCTATCGGAAGTAAGCAAGGCGTAGGCCTTAGCATTTGTGGTGAAAGAGTTGCAGCACGACCATCTAATCAGGATGACCATGCAGTAGAGGAGTTCCCTTGTCAGTTGTCACCATTTGTGATGGGTTCCACCATGTGATAGAGGAGTTCCCTAGTCAGTTGTAACCATTTGCGATGGATTCCAATTAACCACCTATTCCCAAATAAGTAAGGTGTGGTAGGATTTACAATTAGTGCAACCGTGTTTATATGCACTAGTATTTGATAAGTTACACAGTTTTACTATTACTTTTTGGTCAATATAGTTACTTTTTTATCGATCGAGTTACTTTTCTGACTGAATAGTTACTTTTTAGGATGCACGGGTAGTGAATTTCAAGCTACCGGCATGGATATTATATATATATATGTCCATCTTTAATACCCACCCCCTATTTTGGTTACTCTTTTTTGAGTTTTTTACTTTTGTCATGTAGAGGGTTACTTTACCTTACAAACTGTAAAGTTTCATGCATACATAGTTAGGTTTGCAACAGCAGTAAAAAACACAGTTATATACATATCAGTTGTGTATTTTTTACGGATTTACTTTTTTAGTCGCATAGTTACTTCTTTATCAAAATAATTACTTTTTTTTATAGCAGGATTACTTTTATGACCAGAAGAGTTACTTTTTTGGTTGTCGACTATCGAACTCTAGGTTACCCGTACAGGTATTCAATGAAAACCATATATATATATATATATATATATATATATAGAGAGAGAGAGAGAGAGAGAGTCAGGCTAGAATACACTCGAGTGTACAGATCGCACAAATACACTCAAGTGTGTTTGCATATCAAGACTATTTTTTGCAAAATGTAAACCATTGAGCTTCACCGTCATACTATAACTAGGCTAAATATAAATTTTGAGCCCGTTTGGATGAGTGTAAGTCACTCATCCAAGGTCAACAAAATTGACGCGCGAAGCTAATTTGAATTGCATAATTTTTACAATCTTTATAACATGACCTAGAAATGTCGAAATGTGCTCAAATTTTTTGTATGAGCTATTCACAACATGTTTAAAAAGATCAATGGATTATATTTTTGAAAAAAAAATATTACATCATGAAAAACTACTTGAGTGTATTCTGCTCTGAATACACTCGAGTGTATTCTAGCCTGACCCTATATATACATATATATATATATATATATATATATATATATACTTATATATATATAGAGAGAGAGAGAAAGTCAGGCTAGAATAGATTTGAATGTACAGATCACATCGTACACCCAATGGTGTTTGCCTATATGTACCAAATTGTTTACAAAATTCAATCCATTGATCTTCATGTTTACAATAACAATAGGCCACATACAAAATTTGAGCCCATTTGGATGAGCGTATGTCACTCATCCAAGGACAACAAAATCAACACACAAAACTAATTTGAAATGTATTATTTTTGCCTCCTTTAGATGCATGATCTATAAGTGTCTAAATGAGCTAAAATTTATTATATAGTATGTTCTTAAGATATTTAAGAAGCTCAATGGTTTATATTTTCAAAATAATCACTTCATAATAAAAAATAATTGAGGTGTATAGTGTCTCTGATACACTCGAGTATATTCCATCTTAACTCTCTCTCTCTCTCTCTCTCTCTCTATATATATATATATATATATGTATATATATATATATATATATATATATATATATAGATATATGTGTGTGTTTTTGTGTGTGTAGAGAGATAGAGATGTATATGTATGTAATATATATTTAAAAATTTATTAAGTTCAGAATATCTCGATAAATTAATTATGTTAGGCAATTTATAATATAATATTAAAAAATCAAGAGTGTAAACATATCTATCAAGAGATTATGCTTCTAGTCCCAATGGACTAGACAATCATCAAGGAAGAGAGCCTTGCATACCTTAGTGTGGATCCTTGTCAAAATTGGAGCCACGCAACTTAGTCGACCTAGCCAAGGCATATATCATGCATTTTTTTTATTCCAAGTTATATTTATATTTTCTTGTAATGTTACTATCATCCTAACCCACTATTAACCCACGGTTGACATGTCACAGCATTATTAATTAATCATGTTCATCATCAAGTTAGAGTTTACATCATGATCTGGGGTTCGTGTTAAATAGATCCCATTAATCATGTCAAAATTTTAAGACAAAAAGTGCAATTCATTTGTTAAAAGAATTCAGGGGTGAATATGGTTCATTTCTAAAATTATATTCTAAATGCATAGCATTTAGTAACAGTATGCATGACTAAATAACTTATTTTTCATTACACCTCAACATATGAATGAATCTAAACCCTAAATTTAAGGTCATATAAAAGTAGGTCTGAGTTTATTGATCAATATTCATATATGTTTGTCTCATTCAAATACTTCTAGAAATTTCTATAATGTTTAGAATTTATACATTATATGAGACTTTATGGTTAGATGGATCATTCATATGTGGCTAAGAAGGGTCCACATCACTCCCTCTTGAAGAGAGTGTCCTTCATTAGTCATGAGTTGGGCTCAAACTCTCTTCTAAGGTTGGTGAAGTTGCTTAGTATTGTCCCATTTGGTTTCATATATGCTTGGTCCACGTGGGTTTCTAGACATGTGTAGTGTCTATCCATAGTCGGCCTCTCCCTTGTGTTCCCCCACCTCGACCATATGACTCCTACGTAGTTTCTTCTCAGCATGAGCACCACTACCTAGTAGTTCACTGACAAGCAAGGTTTAACATTTCTGTGTCTCTCTTTGATAGCTTTCACTAAACTATAAATAGTGGAGAGGTGATGTGATTGTCTTCATTCTCTGTTATGATTCACCATACTCTCTCCTAGAGGTAGTTTTCAATACCAAGAAATGGAAGTAGTTTGCCAAAGGAAGTTCAAGGACAAGAATGTTTGATGCTCAAAGTAAATATGTTGTTTCTATCAATAAGTGAGTACTACTAGGTGCTAAATGAATCTGTTAACTAAGAAAAAGCGAGGTTTGTGCTCACAATAGTAAATGCTATAGCTAAGAGGCCAAAGGGCTTACATTATAAAATATAAAAGACAAGTAGCCAATGGCCTTATGCTAAGGTACGCGAACTCCATGTAGATGCCCCCTTAAAGTGCCAACCATGCCCAAGGGGTTAGACTAATTTGGGAACCTAGCACGAAGATTGTAGTACAACATCTATTGGGCCTCATCCAAAGGTGTGTCCACCCAATAAATCATTACTTCAACAATGGTGTGATTCCCTTTCTTGACCATGTGAAGCTCCATGATTCAATCAGGAACTCGAATAGCGTATCTTATTGGGGGCATAAATGAGGCAATTCAACAACAAGAGTTGTAGGCGTATGTCCATGGTGACCCTTAAGTTGAAATATGTGAAAGATTGGATGGATGAGTAAACAGAAGGCAACTAAAGCATGTAGTCCACCTTGCCATTACGTTCTAGCAATGGATATGGCCCATAGTACATGGCAGCTAACATCTAACGAGCATGAAAGGTGGCTAAAATCTGGCAATAGGGTTATAGTTCAAGATAGAGTAGATCCCTTACTTTGAATTCCACTGCTCTTTGGTGCTTTGTTGGCTTGTTGGGTCACGTGCATTTGAGCATGGGTGAGGAAGTGTTAGAGAAGATCCAACAATACACATAGGTAGTTAAAACATCTTCTATTGTAGGTAATTTAGTTGTGCTTATAATGTATTGGATCAGGCAAGATGAAGATCTCTATATACAATCTCAAAGGGAGTTGTATTTGTAAAAGAATTCTATGAGGTGTTGTACCAATATTCAGTCCAAGGAAATACATGTGGCCAATCCTTTGGGGAGGTAAAACAATAGCCACATAAATAAGCTTAAAAGCAATGATTTTCAACCTTCGTTTGGTCATTTAATTGACGTGACATGTTGTGCTAAGATATAGCTTCTTACCCATCTGAATGAAGATCTCCTTCCACAACTAAATTGGAAAACTCAATATCTATCACAAACTATAAATTTTGGTAGAGCCTGGAGTTTGAAGATATTTAAAACAAACAATTTGGCAACAAATTGTGTAGTGTATGGATGAGTGGCTAGAATGAAGTGCCATAATTGCTAAGGCAATCAACTTAGTATAGTAATAAATGACACAAATGAGGTAGCCCCTCTATATAATCCAAATAGATGCCTTTCCCATATCTGATTGGGAAAGGGCAACAATTGAAGAAGACCTACAGAGATGCAGTCATGTACTTCCTTTGTCAGGATATGTGACACTCACAAACATCATTTACAATGTCGTTCCACTAGAAATCTCTTTTAACATAACGAAGAGTCTTCTTGAACCCAGAGTGACCCAAAATCGGTGTGGCATGAGCATCATGAAGAATGTGATGTTTAAGGGCAGAATCCTTACTTAGTAAAATATGCTCCTTATAGAATAGAATATCTTGCTCCTTTGGATAAGTTTCTACCTTTAGAAGGCCTTGTTGGAAACATTTATGAAGTTCCTATAAATCGTTCAAGGATGAATACTCCTATTGTAGTGTCATCTTCATATCTAGTAAAATGGACGAGATGTGAAAAGTGTTAAGAGTGGAAGAAAGGTGAGATAAAGCATCACCAACTTCATTATAGTTCTCGAGCTTGTATATAATAGAGAAATCATATCTCATCGACTTAGCAATTCACTCTTGTTCCATTGGCGTATGAATATGTTGCTTTGGTGAATGCTTGATACTTTTATGGTAAATGCAGATAAGAAATGAAGCACCCAAGAGATATTTGTGTCATTTGGTAGTAGCAATAATAAGAGCTAAAAGTTCCTTAACATAAATAGAAAAATTCAATTGTCATGGGGTTAGAGAATGGTTGAAATATCCAATAGGATAACCTTGCTATATGAAGACTCCACCTAGCCCTATAGTTTATGCATCTGATGAATCCAAATTCATCATGATTTTTAGTCACCATTCTGGGCTCAATTCAACTAAATACATTCGAATTCATCACCTTAAATCTTACAATGAGAAATTTTGATTGATTGATCAGATTATCAAGTTATTAACTAGTTTATATGTATTTCATGCAAATCATGTAGGTCATGGTGAGATTGAACCTTCAGATGAGGCCCACCTGCTCTCAACCCAAGAATTACCTTCACTCAAGATCCCCTCATCCCTGGTCTTGACCAAACAATCTTGACCAAACAGTCTTGATCAGATGGTTTCATCCATTCGGTTTGGACATCTCTCGGTCCTAGCCATTCACCTGCACAGTCTTCCTTCCATTATTCTAACCTAACAGTCTTGAGCCTCCCCATTCCCCCCATATGGTCTCAAGATCGTATGGGCAGCCACCTGCTCAAGACCGAATAGATGACCTGCACCAGTGTCTTCCTTCTTCTTCAATTCAACTTGCTTTCTGACAAGCCTGCTTCCTCTGTCGCACCACCTCTTCCATTGCCTTCCTCCACCGATTGGAACCCATCAATCCGCAAGACCGATTGGACAGCAGGACCGATTGGCAGGAGACCACAAGATAAGAACGATCAGTGCATATCGTTAGAGCGTGAAGATCCCAAGACCGATAGGAGGCGAAGAACGTTTGGAGCCAAGACCGTTTGGAATAGAAACTGTTTAGAAGCCAAGACTGTTTGGACATAGGGATGACAAAGACCATTTGATCCCAAAACCGATCAGTATCCAAGACCGTTTGGATGTGAGTCCCAAGACCGTTTGGATCTGTTTGATCTTCAAGACCGTTTGGTCAACGGATCCTCTCAAGACTGACGATCGTTTGTTGAAGACCGTATGATCATAGATCTTCAAGACTATTTGGTCGTTGATCGGTCACAAAGATCGTTTGGGTGCAAGGAAGACAGGGAACCGAAGACCGTTTGCACTTTCTGAAGCCAAGACCGTTGGAGTAGATCCTCAAGATTGTTTGGGTATCACAAGCCACAAGACTGATCAGGGGTTCCAAAACCATTTGGAAGATGCCAGAGTGAAGACCGTTTGGAGCTGCGACTACAAGACCGTTAGGGCATCAAACTGGTTGGAGCAAGAAGACCGATAGCAGCAGATCATGTAGGCAGAAATCACGAGTAGCTGAGACTGTTTGGCGGTGATCGGTTTCCAAACCATGTAGAGCCACATCCAAGACCGTTTGGAGAAATCAATGCCAGACTGTATGGTCATAGGTCCAAGACCATTTGAAGATGAGAAGCAAAACTATTACGAGTTGCTAAATCTTAAAACTATTTGGAGGACAATTTTACAAGACTGTTTGGTCATATAAATGGTCTCCAGACTTTTAAGACCAAACCGTGAGGAGGACTCACATCAAAAATGTGAGGACCAGTCTCGAGCCTATAAATAGGACCACAAGGGTCCTCATTTGGGAATCTATCTGGGGGACACCGACAGGCTGCCCAAGCACAAGGTTCGATCCAGCTCCATCATCCACACCATAGCCACTTCACCTGCTCCTCTTATTGTGAGCAAGGAGGTCAAGTAGAGAAAGAAGGGGGAGAATAAGGTTCGCCTGGTCTACCTTGGTAATTATTCTTCCTCGTTCAAGATCTGCCCTGACACAATGTAGAAGACTGCATCATCTTCACTGAGCTGCGACTGCCTTCTGCATCATGCTCATGGCGGAATCTCCCCTCTCTCTTATTCTTCTTGTTTCTCGCATCATGAGTGATTAGTTCCTTTTCTATGGGGTGCGGGGACTAGCCCCACTACCCATGCAAGCATGTTCTCTTGTTAAACATTCCATGGCAATGTATATAACTTTTCATTTCGTTGTTAATCGTTAAAGTTTGTAGTTTGATTACCTGCTTGCTTTCATCTTATTCTTCCCTATGTTGTGAGAACTTCCATATGTAGGGTAGAATGTCAATTAACGAGGTTGAATCCCAAACTAGAAATAGAATGGGTATCCTTGAGGTCGTAAGTGTATGATCAGTGAGGGGACGAGCCATCGAGCCTACAATGATGCTTTTGCGGCCTAAACATCCCTCAGGGAGGGCCACAACCTTAGTTGGATTTTGTATCTTCTTTTTTAATCGTTGATTTTTTCTTGTAGATTAATCACCTGCTTTCTTGCCAATTAGCACGGTTGACCCCTTGACGAGAACTTCTAATAGGGTTCCTTGAGGTTGTACGTGTATGATCTGTGAGGAGACGAGCCATCTATCCTACGGTGACGCTTCTGTGTGTCTAAACATCCATCGGGGAGGGTTGCAGTCTTAGTTGAATTATGTATCTTCAGAACCGTAAATATATGATCTGGATGGTGCAAGACATCTAATGCCTAAGGGGATGCTTATGCGGACCTAAACATCCCTCAGGGAGGGTTCGCAGTAGTTCTATTTGAATAGTTATATCTTGCCTGGATGTTTGATGTTTGGATGTGTTTGGATGTGTAGTGGTGGTGAAACCCAAGACTATCCCAGTGATTCCATATCATTAATCTAGATCTAACTTTAATTCTGCTCTTTACTTTCTTGCAATTAGTTTTATTAACCTCAAATCAACCGATCGTTCAAAATATTAGTCTTACTTGAGCTAGATTCGACTAACAACGATTCTTAAAAACCTTGTCTCTTGGGATTCGATCCTTAACTATATTGTGATAAGACCCGTCCGCTTGCGGGTGGTATTATTGCACAAGGTTTTGGTAAAAGCTCGGGGATCTCAACCCCGAGTGAGTTTGTTAGTACGATAATATTCCACGTCAGCATCACATTCCACAATGAATGGTAGAGTGAAATCAAGTAAACATAAGAGAGGAGGTTGACCCAGATCTTGACTAAAATCATCTAATGCCTCAGCTATTGTAGAATCCCAACAAAAGGCATCCTTGCAAATCAATTGATGTAAAGGGGTTGTTGTGAAGGCATAACTTGCAATTACTTTTCTATAGTAATTGGCTAGTTCAAAGAATGCCAAAGATTCTTCAAAGTGCATCGAGTTGACCAAGCATGAATAGCCTACAATTTTTCTAGGTCTACATTTAATCCCTTTGTGGAAATAATGTGGCTAAGGAAAACCACCTAGTTGACACCAAATGCACATTTACTCAATTTTTCATAAAATGAAGACTTCTTGAGAGCCTAAAACATTGTTTTATGTAAATGTTTTGCTATTGGTTTTATTAAACCAGAATTTGTCAAAACATCAAAAAAAATATAGGTAAAAGGGTTGAATACCTCGTTTAGAATGGTTGATGGCACTTTACACAAGAAAAAGAGCATTGTCCTACATTTATAAAGACTTGTATGTGTTTAAAATGTCATTTTCCTAGTATCCACTACTGCAACATAGATTTGACGATAAAATCCACGTAATTTCAATTTGCTAAAGACTGTGGCACCATGAATCTCATTGAGGAGTCTGTCAATAATAGGAATTGGGAATTAATCATTGATTTTATACCTATTTAGAGAACAATAATATATACATAAATGTCAGGTCCCGTCTACCTTCTTCACCAACAACACAGGAGAGAAGAAAGGGCTAACGCTCCTATGAAGGTATCCTTGACAAAGAAGCCCAGTGATCTACTTCTTTATTTAGGTATTCTAGAAAGGTGGATATAGATATTGTGGAGTTAAAATTGGCTTTCATTCATCTATTAATGTGATACTATGATCATGGGATCGGGATGGTGGTAAATTGGTCAGTTCAACAAAGATGAAGAAAAATCATTGGATGAGGCAAGGAATTTCATATGGGATGGCTATAGGTGGAGTTGAGGGTTTAGAAAAGATTATAGATGAATGTCTTGCTTAGCAAATGATGTGAAGACATCCTCCAATGTGATGAGTTAGGATTAAACATCGTAATGCCTCTAATTGAAGTGGTGGTTTATCATCAGGGTAATAAGCAATATGTTTAGTGAAACCCCAAGTGAAGCAACCTTTGTTGTTTAGCCAATTTACCCCCAAAATTACATTTAAGTCCCAATTCACATAAAATAAGTGTTTATGCTCTCTTTATGGCCTTGTATGGTGAGAGATAATTGGATAACCCTATCATAGTATAGAACTAAACCACCTTTGGATATAGAAACCTCTCCCTTGGTATGTACGACTAGGTTGCCAAATAATGAATCTAGTGCACTTGGGTTTATGAAGTGAATGTTACTGGAATATTCAAGAAGGACCAAGACTCGTTGTGTGTACATACCCATTTCTAGCTAAAAATGTCTCCTCGCCTTTTTTATCTCTTATTAAATTATTAACCATTTAATATTCACCTCTCTCTATTTTAGAATACTTATTGGGATTGTCTAACCCTGATTGACTCTTTAGTATCCAATTGATATGGCATATTTTATAATATAATACTTGAACTACGGGTTTTAGTGGGTAATAATGGAAAAATACAATATCAACCATAACTTAATAACCTGACATAACCCTAGAATCTTACATTCAGGATTTTAGAAATAATGTAAGAGGATTCACCCTATTTGGCTATTTAGTTAAGAAAATAATCCAAACTAAGTGATTAACATAAGCTGGCATAAAGATAGCACAGACAGTCTCATAATGAATATCTAAGACCAAATTTTTTTCCCCATACTCAAATTAGGTAACCCACCAAATTTGATCCTAATTAGATGTCAAATACACCTAAGTTAAAAGGGGATATTTCATTTTATTCCTAGGTTTGTTTATTTGGACCAAAGTCTAAACTTGATGTGATGTCACATGCATTAGATATGACCACTGGTTCACACAGATCAACCTGATTTGGGTAGTCAAGATGGAAAACTTTGTCTTCCAATTCAACCTTTCATAACCATGCGAGACTAGCTCGGCATAGTTGCTTCTCCCCAGCTTTCTCTCTCCTTACCTCATTTTTGCGATTACATTGCCAATGGATTCCTTCTCTACTTTGATCTTAACAAGACAATA
This sequence comes from Alisma plantago-aquatica, assembly GCA_963693085.1. Lineage (NCBI taxonomy): Eukaryota > Viridiplantae > Streptophyta > Magnoliopsida > Alismatales > Alismataceae > Alisma > Alisma plantago-aquatica. Next base: position 1,051,507,475 of record OY856410.1, read on the forward strand.
CTCATATCGTGTTACACATGGGGCATAAAGACCCCAAATAAATTATTGCACATACGTGCAACCCAAATTGCCTAGATACATCATCAACTCCAATTACTCAAGAGCATCACTCACACCCCTATAAGGGTTCCTCTCTCTTAGTTCTTGGAAGTTGATCCGGGAATGACCTTATAAAGTTGGTCATATTCTATAATGAGTATCTTGGATCAACATCAACTAGGTTCTTCTCCAACCAATTGGTCACTAGGTAACCATCTCTGGACCTCCCTCTTTCATTCCACCTACCTATCTTGCTTTGGTTTTCACTAGTTCATTAGTGCATGAAAAAATAGTATTCCACTAGTATTAGTATGGTTGCCGGTGAGAAATGTCATGGTCCATGGACCATATTGTACATGTACTTTACACTATGGGGCTTTTACTGGGTCGCATTGCTAATCCCCCATAATTAAAATGCTCATAAAATCTCTATTTTGATTTATACATTTTTCATCTATCATTCCTGCTAATTCTCGACATTGCAAGTTTCCTGGTTCATTGTTGAGCCTAGTCTCACACTCATTCTTCCATCGATGGCTCTGTGAGGCTCTTTCCCTCATGGATGATACAATTTGTTTTCCATTTCAACCCTTTCCTCAAGTCATGGACGCATTGGTCGGTTGAGTCTATGATTAGATCAACAACTCTTCCCCACTCCTAGCCATCTCAGAACTAAAGATGAAGGTCACAAAGCCCAGGCTGGAGAGGTAGAGATAGTGGGTGAGTCTCACGCTCAAAAGGATATCCTTCTTATAATCTCTCTCCCAAGCTTCAAGCTACATGGGAGCACTAAGGGGCAAGACATAGGGAAATCAATCCCTAGGGAAAAAGCTCAGTCTCACCCATGGTGTCAGTTTATTATTGTAATGCATACCACGAGTATTTAGGTCTTTTAGCCTGCTTTGACCCACATTTAACCACATATACATTAGTTACGTATTAGTATAGCTTTAGTGTTATGATCGATTTAATAAGCACAATTCATTTGAGGTACCAACAAGGAGTGGCTCAAGTGGTCAAGCATGATATCCCCTAATAAAGGAACCTAGGTTTGAATATCAATTGCCACCTTGATTTACCACCATCCCACAAGTTTGACCTCTGTCATGGGCGTGGGAGAGGGGGATAGAATGCCTCTCTTAATACCACAACTCATTTGAGGATATTTTGGTCATTTCACATTTTATTTTTCCTTTTTATTTAGAAATGAATTTAAATAATTTTGGTTCAAGTAATCGATATAAATTTGTTTTGAAATTAGAAAAATATGATGAATTTAATGGGATAGATGTTGAATCTGAATTCCTAACTTACATTTTTCTAAGTTCAGTATTTATTGGAATTTATATTAACTGAATGCACAAATTATGTGATTAGGTTGTAAAAGATATGAATTTGAGCTTAGGGAGTATTATTGAATACATAGATCTGGTCATAAGGTATGTACATCCCCTATTTTATTTTGGGCATTATTTTATTGAAACATGCATTCATTTAATGAGGCATCTCTTAAACTATCAATTATAAAGGATATATAATTGCTTAGACATTCATATTTCTTGACCTTAGTTCATTATATTCATGTGGTTACTAAATTAATCTATTTATAATGGGTTCTTGGACCCCTCTTGTTTTGATTGACTTGATATGAGAAATTGACTATAATGCTAGTCTTGCCACTCTGCTTATGTGCACTATATGTTAGACTAGAATATTAGTGGTACTTATGTACAACCATACCTATACAGGGTGTGTATTCCTCTCGGGGGTGTATTTCCACCCTTATTTCTTTTAGGTCATGGTCCTGCGGTATTATGGCTTGTTTTAGATATATTTAGTATATATTTTCTATTAATGCAAAACTTTGTTATTTAAACTGAAATTATGGTTTACTGATATAGCAAGACATTTAAGCCTCCATGCTTATACTCTAAATTTATTATGCCTCATTTCCCTTATATAATTCTTTTGAATTTGTAACTAAAAATAGCCCCATCCTTGTGGAAATATCTCTTTTGCACTTATAACCCAATATAATGCACAAAGTGTTTGTTATATGTACATATTCATCCCTTGTTGACCTATACCTTGCTTCCTAAGTTCTAGGTGGTGTTCCCTTCCACCCGGGTGCAGAGTAGGTATTTGATACCTTAGAGGAGGAGCATGTACTTGAGGATCTCGGGTTCACGTAAACTATTCACTGGTATTTTCTAAAGGCTTCTGATATGTCTAGCTTTCCCTCTGCAACCAATCCACTTAGTTATATTTTATTTTTGTTTTCCTTAATGTCCATGTGGACAAGTGCTTAGAACTATTTTAAATATGTAATAATTCAATTTTACTCTTTTCATGTCTATGACGGTATTGCTCTATTTATACATGTTATTTTTAAGGGTGTTTTAGCTGTCCTTCTATCTAATTATTGTGAATGAATGATTGGGGAGTTGCTAGAGTATTCTCATAATAAAGTTACGGAATGGTCCCCCTAGTGGCTCCCACTCTTTACAAAATGGTATCAAAGCATTTGATAGTTGGTACTCTAGTATCTTAGAAACTTGTATATGTGTCATATCTTTGTTTATTCTTTTTAGGAGAACTATTTGTTTGGGGAAAAGAACTGTGAGACATCCTAGTCATGTGATAGATTGGATGGGTATTCTATGCCACATAGCCCATAGTTTGGGATGCTAAATGTGGAGCCACTACTGACGACTTCATATGTGCATGCCACCTCTAGGGGCCACCATGTCATCATAGTGCCTCCTATTATAGAGATCACTCCTCCACCTTAGTTTACACATGAGAAGGAGTTGGCTATTTTATGCTAGCTTCTGACCACTTCTGTGATGGGATGTGATAATGCCATTCCTACTCCTAAAAAGTCCAAGGATCACTCCATCACAGAGTTCATCATGATGCATCCGCCCTACTTCTAGGGAAAATGAGAGATCGTGATGGTGGACAAGGTCGACGAATGGGTGTTGGACGTTGAGTAGCTTCGAAGTAATGGTGAGACCTCCTCACCAGAAGGTCCACTTTGCCACCTATGTGTTGGACATGGTAGCATGCATTTTGTGGAATGGGGTATCTTACACTTGCAACACTTCCAACAAGACATAGGAACAGTTTCTTGCACTATTCTAGGAGAACTACATCTTCATAGCTACTTTGAGGAACAGGGAGGTGGAATTATATAGCTTGAAGCACAGATCCTTCAATGTCTTTTCTTATGTCTAAATATTCCTATTGTTGAAGTGCTACACTATAGGTCTTGGAGAGGATTGCCGAGCTACACTCTTTCTAGAGTGGTTGAGCTACCACATCAGATGACAACTCCCCCTAACCTTTCAATAGATGGTGGATAAGGCCCTCAAAGTGGAGGCCTATCTTGGTTTTCATCCCTCAGTGTAGACTTTTAGAAAGTGAAAGAAATTTAGTGATGATTGTTGCAACAAGTTCAACTATTGCCTATATCATCACCCTCTTGGTAGGTACCCAACCATGAAGTTTGTAGCTTGACTAGATGTAAGGAACTTTACTTGTTATGAATTTGGCCAGGTTGGGACATTAGGCCTCAGTGTCCCATACTTCAAAAGGCCACAACCTCTTCTCAGCCAAGATCACCTTAGCAATCGCAACCACAACATCCCCCAAAGAACAAAAACAAAACAATCAGCAAGGATATAGCCCACATGTTGAGATACATTCAAGACACATCTTTTCCATAGACATCATGGAGGTTACTGACAATAATGAGGTTATTGAGGGGACCATGCATTTACTTCAACAACCAATAAAGCCTTGTTTTATTTTGGATCTTCAAGTGGCTTCATATCTTCTAAGCTTTTGGACATGTTAGAACTAGAATATGTATATATAAACCATGTCTTAGAGGTCCAAAATCCTAGTGGTAGGGTGTGTTCTACCTACCTAAAAAGTCCCTCTCGTAGACTTTTGTATTTCTAGAAAGATGTTTGAGTTAGACTTCATCATCCTCAACATGATGATATTTGATGTTATCTTAGGGATGGACTAGATGAAGAAGTTTGATTTGGTCCATTTCTATGAAGAGAAGAAGGTCATCTTTTTGCAGCCTAATGGTGAGCATCTCTATATCAAAGGGAGGAAGAGAGATGATCGATAATTCATTATCTTTGCACTCAGGGTGGAGAAACTCATAATGCATGGTTGTAGAGCCTACCTAGTGTTGGTTATTCTCAACCCTACACTTCCTATACTGGACAACATTGATGTGATCTGGTACTTTATTGATGTCTTCCCCGATGAATTTCTTGGACTTCCTCCTATATGAGCAGTTGATTTTTCTATAAACCTTATACCTAGCATGGCTCCTATCTCAAAGACACCTTATCACATGGCACCTACTGAGATTGTTGAGCTCAAGAATCAGGTGCAGGAGATCTTAGAAATGGGACTATATGCCCATGTGTTTCTCCTTGGGGAGTGCTAGTCCTGTTTGTGAAGAAGAAGGATGGTTCCTTGCATATTTGCATAGATTATCTATGTTGAATCAAGTGATGATCAATAATAATAATCCTCTATTGTGCATGGACTACTTGTTTGGCCAGCTGAAGTCTGCTATTATGTACTTAAAGATGGACCTGCAAGCTACTACCAGATGTGAGTGAAGAATGATGATGTACCAAAAACAACCTTTTGCACTTGTTATAAGCATTATGAGTTTTTAGTTATTCCCTTTGGCTTGATCAATACTCCTATTGCATTCATGAGCTTGATGAATCAGGTATTACACCCCTACCTGGATGGCTTTGTGGTGGTGTTCATTGATGAAGTGCTCATCTACTCTAAGTGTATGATCAACACCATGACCATCTACTAATTGTTTTTTAGTCCCTGTGAGAACACCAACTCTATGTAAAGTTCTTGAAGTGTGAGTTCTGGATGAGTGAAGTGATGTTTATTGTGCATATTAGCCTTGTGGTACATGCTTTTGTTGATCATATCAAGATTGAGGTTGTGAAAATGGCAATCCCCAAATAAACCCTCATGGATACGCAATTTTCTGGTCTTGTGAGATACTATTAGAGATTTATGCAAAATCTATCTGATTTGGTTGTTCTGATGACAAATCTGACACACAAGGATGTGAAGTTTTTCTAGACTCCTAAGAGTGAGAAGGGCTTCCTATTATTGAAGAAGTGCTTGATTTCTACTCATGTGCTTTCTTTTCTTTTTGAGGATAAATCCCTATGTTAACTTCATTGATGCTTCTAAATTAGGGTTGGGATGTGTCCTTATGCAAGAAGGATGTGTGATCACCTATGCCTCATGCCAATTGAAGCCTAATTAAGTAATTTGACCTACACATGATATGGATTAGTTTTCATAGTTTAATTTTTGAAGATATGTCAACACTACTTGTATGGGATACAATTTGAGGTCTTATGTGACCATTAAAGCATGTTTTACATGATGACACAGAAGGGTTTGAACACACACCAGAGGCAATGAATGGATTAACTCAAAGATTATGGCTTCATCATCACTTATTACCCAGGTGAAGACAATGTTATTTTTTATGCCTTGAGTAGGAAGAAAGATGTTGCTTGTGCTTCTATTTGTTGTTTCTTATAGAGGAGCTTAGAACAAGGCTTGAGCTATAGACTTGTGCTGCTAGAAATTGATGATGATTCTTCTATGAAGAAGTTGAGAGTACATATGGATAGTTTGTCTATCACTCCCACCTTTATTTCTGATGTTGTTGTTGCATAGTTGGATAGTTTAGAGTTTAAAGAGATGAAGAAATTGATAGAGAAATCACAGTCTGAGTTTTCCATTGGAGTAGATGGTGTCATTATGTTTTGTCATAGATTGTAGATACTCAGCAATGTTCATATGAGACAAAGAGTTCTAGGTGAAGCCTAGGGTCCAAGTTCATGATTCATCGTGGTGCTACAAAAATGTACGAGGACCTAAAATGGAGTTTTTTGGTGGAATAACATGCGGATAGATATTGCTACATATGTTGCAAAGTGCTTGACATACCTGTTGGTATGTATGCCCTGAGAGCCAATCATGGGATGATTGGTGGGATACATTAAGATTTACTTGATAAACCTCAAAGGCAAGCTTCCAATTTTTTTCTGGTTCAGTCATATGAGATAATGATAGAACAGATTGAATGTCTAGAGAATGATAGTACTCACTGACGTATGCCTTCACAGATTGAATGTCTAGAGAATGACAATACTCAATGACTTATGCCTTCAGGTTAAGGACTTGAACGATGAGATCATACGGATGCTAAGAGTTTGTACATTCTCATTATGTCCCTAGTCGGATGTCATTGTGGAAGGTAGATAGACAGAAATGACACACAAGACTAGATTGTGGTGTTGGTTGATGACAGAATCTCATTAGTCATGATATGGAGATATCAAACCAAACACATAGGTACTTGTTAGAGAACAAGTGTACCGGACAGACCCACCGTGAGTTTGACACATGGAACCATGATATGGTAGTCGCAGTCAGTTCTCACAGTGATGGTGGTGAATGTGATTCTTTGACCTGAAATCACTACACTCAACACATGTCATTGGGTACACTTTGACATCATCAAACGCAGTCCTGAAAAATGGGTTGTTATAAAGGTGATGATTGGGTGGCTTTGACACATGGGGCTTTTGAGGGGTGAGTGATAGATATGGGATGTGTCCCTCCTGAGGGAGTGTGATATCCATGGACACTTGATGAGTAGGATTGAGATAGGAGTGCATGCATGTGTGAATCAATATGTGATATTGATGTCATACATATCTCCTCCAATCTACTCTGAGATCAAGAAAGTGAACGAACATTGATAGGATGACTGCTCCATGCCTCGAGTTCATTTAGGATATCAGTGACAAAGGAATTATACATTCAATGTAACACCATTCACAGATTGTAGGATTGAAACTTGTTCTCCAACTTTCTATTTCACTTGGGTAGCACTGATGTGTGACTAGGCACCGCTCTTTGCTTGTGAAGTCATAAGTGTTATGGACTTTCACTGCCAATGTGAAATGGACCTACAGGGTCACACACATAGGATTTAACCTGGAAGAGGAGTTTATCCACAAATGAAGTTTAGATTGATTACTAAAGGAGTTTAGTAGTTCAATTAAACACTCAATTAATTGATAGCTCAATATCATAGTGTTCAAGGTGTTGGACCAGTTGATTAGAGTGTCAGATTGATTGAAACTAAAATTGACTGATTTGTACAAGTCTACTTCTCTGACCGATCGGCTCATGTGATGAACCGATCGGCTCAGGTTATTGAACCGATCGGCTCATATGATGAGACGATCGGCTCATGTGTCACCAAACGATCGGCTCAATCGTTGAACCGATCGGTTCGTGTGACCAGCTGAGATCGTTTGGAAAATAAGAAGACTATTTTGCAAATATATTAGTTTCACTTGTACAAATTCAATTTGGACAAGGACTAATATTGGATTAGTTGGAAATGAATATGGAAAGTCAATTTGAGTTGGATCAGGACCGTGAACCAATCGGTTTAGGGCACCAACCGATCGGTTGGGAGACCCAAACGATCGGCTCAGGTCCCAGTCGATCGGCCCAGGGGCCAAAACCATCGGTTCAGTTATGAAACGATCGGTTCAGTTGCCACAACATGTCAGATTTGTGGAAAATCTCGAACCCTTCTACTCCTGCCTTAATCCCGCATTGGCCGGGATAGAGAACCGTGTCCCATGACCCTCCTATATATAGGGGTATTGAGGGCTTCTCTAACAGTACAACAACTCAGAACACCAGTTTCTCTGCAAAGTTGTCGTTCTCTCTGGTTTTGGTAACCGAGAGAGCCTGAGAAAGTGCTACCAGATAAGGGAGGCACAGTAAGGGAAAGACAACTGCAGAAAGCAACTGGTGGCAGGAGAGTGTGTTAGTGACTAGTATGTTGATAGAAGGGTACGACTCCTTCCGATTCCTTGTGGGACATGGAGATTGGAATTCCAAGCAGTCCGTGTAGATGACTACAGAGGCGGGAGACCTCTGTCGCTCGGAGGACAACTGCCAATCCCGACAGTCCCGATGAGACCAGGAGTCGTCAGTCCCGGTGTGACCAGGAGCTGCACAGACACCATCCAAGACTGGAGGTGAAGACCACGCAAGGCGCAAGGTATTGTCGCCGAGCAAGCCTCGGGACAAGGTATGATTCCACAAACCATCCCTTCCTAATATATAAACTTTGATGCGATTCATGTCTTACGGGTTTGGGGGAGAAGAAATTTTTTGTTTCTGTTGCCCTCTCTGCCTCCCCTAAAACCCAATAGTGGTATCAGAGCCATGTCAACTTCTCTATACTTTAGGATTATCGATATGATCGATTTTGATTTGTCACCTTTATTTATTGCATACGATGCGAATAAAACTGGCTTTATGCATGTCCAATCCTAAATCCACAAATCCCAATATACATATATGATATGTAATATGAATGCACTCGATATGTGTCGCCCTTAAATGAGTTTTATGGTGGATGTTTAGTGTGGTTATGGCCAATAAACCCTATCTGTGTGTGGTTGTTTGTGGTTGCTTGTATCTCGGTCTACGCATCGATTTTCTATCTCCTATTCCTGATGTAACTCGAAATAATTCGAGATTTCTTTCCTACCTTTGCTCCCCTTGAATGTAACTTGAGGTTTCTCTTTTTAAGTGTAAAATATGATAGATTTTATTTCTTGTTATGTTGAATAACGGCAGACATCTAGACGGCAGCTGAGACGATCGGTTCAAGGAGTGAACCGATCGGTTGACGTTCCAGACAATCGGTTCATGGAGTGAGCCGATCGGTTGATGACTCGTTCGAGGAGCGATACAAGCGGGTGGTAGCCATGAGGAGATGCACGAAGACCAGGCGAACTGATTAGTTGGAGGAGCAAATCGATCGGATGGTGGCACCCAAGTGACCGGTCAGAGCGAGCAGGTCATTCATGTGATGAGTTGATCAACTCGAAGGCAAAGCACAGAGTTCATCTTGTATAGGTTGCATGTGATGTAGACCTAGATGACCGTGATTCCTCTTGGCTCGAGGAATCACATTTGGATGGCCATAATCATCGCTTTTATCGTTTCACATGTTTTCTGTGGGATATATCATGTATATGATACGTACTATATACTGTGGTGATTGGATATGTATATGTATCTATAAAACCAAATCCCTCATTAAAATATTAAGTCTTATACGCCTTCCATTAGTGGCACACATGAAAAACTTGATCGACCAATCATAGGTTACACCAAAGTGTGGTGCCTCGTCCATCTTGTGGAAGTGTGAAGGGTAGACATATAGGTTCTACCAAAGTAGGGTGCATGTTTACCGTGTTGGCTTTTGGGTTAGACTTAACTGGTGATTCTTAGAGCGTCTAAGCCCAGAGGTAAGGAATGTTCATGGCAAGGTGTTGTGCATGTTCATTCATCAAGAGTTGCATATGATGCAATTGATAAAAGTTGCCTACCTGAAAGATCTATGTTGTGGGTGATAGCCCTAGCTAGTCCATGACTTAGAGGATTTCAGGATCTTGCCCAGTAGAAAGTTGTATGCTGCAATCTTCTGAATTGATGGTGAGGGCTATCAATTTGAAATAAAATAGTGGGAGCGATAATTAATTAAAGGTCTAATTATATCGTCAAATTTTTCAAATCAATCAAATATGTCAAAAATGAGTTTTGGACTAAAATTGCATATTTTCCTTTTGTAGTACAAATGGCAACAAACAACAATCAATTTTCTTTGCGATCGGTCCTTGAAAAGTACAAGCTGAATGGGACAAACTTCCATGACTGGTTCAGGACATTGAGAATAATTCTCACTCAAGAGCGAAAGCTTTATGTCCTGGATACTCCAATTCCAGAGGAACCTGCTCCTACTTCACCAAAGGCAGAAAGGGATGCTTATAAGAAACATTTTGATGATGCCATTGATGCAAAGTGCTTGATGTTGTGCTCTATGAACCATGAGTTGCGGAGACAACATGAGAACATGGGTGTCATTGAGATGATTCAGCATCTCAGGAACATGTATGAAGATCAAGCACGGCAAGAGAGATATGATGTCTCAAGGGCACTGTTCAAGTGTGTCATGACATAAGGATATCCAGTTGGTCCTCACACGCTCAAGATGATTGGGTATGTGGAGAACCTGACAAGACTGGGATTTCCACTGAGCCAAGAGTTGGCTACTAACGTGATACTGCAATCATTGCCAGAATCATACAGTCAGTTTGTGATGAACTACAACATGAACAACTTTGATAGGCCACTGTCAGAGTTGTTGGGCATGTTGAGGACAGTCGAGGCACACATGAAGAAGGACAAGCATAAGTCTGTGATGGTGATCTGCAGTAAGAAAGGCAAGTCCAAGCACAAGGGCAAGGGCAAATCTAAGAAAGGTTCTGAGGCTAGCCAGCAGCCCAAGTCATCTTCAGCTCTCAAGGCCAAGGGAGGCATGACCAAGAAGGACAATTGCCACCATTTTCAAAAGCTAGGACATTGGAAAAGGAATTGTCCTCTCTATCTGGAAGAATAAAAGAAGGAGTCTACTGATGTCTCCACTTAAAGGTGTCATGGAAATAAACTTGTAACATTTTTTAGGTATATGATACCAAGATGTAAAGTGTAAAGCACTCAATTAATGGGGCAAGTGTTGCCGCCATAGATAGGAGTACATTAGTTTATTTTCAACCATAAAGGCATGTAATACAGTTATGAACTGCTATTTCATATTTACCAATAGAAACACTTTATTTTTGCATATTGTATGACAATGATGGCAATTAATAAAGTTGATGTTTCAATTTAAAAGATATGATCTTTGTGGAAATGCCTTGTTTATCTAGTGGTACTTGGTATGCATAAGATAAAACGATACCTAAAAGTTATTGATAACTCAAACAATAAAACTAGCATAAATCATGAGAAATTCATTTCTAGTTTCTATATGATGGATAAATCTAGACTCTTTTGGTTAGAGAACCAGTAAGAGACATGAATCTCTTGGACATGATAAATCAATATTCACTAATGGTAGTGGGAGAATGATTATCCTATTAGGTATAATACATGTGATGTATTTACATACCTATTGGAGTTATTGCTAATACTTCAAATGGTGTTTAGAGAAATACCAATATGAACATCTTGAAGTGTTCAAGAATATCATAGATGAAGTATGAATTTGGTAAAGTGTTAATTATTGATGAGATCAATGAATGAAATACTAAGACCAAATGTTTGAGATCCTCGTGAGTGATTATGATAGCGTATCATAGTAAACTCATGGATAAGGCATGGAGATGTCTAAATCAAGAAGGAGTCATACTCTAAGGAGTTAGAGAATGATTATTAAATGACTGAATTCTTCTTAAATAAAAATACCCTACACTAATAAAGGACATTAAGAATCACAAAGGGTTGTGAGTTCTTATATTCTTAACAGATACATCTCAATTATCTATGTGATGAGTTGTTCATGTAATGAGTCAACTATCTAGATAATGAGGAACCGAATTTGGGTTATGGTTTATAACCATTACATCCTAAATGACTTCCATGTGAACCATAAGGTATGACCTTGATGGTAGCACCCATTGGAATGAAATCCATAAGTGTGAATGAGTCTTAAATGTTAAGACACATGGATAACATTTTGAGAAGGATGATGCTTGTTGATTGCAACTTAAAGACTAAGAGATTTGGCATATGGATACTAAAACTACATTCCTATGAGGAATAAAACAAGGATGTGTACGTGACACAACCTGTAAGGTTTATGAATCCACTAACGCAAATAAATTATATAAGTTACAATGGACTAATGAATGTGATTGATTGAGTACAAGCAACTCAGGACTGGATCTCTACTTTGATGATATAGTCAAAGGGTTTGACTGATATGTCAAAGATAAAGAAGGGATCTGTGATTTAGTGGGAGCGTATTCACATTCCACATGTTGATGTGAAATGGAAATGTTCTATAATGGAAATCCAAAAGTGGAAATTATCTTTAAGGAATATAGAGATGTTTCCTATGTGATAGGAATAGAGATCTATAGAGATAGTTCTCGAAGACCTCTTGACCTGAAAAGAGAAAGCATACATTGGCAATTTGTACTGAAGGGTTCAGTGTGCAGAGATTTAGTGGGAGAAAACTTGTCCATGTTACATGGAGTTAGTATCCCAAGGTCAAGTGTCCAATTCTTATGAAGAATGGGAACACTAAGAGTAGATATGGATCTATCATGTATGTAATCATTCCATTATCTTGCATGTATGGACATGGCAAGAATAAAATGCATTCATCATCTTGTATGTAGGACATGACAGTATGATGTGCTCCTCCTGATAACTCGTATGTGGGACATGACGAGTGGATGTCTATCTACTTCTAGTAAGGGTTACTGGAATACCTGAGAACTTGATAAGTACTTGATAAGTACTAGTTCTATGGAAATAAGGAAGGGTTCGATGTAAAGAGTTACATTGATGTGAGCTTCCAAAAAAGACAGAAAATTAATCGCAATATATATATGGGTTATATATAAGTGAATGTTTGTTGATAATTGGAAATGTTCCAATAAAACTGTTTAAAAGGAAATGTCGAGTATCTGTGTATTAGAGAACAACAGTGGATACTATATGGATCTGGAAGTTCATGAGATGAACTTATAGATATTCCGAACATTGATGACAAGTATGGAATCCTTGATCATTCAATGTGGGTAAAGGTTAGCAAAGGAATATTGGATCACATATTACGGCATCTCTATCTCATATGTGTGACGTACAGTGAAGAGATGAGAGACATGCAATTAATACTGACTTTGGCAAGGTGTTGCCATAACTCACTATCTAAGAACTAGAACACAGTAACATGTGGGACATGTTTGAAGATCACTATGAATATGATTCAAGGGTGATTGGCTCACAGTACAAGTGGGAGTCTATTGGTATGTATGCCCTGAGAGCCAATCATGGGATGATTGGTGGGATACATTAAGATTGATTTGATAAACCTCAAAGGCAAGCTTCTAATTTTTTTCTGGTTCAGTCATATGAGATAATGATAGAACATATTGAATGTCTAGAGAATGATAGTACTCAATGACGTATGCCTTCAGGTTCATGACCTGAACGATGAGATCATACGAATGTTAAGAGTTTGTACATTCTCATTATGTCCCTAGTCGGATGTCATTGTGGAAGATAGATAGACAGTAATGACACACAAGACTAGATTGTGATGTTGGTTGATGATAGAATTTTATTAGTAATGATATGGAGATATCAAATCAAACACATAGGTACTTGTTAGATGACAAGTGTACTGGACAGACCCACTGTGAGTTTGACACATGGAACCATGATATGATAGTCACAGTCAATTCTCACAGTGATGGTGGTGAATGTGATTCTTTGACCTGAAATCACTACACTCAACACATGTCGTTGGGTACACTTTGACATCATCAAACGCAGTCCTGAAATATGGGTTGTTATAAAGGTGATGATTGGGTGGCTTTGACACATGGGGCTTTTGAGGGGTGAGTGATAGATATGGGATTTGTCCCTCCTGAGGGAGTGTGATATCCATGGTCACTTGATGAGTAGGATTGAGATAGGTGTGCATGCATGTGTGAATCAGTATGTGATATTGATGTCATACATATCTCCTCCAATCTACTCAGAGATCAAGAAAGTGAATGAACATTGACAGGATGACTGTTCCATGCCTCAAGTTCATTCAGGATATCAGTGACAAAGGAATTATATATTCACTATAACACCATTCACAGATTGTAGGATTGAAATTTGTTCTCCAACTTTATATTTCACTTGGGTAGCACTAATGTGTGACTAGGCACCGCTCTTTGCTTGTGAAGTCATAAGTGTTATGGACTTTCACTTACAACGTGAAATGGACCTACAGGGTCACACACATAGGACTTAACCTGGAAGAGGAGTTTATCCACAAATGAAGTTTAGATTGATTACTAAAGGGAGTTTAGTAGTTCAATTAAACACTCAATTAATTGATAGCTTAATATCATAGTGTTCAAGGTGTTGGACTAGTTGATTAGAGTGTCAGATGGATTGAAACTACAATTGATTGATTTGCACAAGTCTGCTGCTCCAACCGATCGGCTCATGTGATGAACCGATCGGCTCAGGTTATTGAACCGATCGGCTCATACGATGAGACGATCAGCTCATGTGTCACCAAACGGTCGGCTCAATCGTTGAACCGATCGATTCGTGTGACCAATCGAGATTGTTTGGAAAATAAGAAGACTATTTTGCAAATATATTAGTTTCACTTGTACAAATTTGATTTGGATAAGGACTAATATTGGATTATTTGGAAACAGATATGGAAAGTCAATTTGAGTTGGATCAGGATCGTGAACCGGTCGGTTCAAGGCACCAACCGATCGGTTGGGAGACCCAAACGATCGGCTCAGGTCCCAGCCGATCGGCTCAGGGGCCGAAACGATCGATTCAGTTATGAAATTATCGGTTCAGCTGCCGCAACATGTCAGATTTGTGGAAAATCTTGAACCCTTCTACTCCTGCCTTAATCCCGCATTGCCCAGGATAGAGAACCCTATCCCATGACCCTCCTATATATAGGGGTATTGGTGGCTTCTCTAACAGTACAACAACTCAGAACACCAGTTGCTCTGCGAAGTTGTCGTTCTCTCTGGTTTTAGTAATCGAGAGAGCCCGAGCAAGTGCTACCCGATAAGGGAGGCACGGAAAGGGAAAGACAACTGTAGAAAGTGACTGGTGGCAGGAGAGTGTGTCAGTGACTAGTACGCTGACAGAAGGGTGCGACTCCTTCTGATTCCTTATGGGACAAGGAGATCGGAGTTTCAGGAAGTCTGTGTGGACAACTGCAGAGGCGGGAGACCTCTGTTACTTGGAGGACAACTGTTAATCCTGACAGTCCCGGTGAGACCAGGAGTCGTAAATTTTGATGTGACCAGGAGCTGCACAGACACCATCAAAGACCAGATGTGAAGACCGTGCAAGGCGCGAGGTATTGTCTCCGAGCAAGCCACGGGACATGGTATGATTCCACAAACCATCCCTTCCTAATATATAAATGTTGACATGATTCCTGGCTTACGGGTTTAGGGGAGAAGAAAATTTTTGTTTCCGCTCCCTTCTCTGCCTCCCCTAAAACCCAACAATGCCAATAGGTGAAGATAGAACATCAACAACCTGGTGGTCTTCTCCATACACTTGAGATGCCATACTGAAGTGGGAAAAATCACTATGGACTTTGTCACCAGATTTCCAGAGTCAAATCAAGGGTATGGTGTGATTTGAGTTGTGGTCCATCGCCTAACCAAATTGTCTCACCTTTTTTCCTTCATGAACACTTACAAGGTTCTTATATGACATATTTTTATGTGCATTTGGTGATTTACCTGTATGGAGTTCCTAAAGCGGTGGCATCTGATTGTGACCCAAAGTTAACTTCACATATGTGGAAGAAAATGCAAGAGGTAATGGGTTCTAATTTATGTTTTAGCATGGATTACCAACCCACAAACTGACGGTCAGTCTGAGTGGATAGTACATATCTTGGAGGAGTTGTTATGTGCTTGTGTAATGGGGTAGGGAGGTGTTTGGGATAAATACCTTCCATTAGTCAAGTTTGCTTAGAACAACATCTACCAAGTCAGCATTGGTATGCCTCCCTTTGAAGCACTCTACGGTCTATCTTCTCATTCCTACACTTGGATGATGTGGGAGAATGAGTCCTGATAAAGAGTGATGGCATGTAAATGATGACTAACAAGATTAGTTTGATTAAGAAGAGGATGAAGGCTTCTCAAGATTGACAAAAAGTGTATGCTGACAAGAGGAGATCTACAATCAACTTCTTAGTTGGTGACTATGTGTTTTCGAATATAAATATGATCCAATCCATAGCAAGGTATAAAGTCAAAGGCAAGTTGATCCCTTGATATATAGGAACATTTAAGATCCTATATAGGGTTGGGGAGTGTGCCTCTTTCCTAATTGTTACTCCTACCTATGACAAGTTTCATAATGTGTTCCACATGTCAATTTTAAAGAAGTATATGAAAGACCCCTCTCACGTGTTGACTATTTATCATATAGAGTTAGGAGAGTATTTATCATATGAAGAGTTTCCAGTAAAGGTCTTAGACTCCAGAATGAAACAACTAGACAACAAGGAAATTGAGCTGGTAAAGGGTCTATAGAAGTACCACAACCTTGAGGAGACTACCTAGGAGATAAAGGAAGAAATGTTGCAGACTCACCCTCCCTCTTTGCATGAGATTTTGGGGATGAAACCCTTATAAGGGGTAGTGTGTTGTAACATCCCCATTTCTAGGTAAAATATCTCCTCTCCTTTTTCTCATCCCTTATTCAGTTAGATACCACTTAGTATCTAGTCTTATCTATTTTAGAATATAATATACCTTATTGGGATCTTATAACTCTGATTGAACCTTTGGTATCCCATGCATATGAAATCTTAGGATATTACAACCATAATACTTGAATTATGGGAAATTAGTGGGTAATAATACTAAAATATAGTCTTAAATATAATTTAATAGCCTAGAATAACTCTAGAATCTTAGATTGAAGATTTTGGAAATAATGTAAGAGGATTCACCCTATTTGTCTTTTAGGTTAAGCTAACAATTTTAATTAAGTGATTAAGGTATGGTGGCATAAAGGAAACATGAACATTCTTGATGCAAATCTAGGTCCAAATTTGTGTTCCCCATATATATTTAGGTAATCTACCAAATTTGGGCTTAATCAGACATAAAATACACCACTAATTTCAAACTAGAAGACAAAGACTAAGTTAAAAGGAAATAATTCCATTTTAATACTAGGTTTGTCGATTTGGACCAAAGTCTAGGCTTGATTTGATGTCACACGCATAAGATGTGGCCCATAGTTTATACAGGTTGACATGAGTGGGGTAATCGGTTAGTCAGGCTGGAAGACTTCATCTCCCAGCTTTGTCTTTCCCATAACCACATGAGACAATCTTCGTGTAGTGGCTTCTTCCCATCTTTCTCTCTCCTCACTCACCTAATCATCGTGATTTCTTTGCCAAAAAATTCCTTTCTCTATTCCAAGATTAACGAGCTATTACTCGCATTGTGTTACACATGGGGCATAAAAATGCAACTAAGTCCTAAGGGCACCACTGTTGTGCAGAGATGTGACCCCAAATAGCCCAAACATATCATCGCTTACCTACTCCAAATTGTTCATGAGCATCACGTGCACCTCCTACAAGGTTCCTATTCTCAAATCTGAGAATTTGATCGGGAAGCGACCTGTTGGAGCTGGTCATCTTCACTAACGAGTTACTTGGATCAATTTTGACGGGGATCATCTCCGAGAAATTAACCATGAGGTAACCATCTCTAAACCTTCGTCTTTCATTCCATGTACTCTTGCCTTGATTTTCACTAGTTCATCTGGTCGACAAGAACAACACCACAAAAATACTTATATGGACATAAATTAGCAACGGTGCGGTCCGTGGACCTTGTATGACCTATATTTTTCCACCATGGGGATTTGGATGGGGTGCGTTGCTAATCCCCCACAGCTTAAATGCTCATCAAAACTCTATTTCAGTTAGTACATTTTTCCTCTACCATTGATGTTGATACCCGACACAGCAAGTTTCCTGGTTCATTATCGATCTTAGTCTCACACTAATTCTTACCTCGATGCCTCTATGAGGATATTTCCCTTCTCAGTGATGCAGTTTGTTTACCATTTCCACCCTTTCCTCAAGTCGTAGACACTCTGGTTCTTATTGGGGGTTGAGTCTACAATGAGACCAACAACTCTTACCTACTCTCGGCCATCTAAGGACTAGAGTTGAAGCTTACTAAGTCCGCATAGGCAAGGAAGAACTATTGGGTGAGTCTAACACTCAAAAAGAGATCATGATTAGAATATCCCTCCCAAGCTTTCAGCTCCATGGAAGCACTCATTGCATGAGAAGTAAGAAAATTAATCCCTTGGGAAAATCTCAGTCTCGCCCATGCAGTCAGTTTATTGTTGTAATGCATGCCATGGGTATTTAAGTCTTTTAGCCTTCTTTGAACTGCCTTTGACCCGAGATGCATCAGTCACATATTTGTATAGTTTCATTGCCAATCTATATTTAATAAACACAATTCATTAGAGGACATTTTGGTCATTTCACGATTAATTTTTCCTATTTATCATAAATGAATTTAACTTGTAAAATTTGTAACTAATTATTGTTATATCCAAACAATAGACATAAGTACAATTTTGAAATTAGAAAAATATGAAAAATTTAACGAGGTGGATTTAGTATCTAGATTCCTAACTTAAGTTAGGGTCATTTTATAAGTAAGGGATTTAATGAATTTATATTAATTAAATGCACAAATATTGTGATTAGGTTGTTAAAGATAGGACTCTGAGCTTAGGGAGTGTTATTAAATACTTTGGTTGGATCATTAGGTATGTACATCCTCTATTCTATTTTTGGCATTATTTGACAAAAACCTACATTTATTTAATGATGCATCTTTTGAACTATTAATTCTAGTGGAAATCCAATTGCTTAGACATTCATACTTCCTGGCCTTAATTTATTTTATCATGTAGTTGTTAGACTACTATGTTATAATGGGTACTTGAACCCCTCCTATTTGATTGCCTTGAAATGAGATATTGACTATAATGATAATCTTGCCACTCTATTTATGCATGCTACATGTTTGACTAGAATGTCCAGTATAGTAATACTTATATACGACTATACTTATTAAGGGTGCATGCATTCCAACTGGGATGTGTGTTTCCACCCTTATTTCTTTTAGGCAATGTTCATATCATTTTATGGCCATGTTTCGGGCTTATAGATCTACATTTATTATGTATGCAGAAGTTTTTTTTTCAAATTGAAATTTTGGTTAAATTTATATTGCAAGACACTTTATTCTCCATGATTGTACTCTGAATTTAATATGCCTCATTTTTCTTGTACAATTCTTTTGAACTTTCCTAATTACAAATACTCCACTCCTTATGGTAACATCTCTTTTGCACTTATTACCTGATATAATGTCCAAAGTGTTTATTATATGTACATACTCAACCCTTGCTAACCTCTACTTTAGTTCCTATGTTATGGGTGATGTTTCCTTTAACCCAGTTGTAGAGTAGGATGTTGATACCTTAGAGGAGGATTATGTGCTTGAGGATATAGGGTTTGAGTAACCTATTTAACAGTAGCTGGTGAAGTTTCTGAGATGTCTAGGTTGCCCTCTATCCAATCCACTTAGTTATAGTCTATTTTTGACTTCCTTTATGGTTTATTGCTCCATTTATTTATGTTATTTTTTAGAGTATTTTATCTCCCATTCTATCTAATTGTTCTGAATGAATGATTGGGAATTGCTAGAGTATTCTCATAATAAATCTAGGGAGTGGTCTCCCTAGTGGGTCCCACTCCTTACACCAAGGATCCAGGAGTAACCACAACCAAATAGTGTTCTAAGACCATGATCCATCCATAAAAAAAGAAGAAATTATTCTAATCTCCAATGAGTTTGATGATTATGCTTTTTCATTTGATTGTTCATCCCTCTCCTCATAATCATTGTCATTTTTGTCAATAAGAAATAGAATGGGTTGTTTGCACTTATGCACCTTAATAGATTTCTCCATGCAACAATGACACATATTTTTAGATCTATGCTTAGTCATCTTAGCATGAGTACAACGTTGAATGGGAGCTTGAGATTTACCTTCTAGCATGGGTAATGCTAGGATTGCTGGTTTGGTTTTTTAGGGAAAATCTTAGTAGCATGTTGTCATTTTGGTTTGCAGCATGCTTATTATTGTTCCTCCATGATGCGAGATTGGCTTTCTAGATCTACCCTTGGAGATAATATCTGGCATGCCTTAAAGGAGAAGCTCCTTTTGAATATTGTCTCTGAGTCCAAATATGAAGATATCAAGGAGTTGAGATTCATAGAACTCTAATGTAAAATTTGTCATCTTCTCAAACTCCTTATGGTAGTCTTAGATACATCCAATCTATCTCAATTTGATGATGTAGACTTGAGGAAGGAAGTCATCCATGATGTTGGACTGCTCAATGATATCATCGCCAAATATATCATAGAAGGATTCCAGGTAGGGTCATCAATATACACTACACTATATGGTTGATACCATTTGAGTGCCTCGACATTGAGGTGCTTCACCACCAGTGCGGATTCTCATCCTTGCTATTGATGTCACCATGAAAATAGAAGTACTCACACTTGTTCATGTATATTCCCTAGAAGACAATTATTAGATTATTTCCATCAAGATATTATGTGCTTTTGATTTGAATAATAAAGGAAATTCCAATTTGTTGATGCACATTAATAAATGTCCATTGAATAATTGGTTCAAAGCCATGGGACTTCAAGTAAGAGACTTGAACATGAGATCCTAATGGATGCTAAGAACAATATTCTTCAATGTCCCTAGTCAAGTATTATTGAGGATTGGAAAATAATAATACACCTGACACTAGTATTTGTGGTGATTGAAGATAATGTCTCATGGGTCATATGTATTGGATACCAAGTCAAACACATAGGCACTTATTAGATAATAGTATATTGGGCAGACCTGCCTTGAGAGTGATTCATGGATTTTTATTTGATAGTCATAATCAACTATTAAAATGCAATAGTGGTGTTGTGGTCCTTTGACTTGAAGTCACTACAATGGTGATATGAAAATCGTCATGCTTTGACACTCCCAACATGATCTTGAAGAAGGTTGCCAGAAAGGTAGTGATTGGTTGTGATGAGAATCATGTTAAACATTATGAGTAATATATAAGGAATTTGTCCCTCCCATATAACGAGAGCGATATCCAAAGACTCTTGATAAGTGAGGCTTGAGAAATGCATGGTCATGCTCATGTGAGTCAGCATGTGATGTCGAGCTCATATTTATCTTACCATTCTACTTGGAAATCAAGGAACTTAGATTGAATGTAACAAGTATGATGTACCCATGCCTTGACACAGGATTATACAACATGCTAACATTAGTTGTTGTTGGTTTAGTCTTTTCTGACTACTCCTACTACTTGGGAAGCAATGATGTGTAGCTACAACGATGCTCATTGCTTATGGATCATAATATTGATTAGTGAATCCATTGCCAATGTAATATATGGTGCATGCAGGGTCACACACATAGTGATATCATGAAGAAAGGATGAATTAGATCTTATTATAATTGCTATAATAAATCTAGGGACCTGAAAGTAAATTTCAGGGACCTAAAAAATATGGACTTAGATTTATAGAATAAGTCAGGAAGCCAACAGCATGGCCAAATAGGAATCAGGAAACCTTGGCTTTCAACTCCTCTATATATATGATATGAGACGAGGCCTTTAGGGAACACACTCAAATTCTCTCATTTTTGCCTCCAAGGTTTGAGAAACATTTATCTTAAATGCACAAGATTTAATATTTATAAACTCGAGCACTACCCCGCAAGTATACAGCTGCATGTAGTAAGAGAGATTTTCCAAGGGAGCAAGGTATTGCTAGGCGCAAGTGTGTTAGAGTTCAACAATCTAGACCAATTTGCAAAAGTTGAGTTGGATTATGATTTACTAACTTGCAATCAAGGGAAACAAAGAACGAAACTAAGAGAAATTAGATCAGATTTTAGAAGATCTTGATTATAAAATTTCACTTACATACCATTACTCACATGAAACTATGAAATTAATATGCCAATTAACTTGCAAAGGAGGTAGTTGTCATCATTCACCTCTAGGTGATATGAGATAGTTCTCATTTTAATATAACACTCTCATGCCTACATCAAAATTAGAACAACAACCTTAGATCCTCTACATATCCCAGCCACTCCTGTGGTCAAAGATTCATTACCAAGAAGAATTATTCCATACTTCGCTACACATTCTCCTGAATCACATAAAGAAACATAAAACATGTAGGTTTGATGGCCAAGCAAACATACAACCAATTTGTACCATAGAAACTCTTAGAAAAGTAATATAACTAGCATTAATTAAGAAATTCTATTTCACATGAGTAATGGCATGGGAGCTACTCTCCCATGCCCAAGAAGAAGGAATCTACTCATCCATAATGATGAAAGACATGAAATAGATACATATTTTAGAGTTGATGTGATTAGAGAAGAAAAGAACAAAGAAAACCCAAGGAGTAAAGAAGTTCAAGGTGGAACTTCAGCTTGTGGATGAAATCATAGCTTGATGGTGCTTCTACTCAGACAACCTTTTCTTCAGATAGGTCTCCTGTTGCACTCTTTGAAGTAGAAATGGGAAGAATGGAGGTTTTCTTTTGAGAAACTGCCTCTTTCTCCCCAAAATCACCTCCTCCTTGCTCTGAGCTCTTCTATGGATGAAGTGTACTTCAAAATGACGAGAGATAACTGCTCCATATGGCTTTCTGACTGTTGTTTTCAAATTTTGCATAAACTGACAGAGACACAGTGTGTACAATGTCAGACATGTCGTGTCGCAGCCTAGAACTGCTGGCTAGAACTGTTTCTATGAAGAGTGCACATCGTGTCACTAAAAGACACATTGTGTAGCTGTAATTTGAGGCCGACTTGAGCAAAAGACGCACAAAGTGTATTAATAAACACATGTAGTGTGACTTGACAAAACTTGGAACATATCACTTAAATGCATGGACACGCCGTGTTTGAGCAGTGAAATGACATGTTTTCTGATCTCCAGTTGGGGATGTGAGTCTCTATAAAGTTACACATTGTGTCTTAATTAACACACAATGTGTTCTCTTCAAAATCTTCAAGATCAACTCCATCAAGTATGCAAACTCTTCACGGGTCCACCTAAGGACGGATTTTGGTCAAATTGACCCCCTACCTGTGATTTCAAATATAAGGTGGGTAAAACAACTAAAAAGGTGGAAATCGAGTATGATTAGAGGGAAAATGAGGTACAAAATGGATTGAAACTGTGTGAACAACTGGATAAAAGTTTATGTAGAATATGCACATAAAATCCTCCTAAGCTATAACAATTACTTGTCCTTAATAAAAAAGAACATGAAAACACAAATGAGGAAGTTATCGAGCTCATGAATCTAATAAATGAAATGGAAAATTTTGTTTCAATCTAATTCAACCATATATAAAATTTATTGCAGTAGCCATAAGATCACCTTAAACACTCAAGATTGGAAGTTCTAGTTTAGCAAAGTGCAAAAGTCTAAATGGAGGAATCAATAAAATAACATCAGATAGAATTTAGATGACTAGACCAAATGAGCAGTGAATATGCAACCTAATCCTCTCAATTATTAAAGATGTAAGGAGTGAAATCCAAATCAACCAAACAATCTAGCAGCAATCTCTTTCCTTTAGATAAGAAATGAAGTAAGGGTTCCAACAACCGATAGCTAATGTAGACTTATTCATGTGTGGAGTGTCGGTTGGGGTTATTTACCCTTTTTAATATGCAACACCTAATCATCGCATCCATATCAGACTTACACTAGGATAGCATGCTATGTGGGCGGTTTAGCCATTTTTATAAGGTGAATACAAGAATTAGCCAATAATGATCAAGAGTGAGTTTGGTTCTACTTTATAACCATGGGGCATCAAACTAAAAATTGTTTCCTTAGCATAGAAGAGTTGGCTGGATTGTTCTGTTAATAGGATTTTAGTCATTTATTAAGAATCTTCATTTAGAGTTTAGTTGAAAATGCACTACAAATTTGATAAAGTCATCTAGAATGCTAAATAAGATTGTGAAGTTGATTAGTCCAAGGATATTTTTGTTGTTACATGTATTATTTTGGCAAGAATGTGAAAGGTGAAAATGCAGCTAAAAGCAAAAAATTAGATGAAATAGGGGTTGTTGGCAAAACATTCCATTTAAATGATGCATGATTTGATTTTCTTCCTTCAAATTATGTTTTGATACAAGATGGGACAACCAATTCAATCAAAGAAGGGATTTCAATTTGAACACAAGTGATATGCCTCAGATCATACTAGATACTCTACAAATAGAAATAGAAACTATGAAAAAAGCAAGAAACATAATGATGAAAAAGGAACTACAACTACACTACTAGCTAGTTGCCCCCCCAAGCTTGAAATCTAGTGTCCTCGTTGCATCAATCAAACATAGATTGGTAGCAACTAGGTACATGCCATGGGGAATCAAGATGAAGGGCTAGTACCCTCATGACCAGCTAGGAAGTGTTGGTTCAGAAGATCATCATCCTCGAGAATGTTTGTAGGGGTCAGCTCTAGCTAAGGTGGAGGTAGTGGTGGAGGCATAGTGTAGTGGTCTTGCAAAATATGCCACATGTTCATCCTCTATATCATACCATGCATGACAAAATACGGATGGCTCATCAGATCTAAACAGCTATCTTGCTAATCAAATCTCTATTTGATGTAGTCATATAGGTGTTGCACATTAGGCATGGCCTATCTATACTCTGTCTACATACCAGTTGAGGGGGGCGGTGGTGTTGTAGCATCCGCAGTAGGTGCATCCTCATCCTGATTAGAGCTAGAGAGATAAAACTTCCAATTATCCTTATTTGTTAGAGTTACAATCTCCAAATTAGGTAGTTCAATGAATTGGTTATCATTAAAGAACTTTCTAAAATCGTTGTCATCATTGGAAACCCAAACAAGTAAACCAGAGGAAACAAGTAATTGTATGTCAACTAGGTTCTTTCTAGGTGCAGCCTTGAGACCTGTAAAATCGGCACCAACCTTGTGGGTAATGTGGGTGATTAAACCCCCAGTCAAGATATTGCCTGACAACATTTCTCAATTTCAAAGAATCTGGTGATAATGAAGTACCCTGCATTGATTTTCTAGTTGTTTACCATTTCCCAAAAAAGAAAAGGTCAAGATTCCCACATACTCCTTGGGTTTTCCTTTTTGTAGAAACCCCTGTGCTAAGAAGGTGACGAGTATAATAGAAGATGGGATTATGAATGTGTGCTGCCATGGCCTTATTTGCGTCGTGGGTGTAATCATCTGATAATTCTATCCAAAAAACATCATTGTTAAATAATGGAGGATAAGCCAAACCACCATCGTAATGGCATTGAAATGCCTCACAGAAATTTTTAAAGGTTAACTTGTAGTTCTAACCCAAAAGATGGAAGAACATGATAGAAAATGGCTCATGAGGCTTTTCGGGGTCATTCTCATCTCTCAAAGTAGTCAGAAACTCATATGTAATCCTAGGGTAAGTTTGGATCACTGTGCAACAAGTATACCTGAGTCTGAGATCCTCTAGCAGACCCATGACCTCATATTTGAATCCAAGTGCCTTTATTGTTTGCTCACAGGCAAAGAAAGTAAGGAGAACCCTACGAGTGATCAACATTTAGTAAGTGGTGTCTTTTGCCTCAGTGACTCCAAACTGAGTGGTGGATACGTAGGTGGGAGTTGAGGAAGAGCTCTCCCTCCAACGGTGTTTTGATGCTTTCTTAATTGTGCCCATTGGTGGCCCGCTTTGTGTTGCTAGAACAAGAGACACGGTGTGTCTTCTGTGAGGATGAAGGCTGATCTGAACATCAGGACACATCATGTCAGGAAAGATGCACATCATGTGTTCAGCAGAGAAGGCAATTTGTAGGTCGGGGATGAAGGAGATGTCATTGTGTGTCTCCGCTCTACCATGGTGTGTTTGCTCACTAGTGACGCACTATAGGTCTAGGATAACCTATATTGTTGGGGATATCTAGCAAGATCTTTGCCGAGGTGATGACAGATTGCTTGGCATAAAGACGCAGATGTGGGTTGATCTGAGGGTAGAAAAGGAGGTGGTGAGGTTCTTGGATCTGGACTCAGTGCTAGGAGAAGAGGGGGCATTGAACAGGTTTTGGTGGAAATGGCAGATGAGCATCATTGTTGATTGGTTGGGAAGATGACTGTGGTGCTAGCAAACCTTGAAGACGACAGTGGCGGTCAGATCTGAGCGATCAAGCGCATACACAGTTGCTGGTTGGCGCACACGGTGTGAACGAATGAAGAAGTGAGAATGACAGCTAGAAATTGGGCTAGAAACTCTATATCTGACCAGTGAACATGGTGTGTGCTTTGAAGTACATGGTGTGTTCAAATGCACATTTCAGTTGCCCTTTTATTTTCATTTTGCTTGATGAGGACACGATGTGTTGGAATAAATGCATGTTGTGTTTGTTTCCAGCAAGAGCCTCCTAATGTAACGCACGTCATGTGTGAATTTACACAAGTCGTGTGACTTTTCAGTGAACCTTCTGTCGTCTCCAAGCTAATAATGGCACGTCATATTTTAATTCAGACACAACATGTATGTTTCCAGAAGATAATCAACATTCAAATGACTTAGCAGACACGACGTGTATAAATTTCTGCACGTCATGTGACTTTCCAGCAACTCACTTCTAGAATGCCACACATCATGTCTTAAAATGGACAGATCGTGTGTTCTGGAGATTAGCTTGAATGGATATCTTATGAGTGGAGAAACGTTGTGTCTCTTTGAATATCTACAAAACTTGATTTTTTTCTCAGCACCTGTAATGACGATGATATGTGCTCATAAGGGTCTAAGTTATTACATTCATCGATGGAAATTTTATTTTAGAAGAGAAAACGTTCTTGAGCTAATGCAAGTAAAGAAATCTATCCTAAATGTGGGGTCAACTCCCACAAGGTACTCCATTTTGAGTCTGGAGTGAGACTATAGATAGCAACATCAAGCATCTAAGAGGGAGCAAGAAGCTCCATGGTTTATCTTCTCTCCTTTAGTGTACAATTTGCAACATTGGCAGTTAACTTTAAATGAGGCTTCTTTTCCTTGTAGATCCACGGTTCCATATGGGTAGACCTTAAATACTAAGAAGGGGCTAGACCATTTAGAATGCATCTTTCTTGGAAAGAATTTGAGCTTGGAGTTGAATAGCGGCACTATATCTCCTTCTTTGAAATCTTTGGTACAGATCCTTTTATCATGCCATATCTTTGTTTTCTCCTTTTAGATTTTGGTGTTTTCATATGCATCTAATCTCAACTCTTCTAAATCTTGGTAGTTGTAGCAACCTTCTATATCTTGCTTGCTTCATGTCATAGTTGAAAATTTTAATTTCCCACAATGCTCTATGTTCAAGTTCTACATGTAGATGACAAGACTTTCCATAGACCAGCTTGAATGGAGTCTTACCGATAGGTATCTTGTAAGCTATCCTATAATCCCACAATGTGTCATCTAATTTCAATGCCCAATCTGTTATTGAGTTAGAGATTGTCTTTACTGGGTTTTAGGGGAGGCAGAGAAGGCAGTGGAAACAAAAAATTCCTCGAACCCAATATAAAGGAATCGCGTCAACGTCTATACAGTATGAAAGATGGTTTGTAGAGGCGTACCTTGTCCTGAGGCTTGCTCAGCGACATTACCTCACAGCTAGTGCGGTCTTCACCTCTGGTCTTAGACGGTGTCTGTGCAGCTCCTGGTCACACCTAGACTAACAGCTCTTGGTCGCACCCAGACTGACGGGATTGACAGCTGTCCTCCAAGTGGCAGAAGTCTCCCACCTCTGTAGTAGTCCACACGGACCACCTAGAACTCTGATCTCCTTGTCCCATAAGGAATCGGAAGGAGTCGTACCCTCATGTCGGCGTACTAGTCACCAACTCACTCTCCTACCACCAGTCACTTTTTGTAGTTGTCTTTCCCTTGTTGTGCCTCCCTAATCGGGTAGCACTTACTTGGGCTCTCTTGGTTACCACAACCAGAGAGAACAACAACTTTATAGAGAAAGTGGTGTTCTGAGTTGTCCTAGAGAAGCCCCCAATACCCCTATATATAGGAGGGTCATAGGACAGGGTTCTCAACCCCGGGCAATGCGGGACTAAAGCAGGAGTAGAAGGGTCTAGAATTTCGACAAAACAACCAATTGTGCCAGCTGAACCGATGTTTCAAGCATGAACTGGTCGGTTGGGGACCTGAGCTGATCGATTCACACCTGAACCAATCGGTTGGGACACCTGAACCAGTCGGTTCACTTCTGAAGTGGTCGATTCACTGCCCTGGTCAGTTCCCGATTGACTTTTCCTCTTTTGTTTCAAATTGATAAAAATACCAATCCTTGTTCCAATCAAATTGGACAAGTGAAACAAATAGAAATTTCTCACCAACTTGACTTTCCCAACTTGCTCAGTTAGACCAGTTGATCCGATTGGTTAGACCCTTGAACCGATCAGTTCATCGTGTCCTGAGTCGGTCGACTCACCAACCTAAGTCGATCAGTTCACCAAGATGAGCCGATCGGTTCATCATATGAGCCGATCGGTTGGGAGTGCAGACTGTGCAAAATCAGTCAATTACAGTTTCAATCAATCTGATACTCTAACCAATCGGTACAACATCTTGAACACTATGATACTGAGCTATCAATTGATTGAGTGTTTGATTGAACTACTAAACTCCTTTAGTAATCAATCTAAACATCGTTTGTGGATAAACTCCTCTTCCAGGTTAAATCCTATGTGTGTGCTCCTGCAGGCCCATTTCACGTTGGTAGTGAAAGTCCATAACACTTATGACTTTATAAGCAAAGAGCGGAGTCGCACATCAGTGCTACCCAAGTGAAAAGGAAAGTTAGAGAACAACTTTCAAACCTACAATTCGTGAATGGTGTTACCGTGAATGTATAATTCCTTTGTCACTGATATCCTGAATGAACTCAAGGCATGGAATAGTCATCCTATCAATGTTCATTCACTTTCTTGATCTCAGAGTAGATTGGAGGAGATATGTATGACATCAATATCACATATTGATTCACATATGCGTGCACATGCCTATCTCAATCCTACTCATCAAGTGGCCATGGATATCAAACTCCCTCAGGAGCGACAAATCCCATATCTATCACTCACCCCTCAAAAGCCCCATGTGTCAAAGCCACCCAATCATCACCTTTATAACAACCCATGTTTCAGGACTCCATTTGATGATGTCAAAGTGTACCCAAAGACATGTGTTGAGTGTAGTTATTTCATGTTAAGGAATCACGCTCACCACCATCACTGTGAGAACTGACTGTGACAACCATGTCATGGTTCCATGTTTCAAACTCACAGTGGGTCTGTCCGGTACACTTGTTCTCTAACAAGTACCTATGTGTTTGGTTTGATATCTCCATATCATGACTAACGAGATTCTGTCATCAACCAACACCACAATCTAGTCTTGTGTGTCATTGCTGTCTATCTACCTTCCACAATGACACCCGACTAGGGACATAATAAGAATGTACAAACTCTTAGCATTTGTATGATCTCATCGTTCAGGTCCTCAACCTGAAAGCATACGTCATTGAGTATTGTCACTCTCTTAACATTCAATATGTTCCATCATTATCTCATATGACTGAACCAGAAAGAATTGGAAGCTTTCCTTTGATGTTTATCAAATCAATCTTAATGTATCCCACCAATCATCCCATGATTGGCTCTCAGGGCATACATATCAACAGACTCCCACTTGCATTGCGAGCCAATCACCCTTAAATCATATTCTTAGTGATCTTCAAACATGTCCACATGTTACTGTGCTCTAGTGATAACATAGTGAGTTATGGCAACACTTTGCCAAAGTCTGTATTAACTACATGTTTCTCATCTCTTCATTGTATGTCACACGTATGAGATGGTGTTGCCATAATATGCGATCTCGTATTCCTTTGCAAACCTTTAGCCACATTGCATGACCAAGTACTCCTTACTTGTCATCAAAGATTGAAAAATCTATAAGTTCATCACTCCTAGATCCATATAGTATCCACTGTTGTTCTCTAACACACGGATACTCAACAATTCCTTTTAAAATGACTTTATTGGAACGTTTCCATCTATCAACAAACATTCACTTTTATATATCCTATATATATTTTGCGATTAATTTTTTATCCTTTTTGGAAGTTCGCATCAGTGTGACTCTTTACAGTGAACCCTTCCTTATTTCCATAGAACTAGTACTTATCAAGTTCTCATGGTATTCTAGTAACCCTTACTAGAACTAGACAGACATCCACTCGTCATGTCCCACATACGAGTGATCAGGATGAGCACATCATATTGTCATGTAAGATGATGAATGCATTTTGTTCTTTCCATGTCCATACATGCAAGATGATGGGATGATTACATAAATGATAGATCCATATCTATTCTTTGTGTTTCTATTCTTCATAAGAATTGGACACTTGGCCTTGGGATACTAACTCCATGTAACATGGACAAGTTTTCTCCCACTAAATTTGTGCACACGGAACCCTTCAGTATAGATTGCCAATGTATGCTCTCTCTTTTCAGGTCAAGAGGTTTTTGAGAACTATCTCTATAGATCTCTATTCCTATTACATAGGAAACATCTCTATCTTCCTTAAAAATAATTTCCACTTTGGATTTCCATTCTAGAACATTTCCATTTCACATCAACATGTGGAATGTGAATATGCTCCCACTAAATCACATATCTCTTCTTTATCTTTGACATATCAGTCAAACCCTTTGACTATATCATCAAAGTAAAGATCCAGCTCTGAGTTGCTTGTACTTAATCAATCACATTGATTAGTCCATTGTAACTTATAGACTTCATTTGCATTGATGGATTCATAAACCTTATAGGTTGTGTCACGTACACATCCTTATTTTATTCCTCATAGGAATGCAATTTTAGTATCTGTATGCCAAATCTCTTAGTCATTAAGTTGCAATCAACAAGCATCATCCTTCTCAAAACGTCATCCATGTGTCTTAATGCTTAAGACTTATTTGCACTTATGGATTTCATCCCAATGGGTTCTACCATCAAGGTCATACCTTATGGTTCACATGGAAGTTATTTAGGATGTAATGGTCATAAACCATAACTCAAAATTCGGCTCCTCAATATAATCTAGATAGTTGACTCATTACATGACCAACTCATCAAATAGATAATCAAGGTGTATCTATCAATGATATAAGAACTCACAACTCCTTGTGATTCTTAATTTCCTTTATTAGTGTGGGGTATTCTTTATTTAAGAAGATCTTAGTTATTTGACAATCATCCTCTAACTCCTTAGAGTATCACTCCTTTTGACTTAGACATCACCATGCCTTAATCACGAGTTCACTATGATACACTATCATAATCACTCATAAGGATCTCAAACATTTGGTTCAAATATTTCATTCATTGATCTCATCAAGAATTAACACTTTACCAAATTCATACTTCATCTATGATATTCTTGAACACTTCAAGATATTTATATTGGTATTTCTCTAAACACCATTTGAAGTACTAGCATTTACTCCAATAGGTATGTAAATACATCACATGTATTATACCTAATAGGATAATCATTCTCCCACTACCACTAATGAAGATTGATTTATCATGTTCAAGATATTCATGTCTCTTACTGGTTCTCTAACCAAAAGAGTCTAGATTTATCCATCATATGGAAACTAGAAATGTATTTCTCATGATGATGCTAATTCGTTGTTTGAGTTATCAATAACTTTTAGATATCATTTTATCTTATGCATACCAAGTACCACAAGATAAACAAGGCATTGCCACAAAGATCATATCTTTGAAATTGAAACATCAACTTTATTGATAGCTATCCTTATCACAACAAGATGCAACAATAAAGTGTGTCTATTTATTGGCAAATATGAAATAGCAGTTATCAACTCTATTTTGTGCCCTTTATGTTGAATAAACTGAAGGATACTCCTATCTTATGGTAGCAACACTTGCTCCAATGATGATAGTCCTTTCTTGGTCCTTTCACAAAGGCCATCACTTCTTTGTAGATCTTACATATCATATATGTCAGATCTTCATCTTGGTATCATATACCTCAGAAGCGGTTCATTTCATGATACCTTAGGTGGAGATCTCCATCCCCTCAGTCTTCTTCTTTTGTTCTTCCAGATATAGAGGGAAATTCCCTCTTTCACCCTCCCATGTGCCTTGAGGCTGAAGATGGCTTGGGCTGCTGGCTAGCATTAGAACACTTCTTTGCTTTGCCCTTGTCCTTGCCTTTAAGACTTACCCTTCATTGATCACATCAAAGATTAGGGTTTGTCTTTCTTTATCTTTGCCTCTACTATCCTTAACATGTACAACAACTCTGTCAATGCTTGTCAAAGTTGTTCATGTTGTAGTTCATCATGAACTGTATTATTCTCGCAACAATTGCAGTATCATACCAATAGCCAATTTTTGGCTCAGAGGGAATCTTTCTTAGTCAGGTTTTTCCACATACCCATTCACATTGAGTGTTTGAATACCTTACTGGATCTCCTTTTGTCATGACATACTAAGACAGTGTCTTGGAGACATCATATGTCTCATGTTGTCTCTACAACTCATAGTTCAGAGAACACAACATCAAGCACTCCACATCAATGGCATCCTCGGTATGCTTCCATAAGCATACTTTCATCCATTGGTGTGGTGGGATCGAGTTCATCTGGTTCTGGTATAACTAGGACTTAGAGATTTTGCTCTTGGATTGAGAACACTTCTCAACGTCCTAACCAGTCGTGGAATTATTCCTATTAGTTTGTTGGTCTCAAGGACCGATTGTAAATAAAGTGATTATTGTTGATTAACCATTTACTGTACAAAAAGGAAATATATGCACTTTAGTCCAAAAACTCCTTTTGACTTGATTGATTTGAAAAGGTTTTACGATATAATTAGGACTTTAATTAATTATTGCTCCCACTATTTTTGTTCAAATTGAAAGCCCTCACCATCAATTCATAAGATTGCAGCATACAACCTTCTAGTGGGTCAAGATCCTGAAATCCTCTAAGTCATGGACTAGCTAGGGCTGTCGCCCACAACTTAGATCTTCTAGGTAGGCAACTTTTGCCAATTGCATCATATGCAACTCTTGAAAGATGTCATGTGCAACTCCTTGCCATGATCACCTCCATGCCTCAAGGTACTAGATCCTATCTAGGTCACCTTGTTAAGTCTGACCCAAAGCCAACACGATGAATATGCACCATGCTAGGGCAGACTCACATATCCATCCTTCACGCTTCCACGAGATAGATGGTGCACCACGCTAGGGTGTGCCCACACTTGGTCGATCAAGATTTTCACGTGTGTCGCATTTAGAAGGCATCTAAAACTTTAATATTTAATGAGGGATTTGATTTTTATAGGTACATATACATATCCAATCACCACAACACATAGTACGTATCATATACATGCTATATCCCATAGAAAACATGTGAAACGATAAAAGCAATGATTATGGCCATCCTTCACGCTTCCACAAGCCAAGAAGAATCATGGTCATCTAGGTCCACATCACATGCAACCTGTACAAGATGAACTCTATGCTTTGTTGTTCTGGGTTTGATCAACTCATCTCCATGATTGATCAGCTCGCCATCAGCCCGGTCAGTTGGGTGCCACTAGCCAATCGATTGGATCCTCCAACCGATCGGTTTGTCTGGTCGTCGTGAATCTCCTCATGGCCGCCACCCGCTCGTCTCACTCCTCGAACTGGTCATCTAGAATGCCAACTGATCGATTCACGCCTTGAACCAATCGTCTTAGTCGTCGTCAGGTTGTCCGTCGTTCTTTGACATAACAGGAAATAAAAGATCTATCCTATTTACATTTGAATAGGGAAACCCCAAGTTACATTTGGGGGGAGTAAAGGTAGGAAAGAAATCTCAAGTTATCTCAAGTTACATCAAGAAAAGGAGGTAAGGAATCGGTGAGCAGACTGAGATGCAAGCAACCACATTCAACCATACACAAATATATGTTTTATTGGACATAACCACGCTATACATCCACCATAAAACTCATTTAAGGGTGACACGTATCGAGTGCATTCATATTACATATCATATATGTATATTGGGATTTGTGGATTTAGGATTGGACATGCATAAAGCCAATTTTATTCGCATCGTATGCAATAAATAAAGGCGACAAACCAAAATTGATCATATCGATAATCCTAAAGTATAGAGCAGTTGACGTGGCTCTGATACCACTGTTGGGTTTTAGGGGAGGCAGATAAGATAGCGGAAACAAAAAAATTCCCCGAACCCAGTATAAAGGAATCGCGTCAACGTATATATAGTAGGAAAGATGGTTTGTAGAGGCGTACCTTGTCCTGAGGCTTGCTCGGTGACATTACCTCACAGTTAGTGTGGTCTTCACCTTCAGTCTTGGATGATGTCTGTGCAGCTCCTGGTCGCACATGGACTAACAGCTCCTGGTCGCACCCAGACTGACGGGAGTGACAGCTGTCCTCTGAGCAGTAGAAGTGTCTCGCCTTTGTAGTAGTCCACACAGATCACCTGGAACTCCAATCTCCTTGTCCCACAAGGAATCAGAAGGAGTCGTACCCTCCTATCATCATACTAGTCACTGACACACTCTCCTGCCATCAGTCACTTTTCTGCAGTTGTCTTTCCCGTGCCTCCCTAATCAGGTAGCACTTGTTTGGGCTCTCTCGGTTACCACAACTAGAGAGAATGACAACTTTACAGAGCAAATGGTGTTCTTAGTTGTCCTTGAGAAGGCCCCGATACCCCTATATATAAGAGGGTCATGGGAGAGGGTTCTCTACCCCGGGCAATGCGGGACTAAAGCAGGAGTAGAAGGGTCTGGAATTTCCACAAAACAACCAATTGCGCCAGCTGAACCGATCGTTTCAAGCATGAACCGATCAGTTGGGGACCTGAGCCGACCGGTTCACACCTGAACAGATCGGTTGGGAAACCTGAACCGGTCAGTTCACTGCCCTAATTAGTTCCCGATTGACTTTTCCTCTTTTGTTTCGAATTGATCCAAATACCAATCCTTGTTCTAATCAAATTGAACAAGTGAAACGAAGAGAAATTTCTCACCAACCTGAATTTTCCAACTTACTCAGTTGGACCAGTTGAGTCGATTGATTCAACCTTTAAACCGATCTGTTCAGCCTATCCTGAGCTGGTCGACTCACCAACCTGAGCCAATCAGTTCACCAAGCTGAGTCGATTGGTTCATCATATGAGCCGATCGGTTGGGAGTGCAGACTGTGCAAAATCAGTCAATTGTAGTTTCAATCAATCTGATACTCTAATCAATCGGTCCAACATCTTGAAACTATGATACTGATCTATCAATTGATTGAGTGTTTAATTGAACTACTAAACTCCTTTAGTAATCAATCTAAACATCGTTTGTGGATAAACTCCTCTTCTAGGTTAAATCCTATGTGTGTGACCCTGCAGGCCCATTTCACATTGGCAGTGAAAGTCCATAACACTTATGACTTGACAAGCAAAGAGTGGTGCCTAGTCGCACATCAGTGCTACCCAAGTGCAAAGGAAAGTTGGAGAACAATTTTCAATACTACAATCTGTGAATGGTGTTACCGTGAATGTATAATTCCTTTGTCATTGATATCCTGAATGAACTCAAGGCATGGAATAGTCATTCTGTCAATGTTCATTCACTTTCTTGATCTCAGAGTAGATTGGAGGAGATATGTATGACATAAATATCACATATTGATTCACACATGCATGCACACACCTATCTCAATCCTACTCATCAAGTGGCCATGGATATCAAACTCCCTCAGGAGGGACAAATCCTATATCTATCACTCACCCCTCAAAATCCCCATGTGTCAAAGCCACCCAACCATCACCTTTATAACAACTCATGTTTCAGGACTGCGTTTGATGATGTCAAAGTGTACCCAACGACGTGTTGAGTGTAGTGATTTTAGGTCAAAGAATCACACTCACCACCATCACTGTGAGAACTGAATGTGACTACCATGTCATGGTTCCATGTGTCAAACTCACGGTGGGTCTGTCCGGTACACTTGTTCTCTAACAAGTACCTATGTGTTTGGTTTGATATCTCCATATCATGACTAACAAGATTCTGTCATCAACCAACACCATAATCTAGTCTTGTGTGTCATTGTTGTCTATCTACCTTCCACAATGACATCCGACTAGGGACATAATAAGAATGTACAAACTCTTAGCATCTATATGATCTCATCGTTCAGGTCCTCAACCCGAAAGCATACGTCATCGAGTACTGTCATTCTCTAGACATTCATTATGTTCTATCATCATCTCATATGACTGAACCAGAAAGAATTGGAAGCTTGCATTTGATGTTTATCAAATCAATCTTAATGTATCCCACCAATCATCCCATGATTGGCTCTCAAGGCATACATACCAACAGTCTTTTCTAATATTGCCATCAATTTTCTATTTGAAATATTGACCTTCCTTGAAGTTTGTGGATGTTATGGTGTAGAGATGCTTAACAGCATATTTTCTCAGGATATTGTTGAATTTTATCTCATTGAAATGACATCCTCCAACTGATATGAGTGCTCTTGGAACCCCAATTCTCAAAAAAAAAATCTTATGGAATAGCTTTATCACTAATTTTGCATTTGGAGCTTGAGTGGGAATAGACTCTACCCAGTTTGATACATAGTCACACGCTACTAGGATGAACTTGTAGTTGTATGAAGAGGGGAACGAACCCATATAGTCTATGGCCCATGCATCAGAAATTTCAATCTCTAAATTGAGTTTAGTGGCATATCGTCCTTCTTTGAAATCCCTCTTGATCTTTGACACTTATCACAAGCTTTAACGAATGCATGTGCATGATGAAATAAGGTTGGACAATAAAAACCTACTTGTAGAATCTTTTTTATGGTCTTGTCTCCTCCAAAATGTCCTCCATAAGGAGAGGAGTGACATTCTAAAATCACACTTGGGATCTCCTCATTAGGAATGCATCTTGTAATCAGTCCATCTACACATTGCTTAAACAATAGAGGATCATCCCAATAGTAAAATTTGACATCATGAAGGAACTTCTTTTTTGTTGATAGGTGGCATTAGGAGGAAGGCATCTGGTGGCTATATAATTTGCAAAATTGGCAAACTGTAGTGTCACGAGCAAATTTAATGCATACAACTTCTCGATGGGCAGGTGGTCATCAATAGGAACTTTGTCTTCGATGCTTGTGGAGAGGCGTGAAAGGTGATAAACTACATTATTTTTTGTCCCCTTTTTGTCTTTAATTTCCAAATCAAATTCTTTTAACAGCAATATCCAACAGATCAGACGGGGTTTGGCATCCTTCTCGCTCATGAGATATCTAATTGCAGCATGATTTGTATAGACAATGACTTTGGAATCACAAGATATTGTCAAAACTTGTAAAAAATATAGATTATACCAAGCATCTCCTTTTCTGTGGTGGCATAATTGATTTTAGCATCATCTAAGGTCTTGCTTACATAATAAATATCATGGAGCTTATTGTCTTGCCTTTATCCTAGGATTGCCCCTATGGCATAATCAATGGCATTACACATGATTACAAAAGGATCACTTCAGTTTGGTGGCTGAATGATGGGGGCTGAGATAAGAGCATCCTTTAATCTTTGAAAGGTTACCCACATTCTTCATTGAATATAAATTCAGCATCTTTGGCTAACAAGGAGTAGAGAGGCTTTGTAATGTTTGAAAAGTTTTTTAATGAATCTTCAATAGAACCCCGCATGTACCAAAAATATTTGAACCTCTTTCACTATTATTCGAATTGGCATCTTCTCAATAGCTTCGACCTTTTCTTTATCAACCTCAATTCCTTTGCTTAAAATGACGTGACCAAGTACTACCCCTGATTGTACCATAAAATGGGACTTCTCTCAATTGAGCACAAGACTGGCCTACAAAACTTTAGTTAAATTCAACAAGAAATCATTGAAGGAATTACCACAAACACTAAAATCATCCATGAAAATTTTCATAATCTTTTCTATGAAATCAAAAAATGTGGTCATCATGCATCTTTAGAAAGTAGTGGGCGCATTGCATAACTCAGAAGGCATTTTCCTATAAGCATATGTTCAATAAGAGCATGTGAAGGTTGTTTTTTCTTGATCAGGATGATAGATAGGAACCTGAAAAAAATTTGAGTACCTATCTAAATAGCAAAAGTAAGATTGATTGGCAAGTCTCTCCAACATTAAGTCAATGAAGGGTAGGGGAAATGGTCTTTTCTTATGGCTTTATTTGATTTCCTGTAATCAATACACATTCACCACCTAGTTACTACCCTAGTTTGAATCAATTCATTATTTTTGCCTTTCATTACAATGGTTCCTCCCATTTTTAGGTACAACATGAATAGCACTTACCCAGGGGCATTGATAGGATAAATTATACCTACATCTTTTAGCTTAAAGATTTCTTTCTTAACAACTTCCATCATGTATTGATTTAACCTTGTTGGTGTCTCTCCGCAAGTCTTAGAATCTTCTTATAAGGCTATGTGGTGCATGAAAATTGAAGGGTTAATTCCTTTAAGATCATCAATGGAGTAGCCTATCACATCTTTGTACAATTTTAGTTTTTTCAACAACTTACCTTCATGCTCTTGAGTCAAATCAGCATTTATTATAATAGGGGAAGAAAATTTTGGGTCCAAGAAATCATACCTTAACCTCGGTGGGAGGGGTTCAAGTTCTACCTTTTTTTCTGGAGTGGTGGTGGTGTCACTTGCCTCCTTTCAGATTGGTACTTCATTGGATGATGAATTTTATGCAGATTCATAATTTTCTTCTTTGAGAACAATCATTGAGTCTTCTTTGTCCTCTTCACCCTCAAGATCATCAAAATCTTGTTCAATATTGGTCTCATCTTATTATAGAAAAGTATCAATGTTGTCTATCAAACAAAGATATTCTTTAGTGTTGGGTGCATTCATAGCATCATAAATAGAAAATACTAGAGCTTCCTCTCCAACTTTGATAATTAGTTTCTCTTCTATAACATCTACAATACAGCCTGTGGGTCCAAAGAAATGGTCTCCCAAAAAGGATTGGATTTGTCAGATCTTCATCATGTCTAGGACTACAAAGTTAGAAGGAATGCAGAACTTCCTTATCTTCATAGGAATGTCCTCAACAATCCCTCTAGGATATTCAATTGAAAGATCAACTAACTATATTGTCATTGAGGTTGGTTTCAAATCTCCCAAATCTAACTTTTTCCATTGAGAAAACGGAATCAAGTTGATGCTAGCGTCAAGATCAACTAAGCCTTTGTCAAAATTTGAATCTCCGATTTTACAATGGATAGTGAATGCACCTAGATCATCAAGTTTTTCTAGAAAATGATTTTGAATAATAGAGCTTATTCTTTCAGATTGCATCACTGTTTCATCTTGGTCGGACCTCCTTCTCCTTGTGAGAGTGTCTTTTGAGAACTTGGAATAAGAGGGCATTTTAGCTATTATGTCAAATAAAGTAAGATTCACATATAGCTTGTTCAAGATGTCCATAAACTTGTTGAACTTAGCATCATCTTTTGTGTTAGAAAACATGTGAGCGAAAGGAACATTAGGCTTGCAAAAAGAATCACCTTGTTGTGAATTTCCAACAGTTTTCTTCCTTTAGTTCTCAACAGTCTCCTCCATAGTTGTGTTAATAACTTCTTCATATTTCCTTTCTGATGGTGGTGAGGATCCTCCTATCACTGCTCCACTTCTTTGCATCAAGGACTTACATGTCTCTTTAGGATTCATCCCAGTTTGACTGGGCAGGAGCCAAAAGGTGTTCTTTGATTGGCTAGAGCTTGTTGATCAATCTAGTTCTCCAACATCCTGGTATGAGTAGTAAAAACATCCACTTTAGAAGAAACTTGTTTGATGGCATCTTTCATAAGTTGACCATGTTGGCAAAATTCCTCATTTTGTTTCAATTGAGCTAAAACAAAACCTTCAAGAAGAGACTCAAAATTGGACTTGGTTTGTAATTACTATTGGTTGAAGTTTCTATTAACATTATTGTTGAAACTTGGAGGATTGTTTCCCATCGGTGGCTTATTCCCCATATGTAATGGTTGTTGACCTTGAGCTTGTTGAGGATATTGAGAATTGCTGTTGTGGTAGGATAAGCTTGGATGATCACACCAAACTGGAATGTCGGTAGTGGAATATGGATTGTATATTTTTTTTCAAACTTTCTACAACATTGCATTGCTCCACATTCTCCTCATATGTGATGAAAGAAGTATAACTTGAAGAAGTTATTTGTACCATGGTTTCACTTGTATCACATATGAGATTTATCGATGGAGATGGTTGAGCACTCAACCTCTCAAACTTTAGTGTCAAGACATCTAATTTTGTAAAAATTAGATCAACATCTTCAATATCATGCTTGTTTCGCAAAACCTACAGAAGATGAGGATGGTTGATTGCTCCTTTTAGGAACTTAATAAAAAAATATTGATTGCCATGTCTTATATTATAGCATAGGCCTCCCTATAAGATTTTTTCATTAGAGCTTTGTTGGCTACAACATCTATAGACATTCTGGTGTTATAGTAGCCCATTTTAGAATGTTTGAAGAAGTAGCCAGTTTCTTAGACTATGGTGAGGACAAAGATAGTGAAGGTCTTTGAACCTTTCCCATGTATCATACAAAGTCTCTCCATCCTATTAAGAAAAGTTAGTCAGTTGGCTTCTCAACTAAGCCATCTTGATTGGTAGGAAGTACTTGTCTAAGAATACTTTAAGAAGTTCATACCAATTGTTGATGGAGTTTCTTATCAAAGAAGAGAGCCATGCCTTGGATCTATCGTGTAGATAAAATGGAAACAATAGTAGGTGTATGCCATCAGGAGCAACACCATTATACTTGAAATCCAACTACATGAATATTGGGGGAGTCCATCTAAAGTGGTTTTGTTGAATCAATTGCATGATTGTTGGGCTGATGAAGAAGTTGTTCTCTTTGATTTGTGGGTTGTTGATATCCCCATTGATGTTGATTGCAAATGTAATGACAAAATCATTGAGAGGATGGTCGTCTTCCATGATTGGTTCTTAGATGTTCGGTGAAGATAGCAGTAGAGAATGAGATGATGATAGTTGTGAGTCTTCCAAGCTTGAAGAGTCCTCACTCCTCATTGCTCGTCTACGGCTGCTAAGAGTTTGTTTGATTACTGGGTCTAGAAACACAAATGCTTGAAGACCATGCTTAGATCTTCGCATGTAGCCCTGCAAATTCACAAGAGGTGAGAACACTTAACAAATAATGGAAGATAAAACAAATGATATAAATGAGGGTGGAATGATGAAATGGGGGTGAATGATCTAGTCTTGCTTAGTAGTTAACACCTCTTACTCTAACAGAAATATATTGATGCTCCCCGTCAACGACGCCAAAAATTTGTTAGCTTAGATGTGCAAGTTTTAAAAAAACTCGAGCACTACCCTACAAGTATACGGGTGTGTGTAGTAAACGAGATCGTCCAAGGGAGCAAGGTATTGTTAGGCACAAATGTGTTAAAGTTCAACAATCTAGATTGATTTGCAAAAGTTGAGTTGGATTATGATTTACTAACTTGCAATCAAGGGAAGCAAAGAACTAAACTAAGAGGATATATATTAGATTTTAGGATATCTTGGTCATAAGATTTCACTTCCATACCATTACTCACATGCGACTATGAAATTTACATGCCAATTAACTTACAAAGGAGGTTGCCATCATCATTCACCTCCCGGGGATATGACACGGTTCTCATTTTAACATAACACTCTCATGCCTACATAAAAATTAGAACATCAACATTAGATCCTTAATGTATCCTAGCCATTCCCGTGGTCAAGGATTTGTTGCCAAGAAGAACTATTTCTTACTTCTCTACACACTCTCTTGAATCGCATAAAGAAGCATAAGACATGTAGGTTTGATGGGCAAGCAAGCATACAAGCAATTTATATCATAGAAACTCTTGGAAAAGCAAGATAACTAGCATTGATTAAGAAATTCAAGTTCACACGTGTAATGGAATGGGAGTTTCTCTCCCATGCCCAAGAAGAAGGAATCTACTCATCCATAATGATGAAACAAGGGAAATAGCTACATATTTCAGAGTTTGACATGATTAGAGAAGGAAAGAACAAAGAAATCCCAAGGAATGAAGAAGTGCAAGGTGGAACTCTATCTTGTGGATGAAATCCTAGATTACTAGTGCTTCTACTTAGACAAATTTCTCTCTCAAGAGGTTTGGAAGAGGTATAGAATCTCTTATTGTACTCCTTGAAGTAGAAATGGGAATAATTGAGGTTCTCTCTCAAGAAACCACCTCTTGTCCCAAAAATTGCCTCCTCCTTGCTCTGATCTCTTCTTTGGACAAAGTGTGCTTCAAATTGATGAGAGATAACCACTCCATATGGTTGTACTCATATTTAATATGAGGGGCCAGTTGTTTTCTAATGTTGTAGAAACTGATGGAGACACAGTGTGAACAATGGCAGACACATCGTGTCGCAGTGTGTAACTACTGGCTGGAACTACTTCTGTGAAGAGTGCATGGTGTGTTGCTCAAATACACACCATGTACTTACAATTTGAGGTCAATTTAAATGAAAGACGTGTGACGTGTCTAAATAAACACACGTCATGTGACTTGACAAGACTTTGGAATGTAGCACTTGATCGCACGAATACACCATGTTTGAGTAATGACACGTTGTGTTTTCTGCTCTCCAGCTGGGGATGTGAGTCTCTATAAAGTTACACATTGTGTGTTAATTAACACACATTGTGTTCTCTTCAAAATCTTTAAGATCAACTCCATCAAGTATGCAAACTCTTCAGAGGTCCAACTAAGGTCAAATATTGGTTGGATTATCCCCATTTCCTCGTCGATATCAAGAATATGTGATTTCAAATATAAGGTAAGTAAAACAAATAAAAAAGTGAGAAATTGAGTATGATTAGAGGCAAAATAAAGTACAAAATGGATATATATATAAATATATATATATATATATATATACATGTAAGTAGGTATATATTCAAATCCAAAGTGATGCCTCAAAATGATTTTCTGGTGTATGATGCATGGTTATGGACAAACCCTAATTGTGATTACTTTTTTCAGGTGGTTGATTATTTGTAGTTCTTAATACAGCTTGCAGGTCATTCTTTCTCTATTTTAATCCATGTGTAAATGCTTCCCACCTTATTCCCCTCAAATGTAACTCAACTTTTCTCTTACATATGATGTAATGGTATTAGGAATAGTCTAGGATATTTGTAATGACCTCACTTTCAGCGTCCCCCAATTAAGGAAAGACCTTCAAGTTGAGAGTCATTACATATATTCCCAAGGATACAAATTTAGCAAATAATAAGTAATAGAAAACAATTTCATTAATTCACAAATATTGTTTATAAAATGGTTACATGAAATTCCATTACCAAAACTATACATAGAGAAGAAGTTTCTATCTAAATCCTCCTTACTTAGATGAATGTCTTCACATGGTTTCATCTTCCTCTTCATGTCCCTTATCATGTATATCATCAAATACCTAAAACGCCGTGAAACAAAACACGGTCAGTGTGACAAATCATACCGGTATGTAGGGGAAACAATATCTCACAGATACTGATAAAAACATAATTCAACAATTAATGTTTAAGAAATCAAATTTAACATTTTCACCATGACTACCAAATCTAGGTTTCTCCACCCTCTATCATAACCCATCAGGGCCTCGTACTACATTATTCACTGTCTTCTCCTATCCAGGCTGATGACTTCATTATGACTCCCCTTATCCATGCGGGTGACTTCATCATGTCTCCCCCTATCTAGGCGGGTGAATTCTCATGTACCCCCTATTCAGGTTGGTACCAAAATATGCCTTCCCATATCCAGGCAGATGGCCTTTCCATAGATCCATAGGTGGCCTAGATTCAGGCTAGTCATGTTCATATATGATGTGATAATCATAGTCACTTTAAAGTTTGCATGGAATGAAATAAACAAATAAGCATGTTTTTTCAAACCATGCAAACAAATCTCTGGGAAACCACGTGAAACTACAACGATTATTCTTAGGCGTAGCCACATACCTTTGCCAGGCAGATTATTCAATTATACTTCAATCATTTTGTCCAATCAAGAAAATCAAGCAATCATCATGTAATATATAGTATGCAAATTCTAAAGTGTCACCATCATATTGATCACATTAAAACCCTATTCGGTCCTAATCTAGGGTTTTAGGGTTTGGTTAAGGAATAAGGGTACAAACCCTAATTCTATCGC
This sequence comes from Alisma plantago-aquatica, assembly GCA_963693085.1. NCBI lineage: Eukaryota > Viridiplantae > Streptophyta > Magnoliopsida > Alismatales > Alismataceae > Alisma > Alisma plantago-aquatica. The sequence goes on from OY856410.1 coordinate 1,051,551,861, forward strand.
ACAATTCTTTATCAGAGTTATTACTCCAACTTAGACATCATGTGTAATCCTAATTAATATATCCATCATATTTGTCATTGAGATCACTTAGATTCAATTTATGTTCACTAACCACATTGAATGTCATAAACCTTAGTATTAAAATCCTAATTCTCATATGCATGATTATACACATCAAGGATCATGAATATCATCGTTAACATCACGAGCATCTCAAATCACCATCATATTTCACATTATCAGGTAATAGTATAAAAGAGAGATTTTTAACTTATTCCACATGTTAATATTCAAAACTATGGCTTTCATATACTAATTACCTCTTTAGCACATATTACACCAATTCTAGAATTACAATGAGAATTATGTTTCAAACATATTTTATTTGCATTCCTCACATTTTTCTAAGCAACTTTCATATATAACTTATTTTGATCGGAGCATCCTAGCAATTTCTATAATTTTTACAAGCAAATCATTACTCGGACCAATCGCATTGAGCCACGTCACCATAACTTACTTGAAAAGGCAGTTGTTGGGGATCAGAAAAAGACAAGCGTGCCCTTCAGTCTTGTACATGTGGGTGGGTGCAATAGAGTCATTTGACTCTATTTCCCTTTCCTCACGCAAGACCCCGCTCCCGCTCGTACAGATGCGGCCCTCCGCTGCCGACGCCGCTACCCCGCGTTCGGGTCACACCGGCCAGTTCCACCACCAAAGAAACCATCTTTCCTCTCCTAGTATCATCAACTACTGCCGCGACCATCAAGACACAAGCTTTGTCATTCCATTCTCCTAAGTTTGCTGGCAGTTGAACTCCCTTGGTCTGCGAGTAGTGGAGCGTCGCACTGTCTGGCTGCTCCAGCCACCGCCTCCGCACCAAGGACTCTAGGTGATCCCATCCTCTCAATAGTGATGGTGGCTAGGATGAAGGGGTGGGTGCGGAGGATGTGAGGCCATTGGTGTCATTGGCGGCAGGTTTCTTGTGTTGCTTGACGACACTACTGCCTGCCTCACCAACCCAGCCTCACCAACCCATCGAAGAACCTTTCTCTCACCACCGTAGCATCTAGGGTACAATCGTGAAGCCAAGGGAAGTCTTAATTCTACATTTTGTACATGGGGAAGGAAGTACTACCTCCCACAGGGTAGAACCCTACCCTATATATACATGGTACTCTGGATCCGAAGGGTTTAGCAGGGTATGTGACCATAAATTCCTTTGTCCCCCATCCTCATGGATATGTAAAGCACTCTGAGGTTGGTACCCAGATTTCCATATTTGATCGATAGGGAAAACAAGAAAAATACTTAAACATATATTCCCTTCTCACAATTATGGCAAGAAACCTACGGGTAAGTCATGTACAATTGTCACTAGGAGCATATTTGATAAATAACATATATCCCTACCTTCCCCTCAAGTATTTCCTTTATCAACTTCAGATAAAAAGTCTTCAAGTAATGTATATAAACCATGGCACTTTATTGCATTCTAGATTGTTACATCCTTTAAAGCAATTATCAATACTTTTTCAATCCATATTTTTAAATTGGGATGTTAAAACTTATTTCTTTAGACATCTCATAAAAATAGTCACCATTATATTATGAATTGTCCTCTAATCCCAATTCTTATAATTCTCTTCCTCATTATTATTATTTTCAAGTACACAAAAAGTCAAACTGAAATATTCTTATTTGGATCCTCAACCATAGTGTTGCCAGTCTCTTCTAGATAATTATCCTTTAATTATCAAAAAGGTGACACATCTTATTTTCTTTTGGCAACTTCACATATTATTCAATGTTTCATTTATTTATTCTTAAAGGTATTGCTAGTTACAAAACCTCTTATTTATTAACTTGTGCCTCAAGCACCCATTCCACAAAGGTGTTTAACAATATTTTTCCACCAATAGTGCTTTTGGGAAAAATTACAAATGAATTCATTTATATAATTTAATTTTATAAAATTGAGGATATTACGTCCACCCCTTCTTAGAAGGAATTTTGTCCCCAAAATTCTCACCCAGTAAGCTAAATGTGAATGATAACACATCTTAGTTTCACAACTTAGGGTTAGCAACACTACTTATCGATATAAAAATTCCACACATTATGACTAATATTAGTCTTGAATTCAATTCAAGGTATATCCACATCCTCAATATGCACATGATATCAACCCTTATGATCACATTTTCATTTGTGCTTTCAGTTTCATTTGGTGATCATGGTTTCAACTAGGTTTCCAACCTATCATTCATTTATTACCACATAAGGGTGAGGTGACACCTCTAACCCTAGATCATGTCATCAAATTTTCAACTTAGGATATTCATTCTCATCCCTCAATTTTAAGCATAATACGTGTCTACCCAATTTCCCTCCCTTATAATGAGATGAAATAAGGATTTGACTGCAGTCTAAATACAAATATCATCCCATTCCAAGAGCAGAGATTGTGTATCCACACACTATCATAAAATTTCACATTTGTGGTTCAATCATTCTCAACACGACTCTAAACCATACATGTTTTTAATTCCACAATATTCTTATATTTCATAAAGCCATAACTATTCAATCATGACCTATCCAAGCCTCTGTGTTGTCCCTGCAATGGACATGGGTTACAACCTCTCGCATATGGTAGATCCTCAATAGCCCTTATGGTTCTACCCCAATGGTAGACCAAGACTTAGAGCCATATAGTCGAATGATCCTACCCCAAAGGTAGATCAAACATCGGCTCATGATAACCTGATGATCCTACCACGAGGGTAGACCAATACCTAGGTGATTGCATATACTCAAAGCTACAGACAAGGACTAGATTCTGAGCTAAATAGGCACATATCATTGAAATTGTAACAACTCCTTTCATTATTACGTGATTTTTTTTATCTTTAACATTTACACCTCAGGTGTTATGAGCCTTTTAGCCACTTCCTTGAGGTCTCTAGGGGTACATGGCTTTTGGAGTGATCCCATCCTTATGCTCTAGGGAGTGCCCCTCACATTCACCCATTGGCTACATGAACATCATGAAGGTAGCTAATCTCCTTAGACATGGGCCTTGGGCAAACGTAGTTGTTACCTCCTGACTAGATGGTCTTGTGCATTCAGGGATCAATCAACTCACAATCCCATCGGTCCATGTACCTTTAATACTCCCTACTTGACCTTAGGATTGACCTCGAGCTCTACCCTCCCCAAGGGTTTATTTATAGCACATTATTTTCATATGCAATTCTCTAAACTGGATCCCTCCATATCTTATAATGCTCTTATTCACTTTATGTCCCCTCATTAGACTCATGGAAACATTCTATGGCAACATTTCTTTTCCAGAATCGATTTCATACTGTCAGCCACACCCATAGTGACTTTTCCTCATGTTCCTCAGAGAAGGCATACTTGGGTTCATAGAATCATACTCAATATATGTGCTTTCATCTTTTATATTTAGTGACATTCATGGTCACCTCAATATTTTAAATTGATTTGGTCAACTTACCTTTTCTAGGGAAGCCTAACCTAGGGTACCTTCATGGCTCATAGGAGGAAATTAGGCTCTCTAGCCACAACCTGGCCCTAAGGTCTAGGTTTTTCCTCCCTCATAGGCCATCTTCCCACTCTTGGGTTGATCCACCCCAGGTTGGCACACTATCCCTAAAGGTTTCATATTTTCATCTTTATGCATTAATTAATTACTTATTTTTTTATTATAACTTCTCAACCCTTGTTTGCTCAATCTCTGGATACCCTTTCATGGGGTTTGTCCATGTAGTGAACTTGGGCCACCTTCCCCTCTAGGGGCTTGTTGTCTATGTCATCCTTCCCCTCTAGGGTCTTGACCTTCTATGATCTTCCCCTCTAGGGGCTTGATCTTAGTCATCCAAACTTCCAGAGATAGCATGAGGGGTTCGAGCAAGTTATATTCATATTTCCATTTCCTTGTATGGCTGTTGATTACTCATGTATATATGTATGAATTTTCTTTCTAACTTCTCGACTTAATCTCTACGGGACACTCCCTCTCTGGAATAATCATGTGGGGAACCCTCTCTTCAGGGTAAGTCCCTGCAACGGACATCATACATAAGCCCTAGCCCAATCACCTATCACTATAGTGGCAATCATACATAGGCCTTGGCCTGAGGTGATTATCCCTTTTGGTCCAGATCATTGACCACCATAGTGACCATACATAGGCCCTCTTGACCCAAGGTGATTAGATAGACCCGATCATACATCCCACATGTATTGCATACATCCATTTGAGTTAGTTGAGCAAGTTATATTATATCACATGTTCTTCATAAATTTCTTAAAAGATTTCTTATAAATGTCTTGTTCCACATGAACATGTGGATGGGAGACTAAGTCACTTAACTCATTTATATTCATATTCTTTCACATGCATCCTTCATGCACGAGTTACCAAAAATATTTATATTCTCTCTTTCCTCTTACTGTAATTGAGTTCATATGGGTAGGGTACCATATCGCCACACTATCCACATTTCTCATGATTAGGGTTTTAGGGTTAGAATTAGGTACTATACCCTGCCTCTTAGGGTTTTCATGTCCCTTGACCCACTAGGGTTCTTCTAAACCAACCCTAGTCCCCACTAGGGTTAGCCTCCTTATATAACGCTTTCTCTCCACTTGTACATTATTATTTCCATAATTACATGAACAATATTATTTATCATTACATATGCAATAATTAACAGAGGATGACTTCATCCTACTTCTTCTCAAAATCCTAACTTGAGATGAGGAGAGAAATTCCTTTTAGGGCTTATTAAGCAAGAGGATGAGAAGTGGATGAAAGAGATGAGATGAAACCCTAAAGGTATTTTACTTCGGGCAAAGACTTCTGACTTTGTCTAGGCAGGATGCATGGGTCTGGGAGTCCTCGTGAGCCGACTAGAGGTGCGGAGGAAAATATTACCAGCCCCCGGTCGTGGTCCCTTCTAGACACCATCATCTTTATAAAATACCCTAATAATTCCCTCATATTTCTACAGATTATTTGAAATTATAAACTATTAATTACTATTTGAAAAATATGGGGCTCTAATACTAAATGTAACGACCTCACTCTCTGTGTCCCCCAATTAAGGAAAGACCTTCAAGTTGAGATCCATTACCTATATTCCCAAGGATCCAAATTTAGCAAATAATAAGTAATAGAAAACAATTTCATTAATTCACAAATATTGTTTACAAAATGGTTACATGAAATTCCATTACCAAAACTATACATAGAGAATAAGTGCATATCTAAATCCTCCTTACTTAGATTAATGTCTTCACATGGTTTTATCTTCCTCTTCATGTCCCTTATCATGTATATCATCAAATACCTAAAACGTCGTGAAACAAAACACGGTTAGTATGACAAGTCATACTGATATGTGGGGGAAACAAGATCTCATAGATAATGATAACAACATAATTCAACAACAAATGTTTAACAAACCAAATTTAACATTTTCACCATGACTACCGAATCTAGGTTTCTCCACCCTCTGTCATAACCCCTCAGGGCCTCATACTATAGTATTCATTGTCTTCCCCTATCCAGGTGGATGACTTCATCATGTCTCCCCCATCCAGGCGGGTGACTTCACCGTGTCTCCTCCTATCCAGGTGGGTGACTTCTCGTGTACCCCCTATTTAGGCTGGTACCAAAATATGCTTCCCCTATCCAGACAGATGGCCTTTCCATAGATCCAGAGGTGGCCTAGATTCAGGCTAGTCATGTTCATATATGATGTGATAATCATAGTCACTTTAAAGTTTGCATGGAATGAAATAAACAAGCAAGCATATATTTTCAAACCATGCAAATAAATCTCTGGGAAACCACGTGAAACTACAACGATTATTCTTAGGCATAGCCACATACCTTTTCCATACAGATTATTCAATTATACTTCAAGCATTTTGTTCAATCAAGCAATCATCATATAATCTGCAGTATGTAAATTCTAAAGTGTCACCATCATATTGATCACATTAAAACCCTATTCGGTCCTAATCTAGGGTTTTAGGGTTTGGTTAAGGAATGAGGGTACAAATTGTAATTTCGTCGCATAATTCTTTATTAGAGTTATTAATCCAACTTAGACATCATGTGTAATCCTAATTAATATATCCATCATATTTGTTGTTAAGATCACTTAGATCCAATTTATGTTCACTAACCACATTGAATGTCATAAACCTTAATTTCAAAACCGTAATTCTCATATGCATGATTATACACATCAAGGATCCTAAATATCATCATTAACATCATGATCATCTCGAATCACCATCGTTGTTCACATTATCAGGTAATAATATAAAAGAGAGATTACAACATATTCCACATGTTAATACTCAAAACTATGGCTTTCATATACTAATTACCTCTTTAGCACATATTACACCACTTTTAGAATTGCAATGAGAATTATGTTTCAAATATTACAAAAAAAATCATTACATGGACCAATCTAATCGAGCCACGTCAGCATAACTTACTTGAAAAAGTAGTCATTGGGGATCAGAAAAAGACTAGTTTGCCCTTCAGTCTTGTACATGCGGGTGGGTGCAATAGAGTCATTTGACTCTATTTCCCTTTCCTCACGCAAGACTCTGTTCTCGCTCGTATGGATGTGGCCCTCCACTGCCGGCGTCGCTACCCCACGTCCGGCATCACCACCAGATCCATCATCTCTCCTCTCCTAGTATCATCAGCTACCACCGCCACCATCAAGATGCCAGCTTTGTCACATCGTTCTCCTAAGTTTTCCGGTAATTGAACTCCCTTAGTCTGCGAGTAGTGGAGCGTCGCTGCGCACTGTCTGCCTTCTCCAACCACTACCTCTGCACCAAGGACTCTAGGTGGTGCTTCCGCCAGGGTCCCATCTGCTCAACAGTGATGGTGAAAAGGAGGAAGGGTGGGTGCGGAGGATGTGAGGCCATTGGCGGTAGGTTTCTTGTATTGCTTGATGGCACCGTTGCCTGCCTCACCAACCCAACCTTGCCAACCCTTCAAAGAACCTTTCTCTCACCACCGTAGCATCTAGGGTACGACCGTGAAGCCAAGGGAAGTCTTGGTTCTACATTTTGTTCATGAGGAAGGAAGTACTGCCTCCCATTGGGTAGAACCCTACCCTATATATATATACATGGTACTCTGGATCCGAAGGGTTTAACAGGGTGTGCGACCATAAATTCCTTTGCCCCCCATCCTCATGGATATGTAAAGTACTATCATATTAGTAGCCATGTTTCCATATATGATCGATAGGGAAAACAAGGAAAATACTTAAACATATATTCCCTTCTCACAATTATGGCAAGAACCTACGAGTAAGTCATGTACAATTTTCACTAGGAGCATATTTGATAAATAACATATATCCCTACCTTCCCTTCAAGTATTTCCTTTATCAACTTCAGATAAAAACCCATGAATTAATGCATATAAATCATGGCACTTTATTGCATTCTAGATTGTTCTTTTATCCCTTTCCATGATACATCCTTTAGAGCAATTATCACAACTTTTTTCAATCCATATTTATAAATTGGGAGTTAAAACTTATTTCTTTAGATATCTCATAAAAACATTCACCATTATATTTTGAAATGTCCTCTGATCCCAATTCTTAGAATTCTCTTCCTCATTATTATTATTTTCAAGTACACAAAATGTCAAACTAAAATATTCTTGTTTGACTCCTCAACCATAGTGTTTCCAATCTCTTCTAGGTAATTATCCTTTAATTATCTAAAAGGTTACACATCTTATTTTCTTTTGGCAACTTCACATATTATTCAATATTTCATTTATCTATTTATTCTTAAAGGCATTGTTATTTAAAAAACCTCTTATTTATTTAACTTGTGCCTCAAGCACTCATGCCACAGAGGTGTTTGTCACTATTATTCCACCAATGGTGCTTTTGGGAAAAATTACAAATTAATTCATTCATATAATTTAAAATTGAGGATATTACAATATTTGATATCAAACTTGGTGGGCATCAAGAAAGATGAATGCAAAACAATCATTAACAGCGATGGATCATCCATGGTGGCTACTCATGATTGAAGAATCTAAGGATCAAATGTTTATCATCTCTTCTTTACACATATAATGCAAGAAACTTTAGATAACCTCAACCTTCCATTATCTTGGAAAGATTGTTCTAGGAGCCGATAATCATAACATTTTATGTTTATCTCTTGTAGTGCTTTTATATATATGATATATAATATATACATGTGAGGTGCTTGGACATGTATATGTTTAAAACAAAATCCCTCAACAAGTATTAAGCCTAAGATGCTTTCCAACATGTAATACACATCAAGGCCTCAAACAATTTGTGTGGGCTCACCAAAGAGAGGTGTATTATCATCTTGGTGAGGTGTAAGGTAAACGAGTGGGTCTGCCAAAGTAGTAGGGTACACAGTCTTTATCAGTATCCGTAGTTGGGTTTGGATTAAATAGGTAACCTTAACAGGGTTAAATGCCTATAGGCATGCATATGGGTGTTATATATGATGGAATTTAATGATGGTTATTACCATACATGCAAGGGTTGCATATAATGCAATTGGCAAAAGATGCCTACCTAAATAATTGAGTTATGAGCTGTCAGACAAAGTTGACTCATGATTAAATAAAATATGGACACCGGCCCACTAGAAAGTTATTTGTTTGAAATTTACAAATTAATAGTGAGGGCTATTAATTGGAATAAAATATTGGGAGTAAACACTTAATTAAATGCCTAATCAAAGTTTTTTCAAATCAAAAATTTTAATTCTTGCTTATTTTTCTTTGTAGATCACATGGCAAATAACAATAACCTCTCATTGTGATCAGTCCTTGAGATTGAAAATCTCAATGGGAGAAATTTTGTGGATTGGTACCAAAACTTGAGAATTTTTCTCAAGCATGTGCACAAGCTCGACATACTAGATCATGATGTTTCGAAAGAACCCACTCCCAATGTGCCAAAGGTTGAAAGGGATGCATTTAAGATTTATTCCAATAATTCTAATGATGTGGCAATCCTCATTCTAGCATCCATGGTACTTGAGCTACAGAGGCAGCATGAGAACATGGAGGCCTTTAAAATGATTGAGCAATTCAAAGGTTTGTTTGAAGTCCAAGCTAGACGGAAGAGGTATGATGTATCAAAGGCATTATTTCAAAGCAAGCTGGCAGAGGGAGATTCATTTGGTCCTCATGAACTCAAGATGATTGAGTATGTGGAGAACTTAGAGCGAACAAGTTTTCCCATGGACCCAGAGTTGGCCCCAGATTTGATTATACAATCATTTCATGAATCATACAACTAATTTGTAATGAACTTCAACATGAATGAAATGGTTAAATTGCTACAAGAACTAGTCAACACGTTGCCTACTGTTGAACTAAACATGAAGAAGGCCAAGACTGGATTTATGTTGATGAAACAGTAAGACCAAGGAAAGAAATAAGCTAAGAAAGGTTCTTAGCCTAAGTCGCAATCTTCTGCTCTGAAGGAAAAGGGAGGTGTGGGTAAGAATGTCAATGGTCACCACTGTCATAATCTAGGACATTGGAAGAGAAATTGCCCATTCTACCTAGAGGAACTTAATAAGTCAAAGGGGATAGAGATATCCACCTCAGCTATACACGTTGTTGATATTACTTATCTACTTCTTCATCATGGATATTGGATATTGAATGTGGATCTCACATATGTTGCAATATGCATGATCTAAAAAGAAGTAGAAACCCTAAGAAGGGAGTTGTGCAACTATGAGTCGCTAATGGGGAAAAGGTTTCTACTGTGGTTGTATGAACATATATATAGTTTATCTCTACCCTTGAGGATTATAATATAATTAGAGAATTGCTATTATGTACCTACCATAAGTAGAAATATTATTTCTTTTTCTTGTTTGGACAAGAAGTGTTTTATATTCCAGATAAAGAATGGAGTTTGCTATATACTTTTCGATGATATGTTTTTTGGTAGTGGTGCAATGTATTATGGTCTTTATCTATTAGATCTTAAGATGCATGTTTATCATGTAAATACCACACGACTTAGAATGCATGACTCAAACATAAATACCTCTGTATTGTCACTTAGGACATATAAAATAGAAGCACATTTCTAAAGACCATATGGATGGATAATTAGACTCATTTAATTTTGAATCTCTGGGGACATATGAATTATGTTTGTTGGGTAAGATGGCAAATGTGGCTTTTATTGGAAACAATGAGAGGGTAACTAAACTTTTAGAACTCATACATAATGATGTAAATGTAGTCTTTTTAGTTCGACATCTAGAGGAGGGTATCAATAGGTAATTGTTTTTACTGATGATTTCTGTATATATAGATATGTGTATCTCACAAAACACAAACCAAAAAGCTTTGAAAAGCTCAACGTATTCAAGAATGAAGTTGAGAACCAACTTGGAAAAAATTAGGATGCTTCGATATGATCGAGGTGGTGAATATTTGAGTCAAGAGTTCGAGGACCTTATTAAGGAGTGTGGTATTTTATCACAATTGACTCAACCTGGAGCACCACAACATAATGGTGTCTTAGAGAGAAGGAAATGCACATTGTTGGACATAGTGTGATCCATGATGAGCCAAGTCAGACTTCCTAATACTTTATGGAGACATGCACTAGAAATTTCCATGTTTACACTTAATTATGTTCCTTGTAAGTTAATTCCAAAGACACCATATGAGATATGGAAAAGGAAGCATCCCAATATGTCTTTCATGAAGGTTTGGGCTTATGAAGGTTATGTGAAGCGTTCATTTCCTAAGAAATTGGGACCCAAATCTGACATGTGTTGTTTTGTGGGGTATCCCAAGGAAACTAAAGGATACTATATCAATATTCCTTCCCAAACTAAAGTGTTTGTTGCTAGAATGGTGCCTTCTTAGAGAAGGAGTTCATCTCTAAAAATACCAGTGGGAGGAAAATAGAATTTGAAGAAGTTAGAGATAAACATAATGACAATGAATGTGAAGAGGAACATGAGGAGGCATGACAAGTAGTTGTGACACATCTGCCCCCTCAACAAGCAAAGGAACCTCTTAGATCTAGTAGGATTTGCCATGGGTCTAACAGATCTAGGTTTCTCATGACTCAAAATGGTGATGTGTTAATCATGGATTATGATGAGCCAACCACCTATAAGGAATCTATGGAGGGACCAAGATCTAGTAAATGGCTTGAGGTCATGATATTTGAAATGGACTCCATGTATACCAACAAGGTATGGACCTTGGTGGAACCACCTAAAGGGGTAAAACCCATTAGGTGCAAATGGGCCTTTAGGAAGGAGGCTGACATGGATGGAAATGTACATACCTACAAAGGGAGATTATTCACTAAAGGTTTCAAACAATTTCAAGGTGTTGACTATGATGAAACTTTTTCATCAATAGCCATGGTCAAGTCCATTAGGATCACGCTTGCCATTGCAACATACCATGACTATGAGATCTAGTAGATGGATGTCAAAACCAAATTCCTTAATGTGAATCTTATTGAGGATGCACACATGATACAACCCGAGGGTTTTGAATCTCCAAAGGATGTTGGAAAGGTATATAAGTTGTAAAGGTCAATATATGGATTGAAATAAGCATCCAAAAGCTAGAATCTTCATTTTGATGAATCGGTGAAAGAGTTTGGCTTCATCAAGAATGAATATGCACCTTGTGTTTACAAGAAGGTTAGTGGGAGCATTGTAGTATTCCTCATATTATATGTGGATGACATACTACTCATGGGAAATGATATTCCAACTCTACCAAAGGTGAAGATGTGGTTAGGAAATAGTTTCTTAGTGAAAGAATTATGAGAAGGCACCTACATTCTAGGTGTTAAGATATATAGAGATAGATTTAAAAGGCTTCTTGGTTTAAGTAGAAGTACATTCGTTGACAAGGTGCTAAACTGGTTCAGCATGTAAGAGTCTAATAAAGGAAACTTACCCATGTCTCATGGGGCAAGTATTTATAAGGAAAGTTGTCCCAAACCTTAGGAGGAGAGGGACCGAATGAGTAAGATTTCATATGCCTCTACAAATTGGATCTATCATGTATGCAATGTTATGTACACGTCCAAATGTTTCATATGCCTTGAGCATAACGAACAGATCAGGTGAACCCAGGTGAAGACCACAAGACTATAGTGAAGAACATACTTAAGTACTTTAGAAGAACTAAGAATGCATTCCTAATATATAGAGCTGAGGAAGAGTTAGTTGTAAGGGATTACAATGACACATGCATATTAACTAACAAAGATGGTTATTGATCACAAAATGGTTATGTGTTTTGCCTTAGTGGTGGTGATGTCAGTTGGAAGAGTTCCAAGCAAGTGACAATAGCTGACTCTACCAAAAAAAATTGAGTTTATTGTTGCATCAGATGGTACAAAGGAAGTTGCGTGGATGAAGAAGTTCATCGGCAAACTTTGAGTTGTTCCTAGCATTGCTGACACATTAGAAACATATTGTGACAACAATGGGGATACCACGCAAGCCAAAGAACCCAGATCGCACTAGCATTCCAAGCATATTATTCGACGCTTCCATCTCATATGAAATATTGTTAAGTGAGGGGATGTGAATATTAGTATGGTACTGTTAGAGAGCAATATTGATGATCTCTTGATAAAGGCGTTGTCACAATATAAGCATGATGGTTATGTTAGATCACTTGGTATTAGATACATGAATGATTGATTTTAATGCATGTAGGAGACTATCGGTGTATATGCCCTAGAATCCAATCATTACATGATGGCTATCGTGATATTATGCACTTTTGATTTGGTTAATAAAGGAAATTCCAATTTATTGATGCACATTTAATTACTATGATGCTATTGTACATAATAAATGTCCATAGAATAATTGATTCAAATCCATGGGACTTCAAGTACGTGACTTGAACATGAGATCCTAATGGATGCTAAGAAAATATTCTAAAATGTCCCTAGTCAAGTATTATTAAGGAGTGGACAACAATTACAAATGTTAGACCAATATCTTTGGTGACTGGTGACAATGTCTCATGAGTCATATGTATTGGGTACCAAGTCAAACACATAGGTACTTGTTAGATAACAAGTAAACTAGACATACCCGCCTTGAGAGTCATGGATCATTATATGATAGTCATAATCAACTCTTAAAATGTGATAGTGGTGTTGTGGTCCTTCGACCTGAAGTCACTACAATGGTAATATGAAAATCGTCATGCTTTGACACTACCCAGCGTGATCTTGAAGAAGGCTGCCATAAAGGTAGTGATTCGGTGTGATGAGAACCATGTTACACATTGCAAGTGATGTAGAAGGAATTTTTTCCTCCCATATAACAAGAACGATATCCAAGACCTCTCTATTATTGAGGCTAGAGAAATGCATGGCCATGCTCGTGTGAGTCAATATGTGATATTGTGCTCATATATATCTTACTAGTTTGCTTGGAAATAAAGGAAGTTAGGTTGAATGCAATGGGGATGATCTGTCCATGCCTTTAGTTCAGTCGAGATATCTCTGACAAAAGGATTATATCACATGGTAACATTGGTCATTGTTGGTTTAGTCTTGTCCAACTAATCCTAATACTTGGGTAGCAATTATGTGTAGCTAGACATCACTCATTGCTTATCGATCATAATATTGATTGGTAAATCCACTACCAATGCAATATGGTGCCTATAGGGTCACACACATAGAAATAGCTTGACGAAAGGATGAATTGGACCTTATTAAAATTATTATAATAAATATAGGGACCCGGAAGTAAGTTTTATGGACCAAAATAAAATATAAACCTAAATTTTAAAAATAACTCAGGAAGCCCACAACCTGGACAAATAAGGATTAGGAAACCCTAGCTCTCCACTCCTCTATATATGATATGAGAGAAGGCCTTGGGGCACACACTCGAATTCTGTCATTGTTGCCTCCAAGGTTTCAGAAACCCTAAGAGCAACTTGGAGAGAGAAAATGGGGAGATGGAGACTAGTAACTCTAGCCATATTCAAGCACTCATGTGGATACCTTGGAGACAAGTCCACAAAACAAAGTCTTTCTAGACATGTATCTTCACCTACAACATGTGAATCAAGGTGACTGTAGATTGACACCATCTGTCACCGTCGTGGATGACAGAACAACATGTTTTACACAACATGAAACTCAAGGAAGTGCTCCCTAATAGAACACCACGATATGCCACCTAAGTCACACATGTCGAGGTGTTGATTCTCTGTGGAAGAATAATGCAATCTGTGGTGCTTGTGCACAGTGGAATGATGTGATCCACCAAGGGGTTGACTTCAGGATCAAATTTGGGTTTAATAGAGCCCTATCTGCGACCTTGGTATTTATCCCAGCAACTGACAGATTCCCATGATCTGACACCTACTTTCATTGGCGGATTGCCATGATCTGCCAATGAAAAATTATTTTTCTGCACACTTCCCAAGGTGACTATGAGAGTGCTAGAAACTTGGGAAAGGAGTTTTGATTGCTGATACGGCAAGGTTTAAAGGAGGCATAGTTGGAGGGTCTAGATTTAGACTGAGCACTACAAGTGGAATCGTTGGAAGCTATTATATGATAAGGTATAAACTTGTAAACCCTAGTATAGTTTTGTTGCATTTCCTAGTTCATGCTCGAATGATTTTTGGAAAAAGTTTATTCTGATTTTGAACCACCATACTCTGGAAATTGTATTTTGAAGCGATTTATACACTTTTCCATGCCATCTTTTCCTCTATTTAAGTGTTGATCAACGAGCATTCAATAATATCATCATGGAAAGATCCTAGGAGAATTCTAGATAGGAGTCATTGAGATCTCCCACTTCACATCATTGATACTATTTGAGTGCCTCACCATTGAGGTGCATCACCAATCAGTTGCAGCTTCTCCTCATTACTATAGATGCCAACATGTAGGAAGAAGTAATTGCACTTGAGTAGCCAATGTTCTAGTGGTTCCGAACCATCATACTCTAGAAATTGTATCTTGAAGCAGTCTAAATTGTTTGCCATGCCATCTTTTTTAAGGACCCTGACCCAAATTTTGGGCTAACCCTATTTGTTTTGCTTAGGTGAGTTGCTTAGCTCCTTTCTCTAATCATTTGAGATGTAATTACGGCAAGTTGGGGGTTGATGTGCAAGTTTGCCTAGATTGTTTCTTCTCTCTCTTGGAATCATCTAGAGGAGAGAGGAAGTTTTGGGTGCCTTATTTTGGCCTTGGTTGAGTGGTGACATCCTTGGTGATGTTTTGGGCACATGTTTGAAGTGTTCTTTGCTCTTTAGAGTGTTGTCTCAGGCTTGAGAGCATTGGTAGAGCCTTGTATCAATTTGTGGTTGCCTTGAAGAGGCTTGGTATCGATTGAGGGTGTCTTGAGGGATATCCTATCAGATTGTGGCACCTTGAGGACCACCATATTGGGTCGTGGTGACTCTAGGAGTAGTTCCATATCGAGTTGTGACCTAGGGTTCATCCCTATCAATTTGACCCTCCTTAGTGACCTAGTTGGTGAGACTTAGGTTCTATCACCTTGTTGCATAGCATGGCATGTGTCCCATCTTCTTGGACAAGTGTTTTCAAGGGTTATAAGGTGGTGACACCTTTCCCTTGTTCTCTCTCTCTTCAGCCATGTATATATCTCTTCCTTCTCATGTAAGTGAATCCTTTTAGGAATCCTTGATTGCTCTCCTTTGTGGCTGACCTTGAGCTTGAAGAACCTCTCCCTTGGAGCTTGGTGGGTGAGCTAGAATTTTGTGGTGCTTTCTTTCATCTTCTTCCTTGGTAAGCCATGGTTTTATAGCTTTCCTTCTCTTCTTCTTTCTTCTTCTCGACCATGGACCTTGGCACCTTCTTTTCTCTCTTTTGCTTTCTTGACCATGGTTCTATCTTTCTTCTTGGAGGTGTAGTTGAGATCGAGCTAGGAGGACCTTCTTCTACATTGAGCTTGGGAAACTTGGAGCTTAACCTTGGAGCTTAAAGCTTGGTGGTTGTTCTTGAGGCGAGTTATATAACTCTAACCCTACTTCGTTATTATCACCTTTCTATTTGTTATCTTACTAGTTATCTTTAGCTCGTTATCTTTTACTTGCTAGTAGTTTTCTTAGTAGCCTTGTGTTTGGTTTTGAGAATAGAACTATGTTAAGTAGATGCCATGAGATGCACCTTTCTTTTCATTGGTAGTGTTGACATCTTGAGGTAGAAGATGACCAAACTGATATGAATCATGGTATGCTAATCGATATGATGTGCAACCCGACATGCAAACTGGTGTGCCTTGTCTAGGTCGATATGCTTCCTATGATGGGATGTGTTATGATCTCATGATGCCTTGTGAAGAAGAGCATAGAGTCTCCATGTTTCTATTTTTCTCCTGGAGCCGACATGGGTAACCCTAATCCGATATGCTTGCAACCCGACACACCTTGTTAGCCGATACATCTTAGCTCGACACATCTTATTTAGAAGTGAGAAGCACCTACCTTGTGGCCTAACTGATACCACCAACCCTAATGGCTGATACCTTATAGAGACCTATGTGGTTGATACCCTAGTTGATGGGTAGGCTGATACCCTAGTTAATGGGTAGGTCGATACCCTAAGAGATGGTGTAACCGATACACCTTCTTCATGTACCTCTTGACCGATATCCTTGTTGTGCCTTGGCTGATACACTCTCATGGAGGTGTTGTGCCCGATACAAGGTGATGATGAACTGATATCTTTTGTGATGAATTGATACTCACCTTTAAGTTGGTAGGTCAATGCCCTACCTAGGCTGGTTGCCCCGTATCTAGGGTTAACCGATACACTATCTTAGTGTGATGACTGATATCCTACCTAAGGGTGGTGACCGATACCATATCTTAGTGTGGTGGCCGATACACTACTTTAGTGTGGTGAGTGATACCCTAACCCTAACCTATACCCCTATGTGGTGTAGTGATGCATCTAGTTGATGCTAGGGCTATGAGGTGTGATGTGATACTCTATGGTGATGGTTGAGTCATACCATGTTGATGTTGGTATTTCATGATGATGATGTAATATTACATGGAGGAGTTGTATGTGTGATGTGAATGTTATGTTCCTAAACTACATAACATGTTTTATAATGATAATGAGAAACACACTTCTATGTCTCATAACATATCTCATAATGATGAGGGAAGTGGGGATTTAAAAAGGGTTGATGATCCAACCTTGTAAACCCTAATTGGGTAAAGTGAAACCCTAATGGTTATAATGTAAAGTGTATGATGTTAATGTATGGCATGAGTTTTATGAGATAATGATGATGTTTTGCCTTCTTGTTATCAACTTCTAACCATGCAGGTGATATTGATTGATGTACATAGCTAGGTATGAGCTATGATGGTTATGTTGTGATGGACATTAGTCCTTGTGATGGACATGTGGTCCTTAATTGTGATGGACATTGGTTCTTGAGAAGGACATATAAGTGATAACATGCATAAAATGATAATGTGATTCAGTATGTTCTGGTGATGGGACATACCCTATTTTTGTAGATCTTATTTAGAGATTATATGTTGTAACTTGATCGATGCTTAAAGTTGTTGAAATTGATCTAATTAATCAAGAGAAATATAATAGTGTAGTTGCCTTGTGCCCATAGATCCATTCTAGTGTCAGCTTTATTGTTGGATGGTGAAATGATTTTAACTCGGAGCGCATATTTTTGAATATGTGGGGTACAAGTTGAGTAATTCCTTGTATCCTTAATACATGATGTGTGAGACGGCCATACGTGATCCGATCTCGGTGTGATATGGATGGCCACGCGTGAGCCACTCCTTTTGTTAGAACAACCATCAGTGAGCCTATTATTCTAGTGTTGTACCTATACCAAGGCGGGCTAGTTATGTTTATATATATGTGGATGGCCATGTGTGAGCTAATCCCTGATCTTGGCTATATGCCAATGTTGCAGTTGACTAATATGACTCTGTGGTGTTTTCTCTTGTGCTGACCAAGAGGTGTGGTTAGGTCATGGATTTCGGCTCTTCCATTAGACCTTTTGTGGCACTGACTTTGACTATATACATATAGTGGTTAGTTGGATTGTATGGTATGATTCAAATCCTCAGGGCATAATGAATATGTAATCAGCCGTGTAGTACAATTGTATAGGATCAAATATGAAAACATTGGTTGAGGCCTTACTTGATCATTATAAAATGTTGTTGGTAGAAAATATACATGTTCTTCATATTCCTTTTTAAATATTAAGATGTTTCATAATTCATCAGTAGTTGTCCTTTTTGTTATTTATACTACTGCTCAGTTAATCTTATCTGTGATAATAATAGAGTGGGCGAAGAGTTATATCTCTTGCTGGGACTATGTGTCTCACCCCATTGGTTAACATCCTTTTTAGGTGGAAAAGCACGAGAAGGTAGAGATCATGCAGAGGAGGTTGGGCAGCAGCCATAGGAACAGTAGCTAATAAGGTTGGGAGTGTTGCTGGTTGTTTTTGTTGATAGATTCCTTGAGTCGTCCATATACACTCGGGTCCTTGGAGAATGTTTTGTAGATGTTTTGTGAATGTGTACTCCTTATGTGCTTGTTGTATATTGCTATGATGGGATCATGTATATATGTTCTAGAACAGTACCTTTATTATAGGTTGACAACATGTTTTGCGGATGTTTGAGGCATGAAAGTGCTCATGTGTAAAGTTTCTTGCTATATGGTGGTTTTATGCAAAAATATTTTAGGTTTTTAGCATTTTCTGTTAATAAGTCTTTAATCTCTTTCCACTGTGGTGTTTTGAGTAATCTCGTTTCACTTTCGCGGTGGCGCGGGGTGCCACTCACGACATATTTGACTCTCTTAAAGTGTTGATTAGCATATGCCTCCTCCTTTACTTTCTTCTTTCATTTGGTGATGCGGAGCTTCATCAACTCGTGAATAACCACATCAAGTTTCTGGGTGATACTTTTCATGCCCTTCTCATGATGATCCACCAAGTCACATATTGGGTTGGTCTCAATGATATCCATGGTTCACAAACAAATTGTTTGTTTGTAGAGGAGATCCACCGAGGGGGTTGGGTGGTAGTGGTTGGTGGAAGGAGCATGTTCTGATACCACTTAACTATCAACAATGGAGAAGCAATGTGATTGTCTTCTGTGGCCTATGATTCACCATATTCCTGCTTAGAAGCGGGCCCCCATATCATGAAGCGGGAGTAGTTTGCTAAATGGAAAGAATGTTTGATGCTTGTAGTGAGTTTGTTATTTATAATAATAGGAGAGTATTACTAGGTTCCATACATAATTTGTTACCCTGAGGACAAGTGCGGTTGTGCTTGCAATAGTAAATGCTATAGCTAAGAAGCCAAAGGCCTCACATTGGAAAAGGGAAAAAGGAAAGTGGCCAATGACCTTATGCTAAGGTAGGTGAACTGCACATGAGCCAAGTATATCATGAGGGTAGGAGTTCCCATAAATCTACCCAAGGTATACAAGATCCTTGGAGATCTTGATAACGATTTTTCTCATGAGAAACTACTTTGGTTCCTCACTTCTAGAACCTTACCATCAGACTTACTATTGTAGGTTCATAAAAGGGACATAGTATCCCCAGGAATCACAAGACATGTATGACGTGTTTTTTAGCCTTAAGCAATGTCTGTGAGTGCATCAGGTTCTCTAAAAGCCCGAAGGTGGCTCAAACATATCTCCTTGACCATGCCCTCTTCTTGAAAGATATGGCATTTACAACCTATTCCTATTATTCTAAAAGAGCAATGAGCCTTTGGTTGAGATTGCAAGGCTATGTGGTTCAATTTTACTTGCATCAAACCTTTATGCTGGTCCTTTTGCTCCCTGTCCCTTTTTATTGGACAAGAATACTCATACACAATGATGAAGAAGAAACATGGACCGGGTTGTCAATCTTTATAAAGACCTTTCAAAAAACCCATGAGTTAGTTTGACATCTTTTTTAAACAATAAGTACATGATATCACCTTGATTTAATTTTAGGATAAGCAAGAATCTATATTTGAGGGGATTTGATGATGTGAAATCTAGAAATTTATACTATTTTATTCCCACAATTTTTATATTGGATTGAACATCTTATTTTAGTAAAAAATATGTCTTCTAGATTTTTAGCCTCATATTGTTCTTTTATGTATTTTGTATGTCTATATGAGGATCTAACAAGATAATGAATTTCGTTCCAAAGTTGTGTAACCAATACATCTTTTCAGGTTCCTAAGCACTCTAAGATGATCTGAAGCCTCAACCAATCAACTCAGTCAATAGTTGATCCAATTCATGTTAAGAACTCCTTTCAGCATCACACTGCATAGCTAATTGATTGAACTTTATCAATCAGTGGATAAGGGAGAACCACCCAGAACTAGCATGCATGAAATATCAATTCATCTTTTATTGTTTCAGTTGGCCTTCGAGGAGTGAATTGATCTAGGGGCTTCACTGAGTGTTAGTCAATCGATTGACCCACCAATTGATCAATTGGAAATTTCTTCTATGACACTGAAGATCCGTCTTCACCAAGACCGTTCAATTGAATGGCCTTCAGTCGCCTGAATGGTGATTTGATCTACCAAATAATCATGAGAGGGCAATTAAGTAAGTACTCTCTAGTTGATTGATCCATGCTTCTAAATGATCTATTGACCTTCAAGTTGACCGATTGACATACCATCTAGTGAAGACCCACACTGCCAACTAATTGACTCAAACATTAGGTAAACCATTGGCCATACTGCCACATGTCTTCGAGTGATTAGGGTTTCAACCCCAATTCCCATTCACTGAGGCCTTAATATCCCAAATACTATAAATAGACCCTCTTGTAGACACCATAGGGTTCCTATTCACATCCCAACACATATGTCCAAGAGTAAGAAGATGCCCCTAGAGTTGAGAAGAAGATAAGCAAGAAAAGGGTTTATAGTAGAAGATTCTTCAACAACCATAGTGCAGTAATTTAGAGATTCATGCCTATACACCACATAGTTCTTCATGTTTTTCATATTTGCATCTTTTCTTAGCATGTATACTTATTCATTTCTTAGTTTTTCTATCATAACTGTGTATAATAGTGAGTAGTCGCTTAATTAGGCTTGAAGAGTAGCCCCTTGAGCAATTTGTAATCTTTATTATGTTTCATAACTGAAAGAAACTTCTTTATGATACAATTTCATATATTCCTTTATCATTGATATGATCTAATGCTTGATCACCATGCTTTCTTGTTTTGTTAATTTGATTATTGCTTGAGAGAACTAATGCTTATTTGGGATGGAGAACTTTGAGTGGTGATTTCTATCATAAGAGTGAGGAAAGATATGTGGATAGGTCTGACTGCATGATTAGAGTATTAGTTAATATTTTCTATTATGAGAGCATGAAAATATTCCATGACATGTTTTATTGATTATTTATAGAGGAATACAAAAAGTATATGGCAAGCAATATTATATCCAAGTTGTGCTAACTTAAGGAACTAATAGGATTGCATTGTATGCTCAAGTATGTGAAACCCCTAGACTAATTGTCTTCAAAATTGGTTATTCAAATTTACTTATTGGTTTGTTTTAACTGATTTTTACATTTTTCCCAAAACTAATCAATCAATCTTCCAGTCTCTCAATTAATTCAACAAGATTCACTGAGATTACCTTGCTCTATGTGACTTAGAACCTAGAGTATCTTCTTGTAGGATGTTGGGATTTTATAGTAACATTAGGTATAATCTTTTGATAGATTAAGACTACAATATGAGTCACATCATCTTCATTTAAAAACTTGCATAGAAGGCTTCTATTATTTCCTCTTGATGCACATCTTCAGGCATGAGTGCTTATAAACAATTTTCAAATTGATGTTTATGGGTTCCATACATATGACATATCATGACTAATTTGACATTTTGTTCCCTTTTGTATGCATTTTCTTGGTGGCTGTGATGTCAATAGTGAGTCCATTAATGTTTGTGACAAGCAAGTTGATGCACTTCACTTCATGTACGTTTTTTCAGAGCCAAAAAATGGTTTGGAAGCGCTAAGAGTTCCCCTTTTGTGGCTTCAATTTTGATTGATGGGTATTCATGTTCTCAATGAGAGTGGTAGTTTTATTAACTCCTAACTCGAGGAAGTTTCTCATATCAGTTGCATGAAGGCACTGCCTTTCATGATTTGAAAATTGTAGTAATAAGGTTGTTGGGGTGAATTTCATGACATGGGCAATCTCTCAAATAACCCAAATATTGTCCATGCTTGTGTTTTAACCTCCATGATCGAAGTTTTTGAGCATGGATTTCTCTTGAGTAGTCTACAACGAGGAAATAACTTGTTGAAAAAAATGTATGTGAGTTCCTCCTAGTTTTGGATATTATCATATTTAAGAAAAGTATACCAGGAGAGAGATTAGTCCCAGGGGAGAAGATGAATCATTAAATTTATTCATAAGGCACCCTATTAATCTCTGTCATATCACATAAGTTCTTGTATTCCATAATGTACCAATAGGGGTTTCTCAGTAATCCCTCCCCCAATTTTGTTATGTTCGAGTAGTATCTATAAGTTCACTCTTCATCTAAAAGTTGTTGCTATAGATGGCTTTATGATCCAAGCTAGGGAAAACTACATTTGAATTTGCCTCTATGAAAGACCAAAGTGAGGGTTTTAATGTTCAGGTGGGCCATTATTGTTGGATTCCACACCCATGACAATCTCAATAGTGGGCTATCATAGAGCTCAACAATGATGAGAGAGTCAGAACTCTATTTCAAGATCAAGTTTGAACTTTGGTTTGCTACCTCTATGGTTGTGGCACATATACCAAGTAAAGGTACCTAGAAATCACACGAGTTACATTAAGGACCAAGTATGTACTTTAGGAATTGTCACACTACCTTTTTGGTCACTTTATCAACGATCAAGATTTTTTTTTTACTAATCAAGGAATTTATCTAATTTATTCTAGATTCTTTTTTTATTTTTCTCACCTATTTATTCCACTCCATTTATCATATTTTGCCATTAATATTAATGGAAATAAAACATCCTTATGCTGGATTTAAACACCATTTAGCATTTTAGTTGAGCTTTGGACAAGGCTTTTAAATACTTCCCAATTCAATTCCCCATAAATAAATTATTTAGTTCCAACTTCAATTGTGAATTCAATTACCTTTTTATCTCACCTTGGAAAGAAACAACATTATTTTAACAGAAAAGATATTCAACCCAATTCCATATCCTATTGGAATCATGGTTTAGCTCTACATCATCACACATATTTCTGATTAATAAAAATGTGAACATGTAAGACTTGTTTATCAAGTTCTACTTATCATCTCTCTTCATTTTTTAGTTGACATTGTTTTGATTGAGACACAATACTTCAATAAAAATGTATTTCCAATATAAAATAAATTCAAAGCTTCCATAAATCAAAAATTTAAAAAGGAAAACACCACCTATTGTTAGGGACACTCTTGAAGGACTACCATGTTCCTCTACGAGGTCCACATGGTGAAATATAGTATTTCTCTAATGGTGCATAAGAAGCAATGCATGGGTCCCAGAGTAGAAATACATGATTTTATTTACTATTAATGTTTTATGGGTGATCAAATTCATGATACTTGTTCCCTCAACATTGAACCCTTCACCCTTAGGCCCTGAAAATCAACTATAAACACCCCAATATACAACACCATCAATTCCCCTTTTGACTCCCCTAAATCTAGATCAAACTACCCTACTTTTTCATACTCCTCCATGTTCTTGTCTAGAAGATCCTTTTTCTGTAAGAACAATTTTGATGTGTCAGGAGACTGTAGAAATGGTAAAGAGGCACAAATGCCTATAGATCTAGTTACAATTTCTCTTTTTGATCATACATCTATGTGTTCATGTTCATGCAACTACTCTTTCTAGCATAACTTGGTTCAACTACTAATCTATGTACTTATTGAAAACACAACAATTGATCATGTTATGACAAGTAGGTCTTACTCTTCCATGATTAGATTTTATTATTGACTAGTTATATTAACTACATCATTGATCTGGCATTTTGTTTTTAGCTGAACTATATCTTTTCGAACTTATCTAGTTACATCTTTCATGAGATATTGCTATGTATTCTTGTAATAATTTCTTTATCAATTCTTCTCGACATGTTGACTTCATTTCTTAATAATATTAAAATCATTCTCTTGATATAACATATTTTTTAAAACATCTTAAATGAACCATGTAACTTGATAATAATATTATTTTTTATCACAATTCAGATCTTGCTTGATCAACTGAATTTATCATTCAATGGTCTCTCTCAATTTTCCACATCCTATCCCTCTAGCCTAGGATTGATATCTACCACAGGGGATCTTGAGGGATCATGACAATTAATCCAGTAGAGTCCTTGTGGTTGATGACAAAAAATTTATCGTCATCTTAAGCCCCCAAGGACACTCAAACCTTCAATTATGTTTTTATCCTTTGTTTTGTTCTCTTAACCCTAGACCTAATATGAACTGAATTTCTTTCATGAACTAAAAAACACACACAATACTGAAATTTTTGGGTGATATGGGAGTTCTTAGCACCTCCCCTTATCACAATAGGATTGCAATTTCTAGTCTCCATGACCATGTTTTCATCATCTTGTTTGCCCTTGGTGGAGTCACTCTTGACATATTTCGTGTATTCCTATTGATTTAAATCTTCACCTATAACTTTCCTTATTTTTCTTGTAGAATAAGGTAGTGAATCCAAGTTATTTATCCTTTTTGTTTTTTTAAAAGTTTTGCAAAGATTACTCAATATTAGTTTTTCAAAGATTCTTATTAATGGATAAAGTAGTCAGAGACTCTGTTGAGGAGTTCTTGACAATCTAAGTTGCTTTCTCCTCAAGTACCTTTTTTATTGACTTTTTTGTTTGCCTATTGTTAGGGTTTCTTTTTTGTTTCTTTCCTTTTTTTAATTTGTTTTAAAAATAAAATTTTAAAAATAAAAACACAAAAGAATTTTTTTCTTCAAAAGCAAGATTCCTTCTTTCCTTATACATTGCCATGTTTACTGTCATAATTTCTTACATACACGATTGTTTGATTTTGGGAAAGTGGGAAATAATTTCATGTCATCTTGAGAGCTTCCCACTTACTCTTTAACTACTTTATCTTTCTATCATGGGATTGCAACTAAAACATAAAACCTTCATACCCACACCCTACACACATATAAATCCATGCATCTATAGAATGGGTGATAACACACATTGGATCTTAAGATGAAGTATGAGGGTATCATTAAAGATATTGGTGCAACATAATGGTGAACATTAAAATCCTCGAGGACATCCCCTCTCCTAGCACTAGCGACTGGTTGTGACAACTGTAGTCACAAGGTGTACCCAAATATAAAATAAACTAGGTTACCCTACATTATTGCCATCTTTCCATATATAATATAAGGACACTCCCGTGCTATACATGTCACGTTTGAACGAGGATGTAAATACAATGTAAAATTAGGGGATACAAAACTTTCTTCCATACTTACATTGTTGAGATTGTGTTACTTGACATTTCCTTGCACATATTGTTCTATATTTACTAACATGTTCATGTTTTGAAACAATCATGCTAACGATGAATAATATCCCAATAATCTCATATCCTAGCCCAAGTCACTAGGATTCTTGAATCACAATCACAATATTTTCTATTTTTTCCATTACATAGCATATCATTCACAAGATTTTCTAATTTTTTTCCATTACATAGCATATCATTGAGATGAGAAAATTTACCATTGACCAGTATTCACTTTGGGCTTTTGATTTTTATCTTTTTGGTGGCAAACTTCATACCGAAAGGCTATTGAAAATGAACATCAAGTTGTTTCACACATCCTAAGTTGATTTGTGCTGAAAGGATGCCTAGATATAGTCTCATCCCCTAAGTCAACCACGCATGTTAATGCCACAAGAACCCTTGGTACCTACAGAAATATTACCAAAGCTAACACATTTCCTCTAATCCTGCAAGTTTTCTAAATTGGTCTAAGGACATGTACATGCCAAAAAATGATGAAATTCACTAACAATATTGAACAATTGTTTCATGAATATTTTTCCCACTCACCTATCAACTAACACATAGAAAGGCTTCCTAATTCATGAAAATCGAGTTAGGAAGCCTTATCCACGCCTTCATCCTGACAACAAGAGGTTTCTTAAGTTTACAACCATGCCTATAAGAAATGTATATTTGGATATAGACAATCTTCATATTTGTGCCATATAAACACCTTGTGCCATGAGCTACACATCCATGCACGCATGTTCCCACACCAGTGTGCATGTCATACATATATGTTTCATAACCCTTTACTTTGTCACCTTAAATTGGTGCATCCATAAAAAATACCTACTGAATGGCTTATCAACTCAATATTCTGATATTTTCAGATAGCACCCTCTCAATAAGCCATATGTCTAGTCATTCAACAATCTTGGACATGACCCCCCCCCCAAAAAAAAACAATGTACTACCAAATAAAGCTCTATGCATATCAACTCTATTGATCTAGATGATTTTTCATATAAACAAGACTCAATTTTTTGGTGCGATGATTCACCCATATTTTTGTACCACATACCAAATGGTGACCATGATCAAAAATTGGAACACACATTTTCATTATGTATACAAGCCGGTCATAGATTATGAATTTAAACTATACCACCTCAGTGTTGGCCTAAGACCCTTAAAAGAGGTCAAATATCCATTTTTCATATTATAACCATTCACTTGAGTCTGAGCTCATTAAAATTAATGTCTCCACCCATTGGTTATCATCTCCACCTTTCCCCTCCAAGTCATGAACCAAGGAAATGTAATGCTATTCAAGTTGGAACTAAAGCAATGCCCAAATAGGCTCAAGAAATGTGAAATATGTCAGTGGACTGCCTACCTCTTGATAGATAGCTAATGCTCTAGGGACATAATACATGTAGGGACATTCCATGGTCTATGAATGATGACAAATTTTTTAATATTTTTGGAAAATGTCCCACTTGACTAGTTCCAAAGGGGCTTAGACCTTAAGTCCATATTCAAAAGGAGTTTATTTCCCATTATACCCAACATGGTGCTACTAGATATGTCAAATGCCTCCTAGAAAGTCTTTTTATTACACTTGAGGCATCTAGATTGACCAAACCTTCCTTTCGGCTAAAGACAAGTACCATATGCTAATCATTATCTCCAATACCCAAAAAACATGATTTATTGCAGGTATGATCCATTTGAAGGAGGGTTGGGAAAAAACACATCATTTTGCAAGAACCTTAAAAAAGAAGGGATACTTTACTGTCAATACTATAACTGCACTCTAAGGGACCGACCAAAGGCAATTCATTCTTGCATATTTGGCCAAACCTAGAATTTGAAATATGTTTATCTAAATTGTAGGTCAGTACAGGGTCCTCCACAAGACCATACTTTACCCACCCACATAAGCCTCTGCATGACATGGATGGTTGAATCACTACTGAGAAGCACATAGAGGGAGCCTCCTAGACAGACTCCACCCATAAAAAGAGAAACTTACCATAGGAAGAGATCCACAAGAAAACTCTAAAAATAATGTAGGAAACTCCACTACTGCTCCATCAAGATAGCCAACCAATATTGGGTACATGCTTCTGCCAAAATTTAGATATCAAGAGGCTTTGTACTAGACATGGCCATTTGCTTATGACAAGACATCCACATGATCACCACAATACAAATCACCATACTACTTGTGGAACCCATATCAAAACCAGTTGACACATCTCCAACTCAGACCATACCAGTATCCACCACACATGAGCACCACTTTGGGCTAAACACTCCCTAAACATAAGTTAATGATCTCCATTTCCACAGGGGAATTGGAGGTTGGAATTAAGTTGAATAGGTCAAGATGACTGAAAAGGATACCAAATCTACTGAAAAGGGCAGTACTTCTAAGACTGTCAACCATGTTATGCAGAGGAATGCAAATAGGGCTACCGCCAATAGCCACATATTAGAAACACTACTTCTTCTATGGTACAAAACATACACGGAGGGACCATATAGATCTCCATCATAGATGT
The DNA here is from genome assembly GCA_963693085.1 of Alisma plantago-aquatica. Lineage (NCBI taxonomy): Eukaryota > Viridiplantae > Streptophyta > Magnoliopsida > Alismatales > Alismataceae > Alisma > Alisma plantago-aquatica. The sequence continues at coordinate 1,051,580,131 of OY856410.1, forward strand.
AAGTAGTGCTACCAACAATAATCAATATGGTTAGTATATTGACAAATGCTGAATTAGAAATGAAATAGGTGAAGGTTGGATCATATATTAATTCGATAATGTTGGAAATTCTTTGAAAGTTCAAATAGTTGTAAGGGAAGAAATATTGGTCCAATGACTTCATCAAACTCTTCCATTTTTGGATACAAAGTTACTAAGAAACTTTGACACACTAGAATTCCACAAGTATTCAGGAAAAAGGCAACCTTCTCATACACATAAAGTCATATTGCTCTGCTACAATGGAGGCACAAGACGGTGAAAAGGTCCTATCCTGTTAGCTTTTCTAAAATCTTGTTGCTACTTACACTAGTATGGTACAACAAATAATATGTACCATCTTTTCCACATTTAAACAATTGGCATATAAATTCATTAATATGCCTAGATCCTAGACCATGTACCAACTAAACAATATTTCAAAGTATTGGAATAGAAGATAGAAAAGAGCTTCATCAAAATTGTAGGAAGAACTACAACTCACATGGTCACACCAATATCCATCCAATCAATTCTATGGATGCACCAACACCACTTTAACCACCAATGCAACGTCTTGATTTACCGCCCTCTCAGACGTTCGGCCTCTGCCACGGGCGTGGGATAGGGGGGTGGGGAAATCTTTCTCTCTTAATCCCAACAATATCTAACCCACCAATATCCGCAACAGGCAAGACACCCAAGCTTAAGAGGAAGTTCACTCCCAGTAGAACTTCACTCAACACGATCATGCCCATCACTGAATATCTCATAAAGCTTATAACCACAACGACTCCTCTTGATCCCTCGACAAAGAGATACAAAGTCAATATCCACTATGTTTACCATCTCAACAAGGGGCACAAGACTAACACATATGTCCCTCTCAGTCACAATCTAGAGAACATAGTCGAGTCAGGACATGTTACATTGGCTGCTCCTGAAGTTTCACCATCTTCAACTGATGTATCAATTATGGTGACAATCAAAGATTCACTTGGGTGCCCAATCTACCTTTTTTATGCATATGCAAATATATACATGCAACTATATCAATATGTATACACACACACAAAAATTACATGTGTGCAATTTTGAGAGCTCTCTCTCTTTCTCTCTCTCTTACACACACAAATAAACAAATAAATATATATATATATATATATATATATATATATATATATGAGCTTATATATGTGCAATTTATATATAGGCATGTATGCAACAATGAAGCCATAGTAATTGACGAGCGGGGGGGGGGGCTTTTTAAAGGATTTGTTACATAGGTAGGCACCTATAACTAGTATATATGCAACTCATTACATACATGTTACTATACGCTTAATAAAATAATGGCTGGTTTACATACCCACATCGATTTACATATGGCTTGTTGGTATGTATGCCCTGAGAGCCAATCATGAGATGATTGAAGGGATACATTAATATTGATTTGATAAACATCAAAGGCAAGCTTCCAACTCTTTCTGGTTCAGTCATATGAGATAGTGAAAGAACATATTGAATGTCTAGAGAATGACAAAACTCAATGACGTATGCCTTCAGGTTCAGGACCTGAACGATGAGATCATACGGATGTTAAGAGTTTGTACATTCTTGTTATGTCCCTAGTCGGATGTCATTGTGGAAGGTATATAGACAGCAATGATACACAAAACTAGATTGTGGTGTTGGTTTATGACAGAATCTCATTAGTCATGATATAGAGATATCAAACCAAACACATAGGTACTTGTTGGAGAACAAGTGTACCGAACAGACCCACCGTGAGTTTGACACATGGAACCATGAGATGGTAGTCACAGTCAGTACTCACAGTGATGGTGGTGAATCAGATTCTTTGACCTGAAATCACTACACTCAACACATGTCGTTGGGTACACTTTGACATCATCAAACGCAGTCCTGAAACATGGGTTGTTATAAAGGTGATGATTGGGTGGCTTTGACACATGGGGCTTTTGAGGGGTGAGTGATAGATATGGGATTTGTCCCTCCTGAGGGAGCTTGATATCCATGGCCACTTGATGAGTAGGATTGAGAAAGGCGTGCATGCATGTTTGAGTCAGTATGTGATACTAATGTCATAACATATCTCTTCCGATCTACTCTGAGATCAAGAAAGTGAATGAACGTTGACAGGATGACTGGTCCATGCCTCGAGTTCATTTAGGATATCAGTGACAAAGGAATTATACATTCGCTGTAACACCATTCACGGATTGTAGGATTGAAAGTTGTTCTCCAACTTTCTATTTCACTTGGGTAGCATTGATGTGTGACTAGGCACCGCTCTTTGCTTATGAAGTCATAAGTGTTATGGACTTTCACTGCCAACGTGAAAAAGGACATGCAGGGTCACACACATAGGATTTAACCTGGAAGAGGAGTTTGTCCACAAACTATGTTTAGATTGATTACTAAAAGAGTTTAGTAGTTCAATTAAACACTCAATTAATTGATAGCTCAAAATCATAGTATTCAAGATGTTGGATCGATTGATTAGAGTATCGGATTGATTGGAACTGCAATTGACATTTTCTGCACAATTTGCACTCCCAACCGATCGGCTCATGTGATGAACCGATCGACTGAGCTGGGTGAACCGGTCGGTTCAGTTTGTGAACGGATCGACTCATGCACAGATGAAAATGACCGGTTCAAGAGTTGAACCGATCGGTTCAACTGGCGCAACTGAGCGAGTTGGGAAAATAAGATTGGTGAGAAAGTTCTTTTCGTTTCACTTTCCCAATATGATTGGGAAAAGGATTGGGAATAGGTACCGATTCGAAATGAGAGAAGGAAAGTTAATTTGAGTCGGATCAGGATCGTGAACCGATCGGTTCAGGGTACCAACCGATCGGTTGGTGACCCCAAACGGTCAGCTCAGGTCCAGTCGATCGGCTCAACAGCCCAACCGACCGTTTCAAGTGTTAAAACGATCGGTTCAGGTTACGCAGTTGGTTGTTTTTTGTGGAAAATTCTCGAACCCTTCTACTCCTGCTTTAGTCCTGCATTGCCCGAGATAGAGAACCCTATCCCATGACCCTCCTATATATAGGGGTATTGGGGGCTTCTCGTAGAACAACTCAGTGCAACCAGTTGCTTTGTAAAGTTGTCGTTCTCTCTGGTTTTGGTAACTGAGAGAGATCCCGAGCAAGTGCTTCTCGCAAAGGGAGGTGCAGCAAGGGAAGGACAACTGTAGTTGCAACTGGAGGCAGGAGAGTGTGTGGGCAACTAGTACGCCTACAGAAGGGTTTGACTCCTTCCACTTCATTGTGGGACAAGGAGTGTGGAGTTCCAGGTGGTCCGTGTGGACTACTATAGAGGCGGGAGGATTCTGCCGCTCAGGAGGACAACTGTCAACCTGACAGTCCCGTGTCAGGAGGAGTTGTGAGTCCCGGTTCGACCAGGAGCTGCACAGACACCGTCCAAGACCGGAGGCGAAGACCGCACTAGCTGTGTGGTATTGTCGCCGAGCAAGCCTCGAGACAAAGTATGATTCCTCAAACCATCCTTCCTATTGTATAGACGTTGACGCGTTTCCTCAGTTCGGGTAAGGGGGAGGTGAAATTTTTTGTTTCCGCTGCCTGCTCTGCCTCCCCTAAAACCCAACAGTGGTATAAGAGCCACGTTAACTGCTCTATACTTTAGGATTATCGATATGATCGATTTTGGTTTGTCGCATTTATTTATTGCATACGATGCGAATAATATCGGCTTATGCATGTCCAATCCTAAATCCACATATCCCAAATATTATATGCACTCGATATGTGTCGCCCTTAAATGTGTTTTGTGGTGGATGTTGCGTGGTTATGGCCAATAAACCCTATCTGTGTATGGTTGTGTGGTTTGCTTGCATCTCGATCTGCGCACCGATTCCTTCTCTTATTCCTGATGTAACTCGAAATAATTCGAGATTCTTTCCTACCTTTGCTCCCCCTGAATGTAACTCAGGGTTTCTCCTTTTAAATGTAAAATAGGATAGATTTTATTTCCTGTTATGTCGAAGAACGGTGGACACCAGACGACACCTGAGTCGATCGATTCAAGGAGTGAACCGATCGGTTGGCGTTCTAGACGGTCGGTTCAAGGAGTGAACCGATCGGGTTGATGCCCGGTTCGAGGAGCGAGACGAGCAGTTGGCGGCTAGGAAGAGATGCACGATGACCAGGCGGACCGATCGGCTGGTGGCACCCAGCCGACCAATCTGATGGCGAGCTGATCGTTTCATATGATGAAGTGATCAAACCCAGAAGGCAAAGCACAAAGTTATCTTGTAAATGTTGCATGTGATGTAGACCTAGATGACTGTGATTCCTCTTGGCTCGAGGAATCACATCAGGATGGCCATAATCATCACTTTTATCGTTTCACATGTTTACTGTGGGATATAGCATGTATATGATACGTACTATGTATTGTGGTGATTGGATATGTATATGTATATAAACCAAATCCCTCATTAAATATTAAGTTTTAGATGCCTTCCAAATGCAACACACGTGAAAAGCTTGATCGACCAAGTGTGGGCACGCCCTAGCATGGTGCACCATCTATCTCGTGGAAGTGTGAAGGATGAATGTGTGGGTCTACCCTAGCAGGGTGCACATTCATCGTGTTTGCTTTGGGTCGGACTTAACAAGGTAAACTAGATAGGATCTAGCGCCTTGAGGCATGGAGATGATCATTGCAAGGAGTTGTATATGACATCTTATCAAGAGTTGCATATGATGGAATTGGCAAGTGTTGCGTACCTGAGAGATCTATGTTGTGGGTGACAGCCCTAGCTGATCCATGACTTAGAGGATTTCAGGATCTTGCCCACTCGAAGGTTGTACGCTGCAATCTTCCGAATTGATGGTGAGGGCTATCAATTTGAATTAAAATAGTGGGAGTGATAATTAATTAAAGGCCTAATTATATCATCAAATTTTCAAATCACTCAAATAAGTCAAAAATGAGTTTTGGACTAAAATTGCATTTTTCTTTTGTAGTACAAATGACAACAAACAACAACAACTTTTCATTGCGATCGGTCCTTGACAAGGACAAGCTGAATGAGACTAACTTCCACGACTGGTTTAGGACATTGAGAATTGTTCTCACTCAAGAGCGAAAGCTCTATGTCCTGGATACTCCAGTTCAAGAGGAACCTTCTCCTAATGCACCAAAGGCAGAAAGGGATGCTTACAAGAAGCATTATGATGATGCCATTGATGCAAAGTGCTTGATGTTGTGCTCTATGAACTACGAGTTGCAGAGACAACATGAGAACATGGGTGTTATTGAGATGGTTCAGCATCTCAGGAACATGTATGAAGATCAAGCACGACAAGAGAGATACGATGTCTCAAGGGCACTGTTCAAGTGCGTCATGACAGAAGGAGATCCAGTTGGTCCTCACACACTCAAGATGATTGGGTATGTGGAGAACCTACAAAGACTGGGATTTCCACTGAGCCAAGAGTTGGCTACTGACGTGATACTGCAATCGTTGCCAGAATCTTACAGTCAGTTTGTGATGAACTACAACATGAACAACTTTGATAGGCCACTGTCAGAGTTGTTGGGCATGTTGAGGACAGCCGAGACAAAGATGAAGAAGGACAAGCCTAAGTCTATGATGGTGATCACGGGCAAGAAAGGCAAGTCCAAGCGCAAGGGCAAGAGCAAAGCTAAGAAAGGTTCTGATGCTAGCCAAGAGTCCAAGACGTCTTCAGCTCTCAAGGCCAAGGGAGGAGTGACCAAGAAAGAAAATTGCCACCATTGTCAGAAGCCTGGACATTGGAAAAGGAATTGTCCTCGCTATCTGGAAGAACAAAAGAAGAATGAGGCAACTGCCGTCTCCACATAAAGGTATCAATAAAAGTAAACTTGTAACACTTTTTGAGGTATATGATACCAAGATGTAAAGTGTAAATAACTCAATAAATGGGGCAAGTGTTGCCGCCATAGATAGGAGTACTTTAGTTTATTTTTCAGTCATAAGGCATGTAATACAGTCATGAACTGCTATTTCATATTTGCCAATAGATAGTAACACTTTATTTTTGCATATTGTATGACAATGAAAGCAATTAATAAAGTTGATGTTTCATTCTTTAAAAGATATGATCTTTATGGCAATGCCTTGTTTATCTTGTGGTATTTGATACGCATAAGATAAAATGATACCTAAAAGTTATTGATAACTCAAACAATTAATCAAATTAGCATCAATCATGAGAAATTCATTTCTAGTTTCCATATGATGGATAAATCTAGACTCTTTTGGTTAGAGAACCAGTAAGAGACATGAATATCTTCGACATGATTAATCAATCTTCACTAATGGTAGTAGGAGAATGATTATCCTATTAGGTATAATACATGTGATGTATTTACATACCTATCGGAATACATGCTAATACTTCAAATGGTGTTTAGGGAAATACCAATATGAATATCTTGAAATGTTCAAGGATATCATAGAAGTACAAATAAGGTAAAGTGTTAATTCTTGATGAGATCACTGAATAACATACTTGGACCAAATGTTTGAGATCCTTGTGAGTGATTATGATAGTGTATCATAGTGATCTCATGATTAAGGCATGGTGATGTCTAAATCAAGAAGGAATCATACTCTAAGGAGTTAGAGAATGATTATCAAATAACTAAATTCTTCTTAATAAATGAATACCCCACACTAATAAAGGACATTAAGAATCACAAGGAGTTGTGAGTTATTATATCCATAACAGATACACCTCAATTATCTATGAGATGAGTTGGTCATGAGATGAGTCAACTATCTAGATGAATGTGAGGAACCAAATTTTGAGTTATGGTATATGACCATTACATCCTAAATGACTTCCATGTGAACCATAAGGTATGACCTTGATGGTAGCACCCATTGGATGGAAATCCATAAGTGCAAGTGAGTCTTAAGCGTTAAGACACATGGATGACATTTTGAGAAGGATGATGCTTGATGATTGCAACTTAATGACTATGACATTTGGCATATGGATACTGAAACCGCATTCCTATGAGGAATAAAACAAGGATGTGTACGTGACACAACCTATAAGGTTTATGAATCCACTAATGCAAATGAAGTCTATAAGTTACAATGGACTAATCAATGTGATTTATTGAGTACAAACAACTCAAAATTGGATCTTTACTTTGATGATATAGTCAAAGGGTTTGACTGATATGTCAAAGATAAAGAAGGGATCTGTGATTTAGTGGGAGAGTATTCACATTCCACATGTTGATGTGAAATGGAAATGTTCTAGAATGGAAATCCAAAGTGGAAATTATCTTTAGGGAAGATAGAGACGTTTCCTATGTAATAGGAATAGAGATCTATAGAGATAGTTCTCGAAAACCTCTTGACCTGGAAAAGAGAGAGCATACATTGGAAATCTATACTGAAGGGTTCAGTATGCACATATTCAGTGGGAGAAAACTTGTCCATGTTACATGGAGTTAGTATCCCAAGGCCAAGTGTCCAATTCTTATGAAGAATGGGAACACTAAGAATAGATATAGATCTATCATGTATGTGATCATCCCATTATCTTGCATGTATGGACATGGCAAGAATAAAATGCATTTATCATCTTGTATGTAGGACATGACAAGATGATATGCTCATCCTGATAACTCGTGTGTGGGACATGACGAGTGGATGTCTGTGTTTTTCAGTAAGGGTTACTGGAAACCATAAGAACTTGATAAGTACTTGTGAAGTACTAGTTCTATGGAGATAAGGAAGAGTTCAATGTAAAGAGTTACATTGATGCGAACTTCCAAAAGGATAGAAAATTAAATCGCAAAATATATATAGGATATATTAAAAGTGAAAGTTTGTTGATAATTGGAAGTGTTCCAATAAAAACATTTAAACGAAAATGCCGAGTATCCTTGTGTTAGAGAACAACAGTGGATACTATATGGATCTGGAAGTTCATGAGATGAACTTATAGATATTCCGGTCATTGATGACAAGTTTGGAATCCTTGATCATGCAATGTGGCTAAAGGTTAGCAAAAGAATACTATATCGCATATTACGGCAACTCCATCTCATATGTGTGACGTACAGTGAAGAGATGTGAGACATGCAATTGATACTGACTTTGGCAAGGTGTTGCCATTACTCATTGTGTAAGCATTAGAGCATAGTAACATGTGGGACATGTTTGAAGATCACTATGAATATGATTCAAAGGTGATTGGCTCGCAGTGCAAGTGGGAGTCTGTTGGTATGTATGCCTGAGAGCCAATCATGAGATGATTGAAGGGATACATTAAGATTGATTTGATAAACATCAAAGGCAAGCTTCCAATTCTTTCTGGTTCAGTCATATGAGATAGTGACAGAACAGATTGAATGTCTAGAGAATGACAAAACTCAATGACGTATGCCTTCAGGTTCAGGACCTGAACGATGAGATCATACGGATGTTAAGAGTTTGTACATTCTTGTTATGTCCCTAGTCGGATGTCATTGTGGAAGGTAGATAGACATCAATGATACACAAGACTAGATTGTGGTGTTGGTTGATGATAGAATCTCATTAGTCATGATATAAAGATATCAAACCAAACACATAGGTACTTGTTGGAGAACAAGTGTACCGGACAGACCCACCGTGAGTTTGACACATGGAACCATGAGATGGTAGTCACAGTCAGTACTCACAGTGATGGTGGTGAATGTGATTCTTTGACCTGAAATCACTACACTCAACACATGTCGTTGGGTACACTTTGACATCATCAAATGCAGTCCTGAAACATGGGTTGTTATAAAGGTGATGATTGGGTGGCTTTGACACATGAGACTTTTGAGGGGTGAGTGATAGATATGGGATTTGTCCCTCCTGAGGGAGCTTGATATCCATGGCCACTTGATGAGTAGGATTGAGAAAGGCGTGCATGCATGTTTGAGTCAGTATGTGATACTGATGTCATAACATATCTCTTCTAATCTACTCTGAGATCAAGAAAGTGAATAAACGTTGACAGGATGACTGGTCCATACCTCGAGTTCATTCAGGATATCAATGACAAAGGAATTATACATTCGTTGTAACACCATTCACAGATTGTAGGATTGAAAGTTGTTCTCCAACTTTCTATTTCACTTGGGTAGCACTGATGTGTGACTAGGCACCGCTCTTTGCTTGTGAAGTCATAAGTGTTATGGACTTTCACTGCCAACGTGAAAAAGGACCTGCAGGGTCACACACATAGGATTTAACCTGGAAGAGGAGTTTGTCCACAAACTATGTTTAGATTGATTACTAAAAGAGTTTAGTAGTTCAATTAAACACTCAATTAATTGATAGCTCAAAATCATAGTATTCAAGATGTTGGATCGATTGATTAGAGTATCAGATTGATTGGAACTGTAATTGACATTTTCTGCACAATCTGCACTCCCAACCGATCGGCTCATGTGATGAACCGATCGGCTCATGTGATGAACCGATCGGCTGAGCTGGGTGAACCGGTCGGTTCAGTTTGTGAACCGATCGACTCATGCACAGATGAAACGATCGGTTCAAGAGTTGAACCGATCGGTTCAACTGGCGTAACCGAGTGAGTTGGGAAAATAAGATTGGCGAGAAAGTTCTTTTCGTTTCACTTTCCCAATATGATTGGGAAAAGGATTGGGAATAGGTACCGATTCGAAACGAGAGAAGGAAAGTCAATTTGAGTCGGATCAGGACCGTGAACCGATCGGTTCAGGGTACCAACCGATCGGTTGGTGACCCCAAACGGTCTGCTCAGGTCCAACCGATCGGCTCAACAGCCCAACTGACCGTTTCAAGTGTTGAAACGATCGGTTCAGGTTACACAGTTGGTTGTTTTTTGTGGAAAATTCTCGAACCCTTCTACTCCTGCTTTAGTCCCGCATTGCCCGGGATAGAGAACCTTGTGCCATGACCCTCCTATATATATAGGGGTATTGGGGGCTTCTCGTAGAATAACTCAGTACAACTAGTTACTCTGTAAAGTTGTCGTTCTCTCTGGTTTTGGTAACCGAGAGAGAGCCCGAGCAAGTACTTCCTGCAAAGGGAGGTGCAGCAAGGGAAGGACAACTGTAGTTGCAATTGAAGGCAGGAGAGTGTGTGGGTGACTAGTACGCCTGCAGAAGGGTTTGACTCCTTCCACTTCCTTGTGGGACAAGGAGTGTGGAGTTCCAGATGGTCGGTGTGGACTACTACGGAGGCGGGAGGTTTCTGCCGCTCAGGAGGACAACTGTCAACCCGACAGTCCCGTGTCAGGAGGAGTTGTGAGTCCCGGTTCGATCAGGAGCTGCACAGACACCGTCCAAGACCGGAGGCGAAGACCGCACTAGCTGTGTGATATTGTCGCCGAGCAAGCCTCGGGACAAGGTATGATTCCTCAAACCATCCTTCCTATTGTATAGACGTTGACGCGTTTCCTCGGTTCGGATTAAGGGGAGGAGAATTTTTTTATTTCCGCTGCCTGCTCTGCCTCCCCTAAAACCCAACATGGCTATGCTACTACATATATACATATACATCTATGTTGGAATTCGACTATGGCTAGAGCTACAACTGGAACTAGAATTAGTACTATAAAGACAGAGGCGACGAAGAAGGCTAGCCGATACGACGATAACTTGCGCTAATGATATCGAAATGGAAGCATATAATCTAAAATATGCGTGGAAATGCATGTATGTATATGAATAAATGAAAATATATGCATATAAATATGTCATTATATCTTATAATATTCATAAATCCATATATTTATGTGATGGAGATTTTAACAAGTAGAGTTAAGTTAAAAAATTTAAAAAATAAAATATAAAACTAAAACAATTCAAAAAAAATTTAAAATAATAGAAAAATCTCACCTTTGGGAAAAACAAATGTCAAAATCTCCTATCACTGAAAATTGAAGAAGCGACGTGCAAGAAGCTAGTCACTTGTTTGACAAACGGTCCAGGTTCAATAGTACATATTTTTCTCATTAAAATTCAGCTCATGCCTAACTTAAATTGTACTATAAAAGTATTAAGGCCTTCCAACAAATATTATACAATGGTTAATACCATTGCAATATTCTTGCTAAATACATAATGTCGTTGACTACTCACATTCTAACTTTTTGAATAATGTTAGCATGATTGCCCACTCTACTTAAATGGGAGATATGTAGACATGGGTTAACACTTGCACCCGCAAGTTTTTCAGCTAAATATCATAATTTTTATAACTAAAAAGTAGGGGCGGATCTAGAAAATGTAGGTGGGGGTGGGGCTGATTTGCAAGGACCTAATTTCAAACTATCATGGGGGGCTGAGTTAAATGAATTTAAAAAGATATGTCTTGGGGGAGATTTAAACCTAGGCCACTTCTTTAGAAATAGCACCCTAAGGCCACTCCAACTACCGTTTTACTTGAAGTCATGTCGGAAAAATATTATATTTATACTATATTTGGCCACATGTTACATATGTATAAATACATTAATATTGATTTGGAGGGGTGGATGCTTCAACTCCTATTGCCCCCTAGATCTGCCCCTGACGAAAAAGGTTACTCAAACATTATGCAAAATACATAAGTGTTATGTGACTAATAATGATATAGCTGGGCGACAAAGATTTTGAGAATGGAGCGCAAGGTCTCGACGACTTCTCATATAGAGGTGATGATCACTTTTGGAGTTTTAGAAGACCTAGGGATGAATATTTGTAATCCCACCCTTCATGATGAATGCTTGTTTACGACAACGATCTATCTTAAAAAGTATGTAATCTTTGAGCTAAATTGCAAAATTCCTTGGGCATTCTACTCATCGCATATTAAAAAGCTGCCAATTCAGTTTCATTATAACCATTATGACAACTATTATACATTCCTCGTAAGATTATTGGCTATCATAATTTTCCACCTCGAAGACGTAAATTAAGTTGTCCATCTACTACTAAAACTGTAATGTCGGCGAGCTGAGTGGGACTTTGTATAGCCCCTCCAACTCTCCAAGAGACCCGTAATAACACGTTTATGTTTTCTATACAATGTTGGATGACGTGATGCATTTAAAGGGTAAAAAATTAAAATAGCACATGTACTTAAATAGCACCAAAGTCATCTTAATTTCTGAAATAGCCCACTTTCTAGTAAAAACGCCAATACTTTTGGCGTTTTACTGTAGCCGGGGCCAAAAGTGTAAAAAACATAGCGTTTTCAGCTGAAAGTGCAAAAAACATGACGTTTTCAACTGAAAATGCCAAAAACTTGGCGTTTTTCATGTAAAAGCGTAAAAAAAAGCTTACTTTTTGACGTTTTCAGGTGAAACTCCATTTTTTTGCGCTTTTGGTCCCCGGAACAGTAAAACGCCAAAAATGTTGGCGCTTTTGGCCTCAGATACAGTAAAATGCCAAAAGTGTTGACGCTTTTCCTAAAAAGTGGGCTATTTCGAGAATTAAGATGACTTTGGTGCTATTTCGGTATATATTTTTATTAAAGTGTGCTATTTTGATTTTTTGTCCGCATTTAAATACATTTTCTTTGAGGATAAAAAAACCAAAATAGCACACTTTAATAAAAATATGTACTGAAATAACACCATAGTCATATTAATTCTCGAAATAGCACCAAAGTTATTTTAATTCCCGAAATAGCCCACTTTCTAGGGAAAGCGCCAACACTTTTTTACTGTTTCGGGGACCAAAAGCACAAAAAAATATAGCGTTTAGGGTTTTTTTTTTTAACACTTTTACATGAAAAATGCTTAGTTTTTGACGTTTTAAGGCGCTTTCAACGCCATGACGCTTTTGGCTCTACAAATAGTAAAATATCAAAATTATTGGTGCTTTTCCTAGGCTTTTCCTAGTGTGCTATTTTAGAAATTAAGATGAATTTGGTGATATAGACATGGTGCTACTTTGGCTTTTTATACTTTCGAATGACTCCTTCAAATTCTACCTCGCCTTCTGCCGTTAGCTTGTAGGACTCTCCTCCGTGAAAGGAATAGCATAGCCTGCTCCTCTAAGAAGCGGCAATAAGCAGCTGCCTCTAATCCGACGATGGCCACCTTCGAACGTTGCCTGCATGCCTTGTTGAGAAGAAGGGTTCGCCGGCCCCCCTCCCATTCATACATAAGGAGTGCCTCCTCTTTACCCGAGAAGGTCCCCTCTTCCGACGAACTCATCAAATCCGAGTACCGCTATAGCGCTCACAAGTACGAACTCTGTCATGCCTAACCCGTTTAATGATCCGCAAAACGTGCCATTTCGTTAGGTCCTCCTGAAACCTGAAGTGTCGTATGTATGATCTGACTCTGAATTCTCGTAATTACTTCCTGCATCTGTTTCTGCTATCTCTTGTTTGTGATTGTTTCGTTCACCAAAATGAGTTTGTGGCAGAATCTAGTTCCATTTAACATGCTTATAGCCGCTTATTTTATGCGCTATCATGCTTATACCTCGTACTCTGCTTATACTAAGTGTGGCTCGGATCGCTCTTGTCTGCAGTTACCACCCCATCCCTGTGGTGTTTTCACATGCGAAGGGTGCTTGTGTATGGGACCCTGAAGGAAACAAGTACCTCGATTTTTTATCGGCTTATTCTGCGGTTAACCAGGTCAGGCTGTTGTAATCTTAACCGGTTCTATCTCATAAATTGGAACTTCAGTGTGTGTTATGGTTCCTCCGTCTCTGGTTGTATCCTCCTTTTTGTGTTTGGAATTTGGAAGTGAAAGCACGAGAACCTTGCTGCTATAATTTTGTAGCATGGGTATCAAGCATTGCATCAGTAGGCAAGAACATTTCTGCATGCTTTGTCAAATCGTTTATCCTACTAAGTAGAAAATGAGTCGATCATAGTAAGAATTTGGGTCCTATAACTCGATCAATATTCTTTGAATACATTAAGGATCCAAATGATTTGAATATGTTGGACTACAAATACATGAGGCGCAAATGAAAACCTTGTACTCAGACATCGTTGATGATCCACTGAGTCACCAGTAAACATAGTAGTAAAACTGTATGTTGTAGTACTCTGTAGGTAAAAAATCTGTAGAAAAACCAAAAGGATGCTATTGCTGAGGTCAGCAAAAAGAGCAACATGCATCTTTTGGAAGTGGTGAGGTGGAAGAGGGGGACTTGCTCCTTTCAAAGTTACTTGTACGCTGGGTGGGTTGAGTGGAAAAAGAGGTAACTACGTTAATATATCTCTTTATATTCTGTTATTTGTAATTTCTATATATTGCTGGACCTCTATGTAATTTCTCCAGTTCAATTAATAAAAGGGTGAGTGGTCTTGAACCCTCACAGAAGTTGTGTTGCAAGCAGTCTTGCAACATACGTTCACATGGTATCAGAGCAAGACTGCTCCTAGGGTTTCATCTAGGACGCCGCTTCCCCCCCTCTCTCCCCTTCGCGCCGCTAGCACTGCAGCGCCGCCAGGTAGCAGCCGCCGGGCCACACAGCAGAGCTCCGCTGGAAGTAGCTGCTGCCACCGCCGATCTTGCGGCCGCAATAGCCACCAGCCAGGGCAGCAACGTAGTCGCCGGCTCCGGGCAGGTCCACCGCCCGTCAGCAGCCCCAGGTTCCTCCAGTTGACTCCGAAGGCAGCGTCTATGTAAGACGGTTCGTTAAAACTCATACCGGAGACTCCGTCCGTACGCAGCAAATTCCTAATCACATCTCCTCGATGTGTGATTAGGGAATTTTTCGATTGGGGGCTGTGGATGCGTCAGAAACACATCTAATCTTTTGACATGACGTGTATCTCTCCGTCACTCTCTACTATTCTGTGATGTGTATCTCTCCGTCACTGTATCTATCCGTTGAATCATGGAGGACACCAAGACATCTACTATCTACAATGAGATGTCGCCTATCCCCTCCATCAAGCTTAACGGGAAAAATTATCTCTTGTAGATGAATGTTGTCCATACAGTGTGGGAATCTCGAGATAAAGCACGACATGTTGATTCTGATCCTCCTACTTCTACTGACAAAGGCTACGCTGAATGGAAACGTCATAATAGTCTGGTGCAGACCTGGCTATGGGGGAGCATGGAACCTGCTATTGCTGCTAGGTTCATGTTCTATACTACTGCCAAAGACATATGGGATGCTGTGAAGAAGCATTACTCTCAGGAAAAGAATGCTCTTCGTTAGTTTATGATATATGATCGACTCTTCGCCGAACGACAGGGAGACAAGCCTTTAATAAAATATTTCGGAGTGATCCAAGGTACGGTTCGAGGAGGCCGTACTGGTATGGGACGAGGACGTGGAGCACGTCCCAAGTGCACATTCTGTGACAAACCTGGACAAACTGTTGAGAAGTGCTGGAAGAAGCATGGAAGACTTGCTGCACCACCTGTGGGGGCAGCAAACTATGCAAGTACTGCTGAGTCTTCTGAGCCGTCTGCATCAAGTTCTAGTTCTTCTGGCATCACACTCATAAAGGAAGAATATGATAGATTTATTCTGGCTACACACCATATGAGTGTGGGATCTTCTTCTTCCTCTACAAATCTAGCTTCTACCGTTGGTAATCAGGCTACCTCCCTTCTGGCTTCTGGTTCAACTTCTTCATGGGTGGTTGATTATGGAGCATCACAACATATGACTGGTATGAGAAGACTACTTCACTCCATTGACTCACATATTCCTCACAAATCTGTGACTATAGCAGATGGTTCAGTGAGGAGAGTGTTAGCAAGTGGGTCTGTTTCTCTGACTCCTAAAATTAATCTTAAATCTGTTCACTATGTGCCTGCATTTCCTTTTAATCTTCTCTCTGTTGCAAAATTAGTTGATATTGTGAACTGTATAGTGACGTTTGAGCCTTCTTGCTTTGTATTACAGGATCTCAAGAGTACGATGACGATTGGTGGGGGGCCTACGAAAGGTGATCTCTACCTCTTCCACGGTGACAGTCTGCCTCGCCAAGTATCTGTTCGTGCTCCGACTATCCTTTTGAGCGGTTCTCCCTTACTGTGGCATTACAGATATGGACATCTGTCATTTGAGAGCTTGAGAAAGTTAGAACCTGAGTTATCCCAAGTGTCTTCATTAGAGTGTCAATCCTGTCAATTGGGAAAATATCATAGACTGTCTTATCCTAGTCGTGTCGATAAACGAGCCATCTTGTCCCTTTGAGTTAGTCCACAGTGATGTTTGGGGTCATGTAAAGACCAATAATTAAATGGTTTTCGCTATTTTATTTTCTTTGATGGATGATTTTTCTCGCACGACATGAATTTATTTATTAAAGGGTCGAGAGTCTGTGTTATCCGTTGTCAAGCATTTTCATCAAGAAATAAAAGTTCAATTTGATTGCAATAGTAAAATTCTTCAATCTGATAATGCCTTGGAATATGTTCAAACGGCTATGGCTGATTTTTGTAGCTCTGTTGGGATGATTCATCGTACGTCTTGTCCTCACACTCAACAAAATGGAGTAGTTGAGCATAAAAATCGTCATCTTCTTGATATTACCATGACCATTATGTTTCAATCCAATGTCCCTAAGAGGTTCTGGTCTGATGCTTTACTTACTACCTATTTCTTGGTCAACAAGCAACCCTCTTCGGTGCTTCAAAGATGTACTCCTTTTTCTGTCTTATGTCCAAAAGATCAGCCTTTCCTTGTTCCTCTCAGAGTGTTTGGGTGCACTTCATTTGTCCACAATTTTGATCCTAAGGCTGATAAATTATCCGTTAGGTCTATTAGGACTCTCTTTCTTGGGTACTCCAACACTAGCAAAGGATACAAGTGCTATTGTCCCAGTCTCCGCCGTATGTTTGTGTCTCGGGATGTAACTTTCCATGAATCCACACCATATTTCTCTAGTGTTCGCAACATTTTTGTGAAAGTGAGAGAGTGCCACCATCAGACATCGGTGAGAGAGTGCCACCATCAGACATCGCTGAGAGAGTGCCACCTATCATTCCTGACTATACTGTCATTCAGGAAGAGCAGCCAACAGGTGATACATTAATTCAACAATATCAACATGTTTATAGCAAACGAGGCAGGCATGATCCATAGGAGGTAGCGACTCCAGTCTCTGAGCCTTCCCCATCTTCCTCTACTCAAGAGATTTCTGCAGAACCATCTGACCTTGATGTTCCCATTACTGTTCGCAAAGCTACTCGTTCCTGTACTATTCAACATCCTATTGCAAATGTGTGTTGTTTGTCGAAATTATCCAAGCAGGCCCGATCATTTGCTCTTGGGATTGATTCTGTGGTCATTCCAAGAACTCATCTTGATACTATGAAGGATACTGGCTGGAAACAGGCGATGCATATGGAAATGTCTGCTCTTCTACAAAACAACACCTGAGATCTTATTGACTTACCTCCAGGGAAAAATGTTGTGGGTTGTAGATGGGTATTCACAGTAAAACATAATCCAGATGGTTCAGTTGAGAGGTTGAAGGCTAGACTGGTGGCAAAGGGTTATACTCAGACATATGGAGTTGATTTCTTTGAGACATTTTCACCAGTGGCTCGTCTGAATTCAGTGCAGATTCTTATCTCTCTGGCTACTACCTTTGACTGGCCTCGATTTCAGCTTGATGTCAAGAATGCCTTTCTCCATGGTGATCTACAAGAAGAGGTGTACATGGAGCAACCTCTTGGTTTTGTTGCTCAGGGGGAGTATCAGAAGGTGTGTAGATTGAAGAAAGCATCTACGGGTTGAAACAATCTCCTAGAGCTTGGTTTGACAAGTTCAGTGATGTTGTGCTAAAGATGGGCTTCTCTCGTTCTGTGACTGATCACTCCTTATTTTATTCTAGCTCTTTTGTTGGATCCATCATTATTGCTGTATATGTTGATGATATAGTTATCACTGACAGCGATTCTACAGGCATATCACGTGTGAAGGAAGGATTGCAGGGACACTTTCATACAAAGGATCTGGGCAAACTGAGATATTTTCTGGGCATTGAATTACTTAGATCTCATGCGGTACTAATTTGTCTCAGAGGAAGTATGTGCTGGATTTACTGCAGGAAGCTGGCATGAGTGAATCCAAGCCAGTCTCTACTCCTATGAACTATCATGTGAAGGAGATGACTAATGATACTGATTATCCATATCAACTGATATACCTGACAGTTACTCGCCCTGATATTTCATTTGCTGTAGGTGTGGTGAGTCAGCATATGAGCTCACCACAACAGTCACACTGGATGGCAGTATGCCGTATTTTGAGATATCTGAAGGGTGCACTCGGTAAGGGGATCACCTATCATAGATCCAAGACTCCTGTGTCTACTCTTGTTCTTACTGGTTATGCAGATGCAAACTGGGCTGGTAATCTGAATGACATGAGGTCTACTTCTGGGTATTGCACGTTTCTGGGAGATCACCTTATCACCTGGAAAACTAAAAAGCATAATGTTGTGGCTAGATCAAGCACGGAAGCTAAGTATCGAGCAATGACTCATGCCTGTTGCGAGTTGCAGTTGGTTCAATCTGTACTTTCTGAGTTAAAGATTTCTGTTTCGTCTCCCATAGAGCTCATATGTGACAATCAGGCTGCTATCTACATTGCTAAGAATCATAGTTGTCTAGGCAGCTAGGCGGTCCTTCCCACCCAGGGGAAGCCTAGGGGGCCTAGGCGTTTCTAGGCGTTCTTCATATTTGTTTATATTTGACATATATATAAATGATTATTACGTATAAATTTAGCTATATTCAAATATATATACAACTATGTACATTTGTATTCGTTATCCCTAAGCTTAATCAATCATAACTTCACCTAAATGTATCTGTCATGACTTAGGCTAAATCTAGTTGACCTTAATTTGACCTAACATCATCTAAATGGGACCTAATTTAACTTAGTCCGCCCTAATTTGGCCTAAGTCAGACCTATTTTGGCATGATATGACTTGATCAGACGTAACTTCCCCTAGTTTATCCTACATTGACATAAATGAGCCCTAATTTGGCGAAACTAGACCGAATTCCTCAAAATAAGACATGTTTCCCCAAATTAGACCTATCCCCCAAAACCAGACCTAATTTAGATTTTATTTGGCTCAAATCAGATCTATTTCTCCCATAAAATAACTAAATTGTTTCTAATTTGACCAAATTTAGACCTAATACATGCTAATTCGGTCTTTAAGTATCTTAATTTGGGCATAAAATTCAGTTATCTGAAAGCTTAGGCGCCCAGTTTAAGTTGGCCAACCTAGAGCCTAGGGGGCCCAGGCGGAGCCCAGGCGGGAGCTTGGACAACTATGCTAAGAATCCAATCTTCCATGAGTGCACTAAACATATAGAGGTTGACTGCCACTTCATCAGAGATCATATCAAGAATGGCAAGGTGGTGACTCCACATGTCAATTTTGAAGATCAACTTGCAGATGTACTCACAAAGCCATTGAGTCCAGCAACATTTCAGAGCTTTTGCAACAAGCCGAACATACACGATGTGTACGCTCCAGTTTGAGGGGGAGTATTAATATATCTCTTTATAGTCTGTTATTTGTATTTCTATATATTGCTGGACCTCTATGTAATTTCTCCAGTTCTATTAATAAAAGAGTGAGTGGTCTTGAACCCTCACACAGCCTACATTGCAAGCAACGTTGCAACATACGTTCACAATTCTTGAAGTAGAGGGACTGATTGAATTTGGCCATCTTGCTGACTCCGGTTGCTTGTGGAAAACTGCGAGAGTGGTTCAAAACAATTGTTTTGAAGGGTGTGGGCTGTGGGGGGGGGAGGTTTCAGACAGACTATAAGCAAGCTATTGAGAGACGGGGAGAACAGTTACATAGTAGATGTGTAAGTAATCATGAAGTGTTTGAACTCTCATCATATAAAGAGGCACATGAGTATACTGCACATATGACATTGCAAAAGGAAATATAAGGAAGACTGAATAAGTATACATCTATTAACAGTCAATTATTGACATTAATACATGAACAATCATATCATGTAAGGCTTCATAATCTGATGCTCCTAAAATATATTTTCAGCAATGAATAAATATCGAAATGATGCGCGTCATGGTTAAAGATAATTCAGTAGAAAACTATTTTTAAATTAAAGGGCATTGCAAAGTTTAACTAAACCAATGAATGAATTAGAACTCAATCAAATGAACAATTGTGTTGACAACGTGATCGATAACCCTTTCCCTCCCGATTCCCACCCTGACTAGTTTTATGTTTTGACCCACACCTTCTCCACCTCACATCCGTACACAATACTTGACTCAACCCATTGCTTCCCCATGTGTATATCTCACTCACCTGATGTGTTATTTCATAAGCACAGAGTGCTTGTGAGTGAGATCGTAAGGGGAATTTGTACCCTGATTCCTTATCAATTTGCACTAGTGTGGTCGGCTCGATGCAAATTTATATGCATCTATTTCATAATCTGGAACCTATATGTCCACTAAGGTGTTGGTAAAGATAGTATGAGAACATGTTTGCTAGTATGCTGAAGTACGCTTTTGAGCACCTACATTGTCATTGTGGAGTTTCAATGGACATCTTCAAGGATTCAAATGACTTTGGACTAGTAGGGTTAGAATTGCAGGCATACTTGTTGAGGTGGCAAGGCAACACTATGCCAGGCTAGGTGCCTTGAACCTTGTTGTACCATGCACTTTTTCTTTCTTTCGAAATCTAGGCTATTTTCATGTAAATATATCTTAGTGCTATCACGAGTAATATTCCCTTAGTATGTGCATTTTTTGTGGTTATATGCATAGTTCTATAAGATCATGAAGACCAAGAAGATGCTGGATGAGTGGAGAAATAGTACTATAGTCCCCATCTACAAGAACAAATGTGATGTTCAGAGCTGCACAAACTACAAAGGCATCAAGTTGATGAGTCACACAATGAAGCTTTGGGAGAGGATCATTTGAGCAGAGGTTAAGATCTATAATGTAGATATCAAACAACCAATTTGGTTTCATGCCTGGAAGATCAATAACAAATGCTATTTTTTGATAAGGAGGCTTATGGAGAAGTATAGAGAAAGTAAAAGAGATCTTCATATGGTGTTTATTGATTTGGAAAAGGCTTATGATCGAGTACCATAGAAGAGTTGTGGATGGTTTTGGAGAAAAAGGGTGTGCCCATCCAATACATTGACTTGATCAAAGACATGTATGATAGCTATACTGCAAGTGTGAAGACTCATGGAGGAGACACCAACTTTTCCTATCACAAGTGGGGTACACTAAGGATCCACACTCAGTCCATATATGTTCGTTCTTGTTATGGATGATTTGACAAAGAATGTTCAGGACGATATTCCTTGGTGTATGTTATCTGCTGATATATTGTTTTGATTGACGAAACCAAAGATGGATTGAATGATAAAGTTGAACGTTGGAGAAAGGCATTAGAATCAAATGGATTGACGATTAGCAGGAGCAAAACTGAGTATATGCATTGCAATTTCAGCCAATCTCACAGTGTGAACGATGGAGCCAAGTTGGACGGGGTAGATATACCAAAATGTGATAAATTTCGTTACTTGGATTCTATTATTCAAATAGATGGGGATGTCCAAAATGACGTTTGTCACAGGATCACTGCAGGATGGTTGAAATGGAAGAGTGCAACTGAAGTTTTATGTGATCGGAAGATCCCTCTCAGGTTAAAAAGTAAGTTTTATAGAACAACTATACGGCCAGCCATGCTCTATGGGAGTGAATGTTGGGCGGTGAAGAAACAAGGCCTCAACAAGATGAACGTGACTGAAATGTGTACGCTGAGATGGATGTGTGGGAAGACAAGAAAAGATCGCTTGAGAAATGATTATATCAGGAATAAAGTGGGGGTGGCGAGCATTGAGGACAAGTTGCGCGAGGGCCGACTCAGATGGTACGGACATGTGCAACGCAGATCAACAAATGCGCCTATACGAAGCAATGCTATTGAGTCAAGCACAATAAATAGAAGAAGAAGGCCTAAATTAACATGGGATGAGCTTATAAAGAGAGATTTTGAATCTCTACATCTCAACCAGAATATGGCCCATGATAGAGCTGAATGGAAACGAAGGATCCATGTAGCCAACTCCAACATAGTTGGGATTGAGGCTTAGATGATGATGATGATGGTATGCATATTTCTATACCTAAATTATGTTTTACACACACAAATCTACTAGGAAGCACGAACTGACAAAAGCCACACGTCATGGACGTGAGACAAGATAGTTATTTTAAAAATACAGGACACACAACAACCTAGACACGACGATATGCATATATTATGTGTGAAGTCTAGCATGGAATTTGAATACAAGCACAAAAGAAGGATAAATCAAACCAAAAGTTCGTTTTCAATATGAAAGCAAACATTATAATATGAAGAACGTTGAAAGCACATGCATTATGAAAGCAAACGTTATATATGAAAATGATCAAAACAAAATACGTTTGCAAGATGAAATCACGTGTAAATGGAGATTGATAATAAACTTGCTTGTCAAATTCCACAAAACATTTTTATCAAATGGTGAATTATATTTACAATAAGGATGTATAGTGAATAAGTACATATGGCTAATAGGTATATGAAGGGGAGGAGGCATACTAGTGGCGTCTAGAGTAAGAGTAGGGTGGGGCCTGGGGGGATACATATTGTGTATATTTCCATTTTTTGTATTTCTTGTATAGAAAGAATTGGTTTGAACATGTCCACCACGTGTCTCGGGCTTAGAGAAGAATACTGAACACATTTGCCCGTGCTTCTTGGGAGTCCAACTGTGTCCACCATGTGCCCGTGTTTGTCTTGTGTTAGGATGACCACTGCTTCCCCGTGGAAGTTTATGTGCTTCGTAACATTTCTGGTGATTAGTCCAAAAGAAACCCTAAAGTAGTATAAAACGTAATCAACATATAATTATTGGGTAACAAGGTATATAGGGTTCCTTTGATAGGAAGGAGGAACTGTAGCGTATGAAAGTTAATGTTCATACGTTACTCGAAGCCGTAGTAGAGATAACATAGTTCTTACTAGCATAGGCGACAAAGTGTTTTATTAGTTTGTTAATCCTTATAAGACTCATTATTGAATAGGCATACTTGCGGTCATAGTAACAAGTTCGGGATTCGACAACTTTTCGGCTGGCTGGAAAAAGTCGGAATTCGAAAAAAATCGAAAAAAGTCGTGAAAAGATCGATAAATTTTGGTCAAAGTTCGGTCAACTATTCGGAGTTAATCGAGAATAAGTCGGCAATATAAGTATATACATATATATGTATGCATGTATGTGTGTGTATATATATATAAATGTATGTATGTACATACATATATGATGCATGTAACTGTTACGGCCACAAGACATACAATTTTAGTGAGTGAAAAAGTAGGAAAATAAGTAAAAAATAGTTGAGTAATAACATGAACTGTCCAGAGGAGTGGGGGGTTTGAGGTTTAGTGTGTATTAGAAATTTTATGTACATGGTTTGGTAAAAAAAGAACAAGCGACTTGAAAGAGAAAAATCGTGAAAAGTCATGAAGAATCGTAAAAAATCGTATAAATCGCGAAAAAGCGGGATTAATCGTGAAAAGTCGTGAAAAATCGGCGATTGGTGTATTAATCGTGATGAATATTCGGGAGCCTATAACATCGTGAAAAATCGCCGATTTTTCGTAAAATTCGGAGACTTGATACTATGCTTGCGGTAACACTGCTATACAAGAGGGGTTTAAAGAATAAGTACTATGATTGTTTGTGTTAGAAGTAAAAAGGAGATATTAAATCATGTACTATGGGCTCGCATCTATTGACCCAATTAAGTTAGAGTTCAATAAACCATAAGTTCTATATAGTTAGGTTAGGTTTGGGATATGTCTAGGATGGTGGTCACCTGTCCTACATATTGAAGAGGGTTTCTCTTGTCTTGAACACACTGTCAATATACGGGCTATCCATGATTTCCAATAGTTTATATTATGATTAAATCCTTAATAAATATGAAGATAGTCTTCAACATTACCATCTTTCACATGTTAATCATTTCAATCCCAATTATTAGTTTTCTCTAATTTATGTATTGATTAAAGATGTACTAGTTCTATTTGATGATCTGAAATAGATAATAATACCTCTCTTTATATAGGATTATAAAGAGAGGTTAATTATAGAGATATTCAATATGCGACTAAACTAAAAGAGAAAATAACATATAACACAAAGCATAATTACACATAAAACAAAACATCATAATGTTGTTAACGCTCCCCCTCAAGATGGAGCATAGATGTTGATCATTCCCAGCTTCTCCACCATTGCAAGAAGAGACTTTGTGAAAATATCAACAAGTTGATCTTCAGTTCAGATATAGGGAGTAGAGACACGCCTGGACATAATTGCCTCTCTCACAAAATAACAATACCTCAACATATTTGGTACGTTCACCAAAAGTAGGATTGCTAGCAATAAAAATGGAGGCCTTATTGTCACATAGAATAGGAACAAGTTCATGATCAAAATTGTTACTCTCTCAAAAGACTTTAGACCCACACCAGTTCCCAGGTAGTATGAGCCATGACTCTATACTCAACTTTTGAATTTGAGCGCTGCAACAATCTGCTTCTTACTCCTGCAAGTAACCTGATTTCCTCCAACAACAAAGTGCAATATCCATAGGTTGACTCCCTGCAATCTTCCTGCTTCACCGCCTTGTTGCCCTGCCGTCTCCGCGTCGAGCCACTGCACCAAGTGTCCATCCATCACTCCACCGCTACACCACTTTTCGGGACCCTGGACGCTGTTTATTCCTCTCCAGATCTGGCCGTGGTCAAGCAAGGAGTCACTTCTGTTCATGATCAAAGGAGTACAAAAGACGACGCTAATTCCCGTCGACCCATGGTGCTAATTCCCGGGGTGCTTGTCTCCTTGACGGGGCAAATTTCCGTCGAGATTGTGCATCAGCCGCTGTCGACACGGTGTGTTATCCAAGCAATACGACATGTCGCGCTCCAGAAATCATCCTGACAGTGCGAAGTTTTGTCCATAACGCATAAGACAGGGTGTGTTGCTCAAACAACATGGCGTTTTGGATTCCAGAACTCTTCCTGACAAATGTCTTTATCAAACACGATGTGTCAGCGGACATCAGATTACGCCTCCGACTTCAGACACGGCATGTCCACTTGAAACACGGCGTGTCGATGGAGATATAGTTCACGCCTCTGAATTTGACACGGTGTGCCACATTTCCACACGACATGTTGCAAGGAGTCAGTCAGTTTTCAGCGACAGAGCTACACGGCGTGTCAGCAATCCTACACGGCATGTCATCAGGAGCCTGCCTATCATCCCTGACAAGTACACGGTGTGACTCCATGTCTAAAGCAGTCAACACACTTCCAGTTCTAGTTTGACATCCTCCGAAGGTCTATCTCTCCTCCAACACTTATGATAATCAGGTCCTACTATTATTTTTTGACCAACAATTTTTTTACGGGGCTCCGCCCCTGCACCCCCATATTTGTAAGGGTCGGAAAAATGTCCTTTTTGAGTCGAGAAAATATCCATTTATTTTCTCTATCCGGATCTTAATTGAGTTGTTTTGCATATTGATTTCGGTTATCAGTTTTCATGCCGAGAAACCATTCCAGCACCGCCACTTCCTCCCTTACCAAGCAAAATTCTGGTAGTGTATCGCCTCCTACCGATGTTTCCATTCCGGTAGTCCTTTTGTTCTTCTCTACATACTATACCTCTCGTTTTACCCTTTCCCTTTCCAACCCTTCCATCCATCATATGTACATCTTTCCACACGCGGGGGGTCATATTTCCCTTTTTTTGCACACCATCTACTCACCGTCGTCGTATTTGGTGTGCGGGGGGAATAGAGGGGAGAGAGAGAGATAGAGAGGACAGTATGAAGAGAACATGAGAGAAAGGATATGAGGAGAGAGAGCGGAGAGAGACATGAGATGAAATGAGATGATATTGCAGGCTATCTTCATGGAGCTTCATGTTCTTAAGCACATATGCTTTCATGATGTCTTTTTGGCGCGTCATTCCCACTTAGCATCACTTTACATGTGAGACAACATTGAAGGATTTCGCAGTTACAACATTGACACCAAGCCTTTCGCGTTCGTACCACGTTATGTACGTTAGGATAAGAGCTTGCTGCACATATTCCGGCCTCTAGTCCCTTTGGTGTTGATGACGTTCTAGTTGATCATTCATGCTGCATCTGGTGTTTCCTATGGTTGCTTCTTCATCTTCGAAGCTCGTCATCTTCAAGCTTGTGCAAGTTTTGTATCTGTAAGGATTCATCCAGAGTGATCTTCATCGAGCTACTTTGTCACGTCTTCTTCGAGTTGCATATGCTACTTCTACGTGTTGAGACAACACCTCAGCACCTCGCCCAACGTGTTCGTGCCATGTTATGCTCGTCAGTGGTCTTCTGCGCTAATTTCAGTTGGCTACAATTCTCAGAAAATTCAGAGACATCTCCACTGCTACATTGGCACTGTGCCTCCGTGTTCGTGCCACGTTATGTACGTTGGATGTGTTGAGTGCGCTTACTCCACTTCACATTCCTCTCTAGTGAAGATGGAGTAGTTGTGGTATGTATGATTGTCTGCTTCATGTTCTTCATTCCAGATGCACTTCAAGAGAAAGACCTTCTTCAAAGCTCGATCTTCTCCAACCTGCATAACACATCTCAAAGAGGCGTCATCATGTCTTTTCAATTAGGAAGTTTTGTTTAAGGGGGAGTAACAATTTTTGTATGGGGAGTGACAAGTCTATCTTTCATTTATCATTTATTTCTTATCGTTTAATCGAGTCATGTAACTCCAAGCTTGGACATGTGTTTACCCATGCTCCAGCTTGAGGGGGAGTGTTAGAATATTAGCCTATTTAGTTAATAGATTAATTGGTTTATTGTCTACATGAACCTGTCGCCCATGGCCCATTAGGGTTAAGTCACTTCCTTTGTGCTTCCTTGTAATAGCCTCCTCTTCTATTTATATAGGACATGGGTGTACATATCAATACATTACAATTACACTTGTTTACAATGAACTTGGTCACAATTAAGTATATAGTGTACCAACTAATCTTATCTCTTGCTTGTTTTCAGGATAACCAGGAGAGGAGTCAAAGTCATCATCCCAATTTGTATTGGAATCAAGGGGAGTACTAATTGGCTTAGTTCCTGGCATATTGGTTTCTTGTAAGAGATCAAGAACATAGTTACACTGAGATAAATGGATGCCTGAAGAACGAGATACTTCAATCCGTAGAAAGTATCAGAGCTTTCCAAGGTCTTAATTAATCAAATGTTTCCCAAGATATTCTTTGGATCCTGAATCCCATCATGGTTACTTCCATAGAGTATAATACCATCAAATTCTACAATCATGATGACAATCCCATTAGCAGTCATTTTAATGAAGACAAAATGGTTACAATCAGTACGTCTGAAGCCAAATTGAACAAGAATTTGACTTAACTGATCAAACCATGCACTCGGGCTTTGTTTCAAGCCATATATTACCTTTCTAGTTTGCAAACTTTGGTACATCCTAAAGGGCAACAAACCCAGGAGGTTGCTCCATATACACTTCTGTAGGTTTTTGTATAAAAAGGCATTCTATGCATCCCGTTGATAAAGGCTAATCATGGTCAACAATAACAAAAATAAGAATACTGACAAAATTCAAGCTTGCAATAGGGGAGAATGTCTCAAAATAGTCAACCTCGTAAGTCTGTGTGTAGCCTTTTGCAACAAGGTAGACTTTTAACCATCAACAATACCATCTGAGTAATATTTAACAGTAAAGACCCAACGGAAACCAACGAGGGAACAATGAGTGGGAGAATCAACTAACTCCCAGGTGCCCTGATCAGTTAAGGCACTCATCTTAGCTTCCTTTTCCTAACTCAAGCAGGATGTTGTAGAGCTTGAGTTGTAGTTTATGCTGTAGAGCTTGAGTTGTAGTTTTTGGAACAGATACAACAGTTCTTGGAACAAATACAACAAATAATGCAGAGGTAAGACAAGCAAGGCTAAACCTAGATTAGAGTGGAACAAAAGTTACACATAGAATGTAAGGTGCATGAACAAACTTCTTTCATAAGCCAATGAGAAGATCTAAATGAGAGGAGCCAAAATTACATGAGGTGCACTTGGATCTACCGAGAAAGAGGGAGGATTGGTTATGGAAGGGGCCATAGCCTGGTTTTTGTGCTAATAGACAAGCAACAACTTTGTTGTTGATTATATCAGTGAACTATATGTTGCGCAATATGGTCAGAAGATTTGTGGACAAGGAAGTGTCTTCCTTGGAGAAGTATGGAGAGTTCTCAAAGAAGACCACATCAACATTGATAAACCACTGCTTAGCACTTATATCGTTTCTAGTTTTAGAATATCCCAAGAAAATACATTTTTTGGAGCGAGGATCTAAATGACGAAGATTACACATGGAGAAAGTGCTTTCAAAGATTCTAAGAGGCAGTGAAAAAAGAGTTGCATCAGGGAACATGATTTGACACAGAACACAGTTTTAGAGGACAGAAGAAGACATTCGATTAATCAACTAATAGGCCGTGGACATTACTTCAGGCCATATATGCTTAGCAACATTATGAAGTAACAAAATCGTCCTAGCCACCTCAAGCAGATGTTGATCTTTCCCTTCAGCAACATCATTCTACTGAGGCATGTACAAACAAGAAGTCTTGTGAAGAGTATCCACAATTTTGTGGAGGTCCTGAACCCAGTGTTACGTAAACTCAACTGCATTGTCTATGTGAATTTTTTTGATGGGTACGAAGAATTGTGTTCAAGTTTCTATAAAAAAGGTTGTGACGGTATTCAGAACATGTGCACGATCCTTCAACACGAATAACCCATTTGGCATGAGAAATATCATCAATAAATGTAATAAAATAGCAAAAGCTAAATAAACTCACAACATAATAGGGTTCCCATATATCATCATGCACCACATCAATAATAGACAATGGACCAAAGCTCGTTTTACTAGGATAAGTATTGCGTGCCTATTTGCCAAGTTGGCATGCCTCACATTAGAAAGTAGGAATAGAAACAAAAGGAAGTTAATGTTTTAATATCTTACAAAAATTTGTTCCCTAGGCGGTAGTGCAATTGTAAGCCAGTCACAACAGACGACAATAATGCAATAACGTCAGCTCTCGACATATCTAAGTAGTAAGAGTCTGTGTAGTCCCTCATGGCCTGAAATAATCCTTGTCTTCGTGCTGAAATCCTGAAAAATACAACCTCATGTTCAAACATAATCCAGCACTGAAATCTTTGAAAATTTTCTAATGGAATTCAATAAAAATTTGTGAACATAAAATGCAAATTTCCGAGGCAGACTGACATATGTCACAATATCTCCAATGCACACTGGAGAGCGAGAACCATTGGCAACCATAACATGTAGATTAATAGTAGCTTTAGTGAGAGAAGATAATCGTAGGGGAAGTAGGAAAAACATAACTTCCTTCCTAACGAGCAACAACAATCTTGGTAGGTTGGTGTTCTTGTAATAGTTTCTCAAGTTTGGAGCAGAGCTAGCTAGTGGAAGGAGCAGGGGAGGCAGAAAATGCAACCACGTCAGACTTAAGATTCTCAGCAGAAACTTGATTAGCCCATGTAGGTGTGCCATTCTTGGCTTAACAACAATCCTGTGTGATTATTGTTGCCATAGAAATTGCAATGTCGTGGGCTGGTCACAGATTTCCAAGACCTTTAGAAGAGTGCCCCCGACCCCGACCGCTCCCATAGTCTCTAGTTCTGAAGTCCCGAAAATGATTAGCAATAGTAGAAATATCATGAGGCGCCAAAGATGACGATGAAACTGATAGAAAATGCTGCATACGTTTACATTACGAATAGACGGGGGGAAATCACTAGGCATTATGTGGTCAACAACTCCTAAAGTGGGGCATGCCGACAAGTTGTAGTTCTTTTCATTGATGTTAAATTTCAATGATATCATTAGTAAGAGGGTGGTAGATTTCGAGACAGAGCGCTACATTGATTGTTGTAATCTAACAGAGCGCTACATTGATTGTTGTAATCTTCGACAAAGTCGTTAGTAGTGAATTCCTTCTTGGCCAGGGTTTTAAAAATGTCAAAGCCCTTAAGATATTGTTAACGAGAGTAGATATGAGAGAGTTGATCCCACATATCTTTAGCAATCTTGAGTGAGAGAAGGGATTGACTAATCTTTGCTTCAAGCCTTCAACATTGTTGAATCATCTTGGCTATACTTATAACACTAGAGTCATCCTTGACACATAGGTCATAAGTTTGACTTTGGCATCGATCGTAGTGGTAGGAGGTGCTAGGGTCGCAACAATAAAATGGGAGTATTTCCCTTGCGTCTTCACATGCAATTCATATGAGGCAGACTAGGAGTGATAGATCCTTCAAGTTTGACAGTCATAACACACAAGGAACAAAAAGCGTCGGGAGTAGTCATTAGTGCAAGCAAAGTGAGTCCAGTCAAAAAGGGAAACACGTGGTTAAACGCACACAACAATAGCAGCAATAGGGAAAGAAGCTTCTATCATGGGTAGCAGATAAAAGGAGACACGATGTCAATATATACAAACATGTGACTCCTCATAATGGGAGAAAGATCCCTAGTAAAATACATAGAAGCCTCCTGTGTAGATAAAATAGGGTTGTAGAAAGGGACTACATGATGTTTATGTTAGCAAGATGAAGGAAATTAGGCTAGTGTGAGTGACAATGATGGATTTGGAAATAAAAGTGTTAATATATTTCATATATATTCAGCTATTTATTCTATTTTGTAATTTCTATATCCTGCTGGACCTTTATGTAAATTCTTCAACTTCTCTTATTAATGAAAAGGAAGAAGGCCTATTGCCTTTCCTACGCTGCATTGCACGTTGCATTGCGGCACCTCAGTTCACATGGTACCAGAGCAAAGATCCTAACCTAACCCTACCCAGCCGCCAGCAGCTCTAGCGCCGCCAGCAGCCCGAGCGCTGCCGCCGCCAGCAGCTCGAGCGCTGCCGCCGCCAGCAGCGCCGAAAGCAGCAACAACTTCCGGTCGGCCGCCCGCCAGCCACCCCCGGCCGCAGCTCCTAGGGGAGGACAACTGCCGCCGACCCAAGGCGGGCGCAACAACCGCCTCCTGGGTCAGGCGTAGTAGTCGCAGTCACCCCTCTTTCTCTCTCTCCGGATCATCGGGTCCTTCAGTTGATCCAACGGATTTTTAAATCCCTAGCCGAAGCGTTCGTAGGTACGTAGGAAATTCCTAATCACATCTCCTCCATGTGTGATTAGGGAATTTCAGTTGGGGGCTGTGGATGCGTTAGATACGCATCTGGTCTGAAACGTGACGTGTATCTCTCCGTCACTCAAATCTTCTTGTGACGTGTATCAATCCGTCACTCTTCTTCTCGTTAAATCATAGAGGACACCAAGGCATCTACCATCCATCTACAGTGAGATGTCTCCTATCCCCTCCATCAAGCTGAACGGGAAGAATTATCTCTTATGGATGAATGCTGTCCATACAGTGTTGGAGTCACGCGACAAGGCGAGTCATGTTGATTTTGATCCTTCTGTGTTTACTGACAAAGGCTATGCTGAATGGAAGCGCCATAATAGTCTGGTGAAGACCTGGTTGTGGGGGAGCATGGCACCTGCGATTGCCTCAAGGTTTAGATTCTACACTACTGCCAAAGAGATCTGGGATGCAGTAAAGAAACATTATTCTTAAGAGAAGAATGCGCTTCGTCAGTTCATGATATATGACCGCCTCTTTGCAGAACGACAAGGAGACAAACATTTAGAAGAATACTTTGGAGTGATCCAAGGTATTGTACAAGAGCTGAGTTTCTACCATCTAGTGACTGTCCGGGAGCAAGTCAAAGACAGAGATGACTTGATTACAACAAAATTCTTGTCTGGTCTGAGTTTTTCGTGCAGCCCGTAGCGTCATCCTAGCTTCTGATAAACTTCCCAGCTTGGAAGGGGCTTATTCAAGGATTTTACAGGCAAAATTTGAACCTGTTGATCCTACCACAGTCTCATCTCCGGGAGATTCTCATGCTCCTGTAGCTGTTGTAGTGAGAGGACGGATAGGTATGGGCCGAGGACGTGGAACTCGCCCTAAATGCACTTTCTATGACAAACTTAGACACACAGTTGAGAAGTGCTGGAAGAAGCATGGTCGACTTGCTGCACCACCTGTGGGAGCAACAAACTATGCTACCACTACTGAGCCTCCTGCATCGAGTTCTGGTTCTTCTGGCATCACACTCACTAAGGAGGAATATGATAGATTTATTTTGACTACTTAGCATCTGAGTTTGGAATCATTGTCTTCAGCCAACTTGGCGTCCACCACTGGTAATCAGGCTACTTCTTTATTGGCTTCTGGTTCTACTTCGTCATGGATCGTTGACTCTGGAGCGTCACAACATATGACTGGTGTGAGGAGACTTCTTCATTCCATTTACTCACATATTCCTCACAAATCTGTAACAATAGCAGATGGTTCAGTGAGGAGAGTGTTAGCCAGTGGATCTGTTCCTCCGACTCTTGAAATTGATCTTAAATCCATACATTATGTCCCTGCATTTCCTTTTAATCTTCTGTCTGTTGCTAAATTGATTGATACTGTGAAATGTATGGTAACGTTTGAACCTTCTTGTTTTGTATTACAGGATCTCAAGAGTATGTTGATAAGTGGTGGGGGGCCTAGGAAAGGTGATCTCTACCTCTTCCACGGTGACAGTTTGCCTCGTCAAGTGTCCGTTCCTGCTCCAGCTGTCCTGTTGAGTGGTTCTCCCTTACTATGGCACTACAAGTATGGACATCCTTCATTAGAGAGCCTAAAGAAGTTAGTACCGGAATCGTCTCTAGAGTGTCAGTCTTGTCAACTAGGGAAACATCATAGGATGTCTTATCCCAGTCCTGTCAATAAACGGGCGTCTTGGCCTTTTGAGTTGGTCCACAGTGATGTTTGGGGTCCTGTAAAAGACCATAGCTATAATGGTTTTCGTTATTTTATTTCCTTTGTGGATGACTTTTCGCGTATTACTTGGATTTATCTGTTGAAAAGTGGAGAGTCTGTTCTATCTATTGTCAAACATTTTCATCAAGAAATAAAAGTTCAATTTGATTGCAATATTAAAGTTTTTCAATCTGATAATGCCTTGGGTGTATGCTCAAAAGGCTATGGCTGACTTTTGTAGTTCTGTTGGGATGATACATCGTACATCCTGTCCTCACACCCCTCGGCAGAATGGGGTAGCAGAGAGGAAAAATCGTCATCTTCTTGGTATTACCAGGACAATCATATTTCAATCTAATGTTCCTAAGCGATTCTGGTCTGACGCTTTACTTACTGCTTGTTTCCTTATCAACAAGCAACCGTCTTCTGTGCTTCAAGGACGTACTCCTTTCTCTGTCTTACGTCCCAAAGATCAACCTTTCCTTGTTCCCCTTAGAGTGTTTGGTTGTACTTCTTTTGTCCACAATTTTAATCCTAAGGCTGATAAGTTATCTCCTAGGTCAATTAGGACTCTCTTTCTTGGGTACTTCAACACTAGAAAAGGGTACAAGTGTTATTGTCCAAGTCTTCGTCGTATGTTTGTGTCTAGGGATGTGACTTTCCATGAATCCACTCCATATTTCACTAGTGTTCCCAGTAGGGGGAGCAATTATGTGAGAGTGCCACCATCAAATGCTAGTGAGAGAGTGCCACCACCACATTAGAGTGAGAGAGTGCCACCTATCATTCCTGACTATACTATAATTCAGGAAGAGCAGCCAGCAAATGGTCCACTAATTCAACAATATTCACATGTTTATAGCAGACGAGGCAGACAAGATCCAGAGGAGGTAGCGACTCCAGTCTCTGAGCCCTCCCCGTCTTCCTCTACTCAAGGGATTCCTGAAGAACCATCTGACCTTGATGTTCCAATTGCTGTTCGCAAAGGTACCCGTTCCTGTACTATTCGGCATCCTATTGCAAATTTGTGCTGTTTGTCCAAGTTATCTCAGTAGGCCCACTCAGTTGCTCTTGGGATTGATTACGTGGTCATTCCAAGAAATCATCTTGATGCTATGAAGGATATTGGGTGGAAATAGGCTATGCATGTTGAAATGTTTGCTCTTTTACAGAGCAACACATGGGAACTTGCTGACTTACCTCCAGATAAAAATATTGTGGGATGCAGATGGGTATTTACAGTAAAACATAATCCAGATGGTTTTGTGGAGAGATTGAAAGCTAGACTGGTGGCAAAGGGGTACACTCAGACATATGGGGTTGATTTCTTTGAGACCTTTTCACCAGTGGCTCGTCTGAATTCTGTGCGTATTCTTATTTCTCTGGCTACTACATTTGACTGGCCTCTGTTTCAGCTCGATGTCAAGAATGCCTTTCTATAAGAGGAGGTATACATGGAGCAACCACCTGGTTTTGTTGCTCAAGGGGAGTGTCAGAAGGTGTGTAGATTGAAGAAAGCCATCTATGGATTGTAACAATCTCCTAGAGCTTGGTTTGACAAGTTCAGTGATGTTGTGCTAAAGATGGGCTTTTCTCGTTGTTACTGTTTACTCCTTATTTTATTCTACTTCTTCTGGTGGATCTATAATTATTGCTGTGTATGTTGATGATATCGTTATCACTGGCAGTGATTCCACATGCATATCTCGTGTGAAAGAAGGCTTGCAGGGGCACTTTCATACAAAGGATCTGGGAAAATTGAGATACTTTCTGGGCATTGAAGTACTTAGATCCCATGCAGGTACCAATTTGTCTCAGAGAAAATATCTGCTAGACTTACTACAAGAAACAGGAATGAGTGAGTCCAAGCCTGTGTCTACTCCTATGGACTATCATGTGAAGGAGATGACTGATGATACTGATTATCCAGATCCAGGATATTATAGGAAAATTGTGGGTAAATTGATATATCTGACAGTCACACGCCCTGACATTTCTTTTGCTGTAGGAGTGGTGAGTCAGCATATGAGCTCACCACAATAGTCTCATTGGACATCAGTCTGTCGTATTTTGAGATATCTGAAAGGTGCACCTGGTAAGAGAATCACCTATTATAGGTCGAAGAATCCTGTATTTACACTTTCTCTTACTGGTTATGCAGACGCAGATTGGGCTGGTAATTTGAATGACAGGAGGTCTGCGTCTGGATATTGCACATTTCTGGGAAATCACCTTATTACCTTAAAAAGCAAAAAGCAAAATGTTGTGGCAAGATCTAGCACAGAAGCTGAGTATAGAGCAATGGCACATTCATGTTGTGAGTTGCAATGGGTTCGATCTGTACTTTTTGAATCAAAGATTCCTGTTTTGTCTCCTGTAGAACTCAGATGTGACAATCATGCGGCCATCTACATTGCCAAGAATCCAGTCTTCCAAGAACGTACTAAGCACATAGAGGTTGATTGCCACTTTATTAGAGATCGGATCAAGAATGGAACTGTTGTGACTCCGCATGTCAAGTCTAAAGATCAACTTGCAGATGATCTTACGAAGCCATTGAGTCCAATAGCATTTCATAGTTTTTGCAACAAGCTGGGTCTACACGATGTGTACACTCCAGCTTGAGGGGGAGTGTTAATATATTTCATATATATTCACTCTATTTTGTAATTTCTATATCCTGTTGGACCTCTATGTAAATTCTCCAACTTCTCTTATTAATAAAAAGGGAGAAGGCCTATTGCCTCTCCCACGCTGCATTGCACGTTGCATTGCGGCACCTCGATTCACAAAAAGGATTGGTGGGTGATAGGTTGAGTAAGAGAGAGAGCTAGATGGGAGTGCAACGGTTAGAGCTAGAGGCAGAAGGCTGTAGGAGGAAGAGAAGTGGTGGTTGTGTGATGTGAACGACGAGAATGGCCATAGGGGGCATTGAGGAAAGGAAGGGTGGCAAGGAGTGGCCGTCTAGGTATCATTGACAAGGGTAGCATGGCCGATAAGGAGAGAGGTGGAGCCATTGGATGGCGACGACAGATGTAGTAGGAAGAGAAGAAGGGAGAAACATCAACTGGGTAGTGGTGGGAAGGCAGGTTTAAGGTCGGTGGTAGGGGGTAAGGGCCGACGATAGGGAAGTTAACATGGTATAGCCATGGTGAAGGGGTTAGGACTAACGGTAGGCAGACATGGAGGTAGCTATAGTAGGGGTTTAGGGCCACAGTAGGGATTAGGTTGGGGGATAGGGTGGTGACAGTAGGGTTGAGAAGGAAGAAGGGGATGGGGCGGGTAGGACGGAGGCAACATTAAGAGAGCGAGGCACATGGGAGGATGACACACGAGTGGAGAAGACGAACATGCCCTTGCTCAGAGAAGCCTCTTTGGAGGAATGTATCGATACCATTAATAAAGATATATTGGCTTTATTGGATTATTATAAATAGATACAATACAACTCTTTATATAGGGTTAGAGAGAGGTTATTACAAAGATTATCAATATGGGACTAAATTTTGAGAGAAAATAACAGATAACACAAAACATAATAACACATAACAAAAAACATCATAAGTATGTTAACATGCATCCATTTAAGTAATTAGTTACTTTGATGCCATCGTCATGCTCAAAATTTAATGTCAATCCTTTTATTAGACCCCAAGTAGAGAATCATAGGGAGAAGGATTTCAAATTGCCTGTTTCTAAGTGGGATCAAACAAAGGACTATATGAATGCAGAAAATGACCAAACTTCCATAAAAATCAAGTTTAAATTACATAGGGGCCAGAGGCATGGAGTTCTGCAGGAAAATTTAATACATGTTGATTCTAATTGCAGAAATAGTTAATCCTAATCTATGAGTTCCATATTAGTTTTATTATCCCATGAAGTTGTTTGTTAATATAGAATAATAAAACTTTTATTTGATGTGTCTAAAACAAATACAAGGCACTCTCTTTTATAGGATAAGAGAGTAAGAGGGAAACTAGGTAATATGGAATAAAAGAAAGCTAAAGACAAGTCAAGTCTGAAGCACAAAAATAAATATAAAGCATAAATGATATATACTAATACTCCCTCTCAAGCTGGATCATAGATGTCAAACATGCCCAGTAATGCCTATCTACGGAATTAAAGAAGAAATATGAGTAAAGACTAAAAGGGAATAATTCTCATTCATCAATTGTGTCTCTACATGGACGCATATAGAGCCATCATATAGGCTTCTAAAAGAAAGACTAAACGGGCGGTAGCCAATGTGGGACTAAACCACTTGACTTTACAAGAGTCCAAAAATGAGAAAAAGGACAATAAAATAAAGCATGCTAATAAAGCCTAACTAATAAGACGGTGACGCCTACACTCATAAGTGCGTAAAGGTGGGGCATGTCCTACATCAACTCCCCTCGTATGCAAAAGACTCAACTCTGTCGAGTTAGTACTGAGGTAGAGCTCAAGAAGATCTGCATCAATGCGGCGGAACTCCTTTTTGGTGATCCAAGTTGCGTCTGCTGAAGAACGACCTCTCCAGCGAACCAAGAAACGATATACGGTTCCCTCACTGGTGAGGACGGGCTGGTCATCCAAGACGGTGTCAATGCGTTCGAGTGGTTGTTGAGAGAGTCGAGGCAGAGGCAGTAACGCTGCTGAAGACGGTGAAGCACAGTGACGATATGAAGAAGCTGGTGGTGGTGGTGGTGGAGGGGGCTTGAATGTACCACGATAAGGAGAAAGATCCTCCACATTGAATACTGCACTAATGCCCCAATCTGCTGGCAAATCCAGTGCATAGGCATTGGGTCCCTGTCGACTAAGTATTTGGAACGGTCCTGACGCTCTGGAGTGAAGCTTCTTGGAGGAATTTTTGGGGTAACGTTCAGGACGTACACGTACTAACACAAACTCTCACATTAAATTCTTGAAACCTGCGGTGTGCATCTGTAGAAAGCTTATAGTTTTCATAAGACGGTAATTTTTCAGCGAATCTGGGCATGCAAATCATGAATGTACTGGGAAAAGGTCTCAGCAGTGTGGGAAGTACGTTCATTAGTGGACAGAGGTAAAAGATCTATAGGTTGGGGAGATTTGTATCCATTAACAACTTCAAATGGACTCGTTCCTGTGGATCGATTGACATAGCTGTTCTAAGAAAATTCAACAGTAGGTAGCAATAAGTCCCAATTGCCTAAACGTTCACCAACAAGACATCGCAAGAGGTTACCCAAACTCATGTTGACCACCTCAGTTTGACCATCAGTTTGAGGGTGAAAGGCAGAAGAGAATTGGAGGTTGGTACCAAGTATTTTCCATAAGGTCTTCCAAAAGTAGCTAACAAACTTAACATCACGGTTTAAGACTATGGTGGTGGGGAGTCCATGTAGCTTGACTACCTCATTAAAGAAAAGACGAGCGATATGCGAGGCGTCAGAAGTCTTACTACAGGCAATGAAGTGGGCCATCTTTGAAAAACGATCAACAACCACAAACACAGAATCATGGCCACGAGAAGTGCGGGGAAGACCTAAAATAAAATCCATACTTAGATCCTTCCAAGGCTCATGGGGAATAGGGAGGGGAGTGTACAAACCCGTATTTTGTCTTTTGATTTTGGCCAATTGACAAGTACGACACTGAGACACTATGCGAGCTATAACACGTCGTAAGGAAGGCCAATAAAATCTGTCTGTTACTAGAGCGGTGGTCTTATCTCTACTAAAATGGCCAGCGAGGCCGCTGACATGTAATTCCCAAATGAGAAAATCTCGAACTGAAGTAGATGTGATACATAACTGCGTGCTGCGAAAAAGAAATCCATCTCGTAGAATAAAATCAGAAGCATGGTCAGAATGAATAGTCATGAAGTCAGGTGAAGTGGAATGTTGCTCTTTCAAACAGTCGAAGCCCACGACTTCAACGCTCATAGATTGTAGGGTGGTCAAGCAACGACTGAGAGTGTCTGCGGCCTTGTTCTCAACACCTGAACGATGTTTGAGAACAAAAGTGTACTGAAGAAACTCACACCACTTGGCTTGACACACTTAAATTCTTCTGGGAATTTAGAAAGCGAAGGGCTTGATGGTCAGACCAAAGGATGAATTCCTGATGGAGAAGGTAGTGCCTCCAATGACGCAAGGATTCCCCAACAACGTAGAATTCTTTATCGTAAGTGGAATATTTATGCTTTGCGTCATTGAGTTTCTCACTGAAAAAGGCAGCAGGGTGACCATCTTGACTAAGAATGCCTCCAATGCCAACACCGGAAGCGTCACAAGATACTTCAAACGGAAGTGAGAAATCAGGAAGGCGAAGAACCGGGGCTTCGGTCAACTTAGTTTTGACAGCCTCAAAAGCATGTCTTGCAGATGGCGTCCACTCGAATTTGTCACACTTCATTAACTCAGTGAGAGGAGCCATAATGTTTCTAAATCCTCGAACGAAACGACGATAAAAAGTAGCCATCTCGTGAAAGCTACGAAGCTTAGAAACCGAAGTGGGCCGGTGCCAATTAGTGATGGCTTTGACTTTGGCCGGGTCAGCCTCAATGCTGGTAGCGGATACAAATTAGTCAAGGAATAGGACTTTATCTTGAAGGAACAAATACTTCTTTAGATTGACATACAATTTCTCAGTTCGAAGTGTGTCAAATATAAGCCGGAAATGATTTAGGTGTTCGTCCTTGGTCTTACTAAAAAGTAGAATGTCATCAAAGTATACCACTATATTTTTTCCAATGAATGACCGTACGTAACACATGGTTCATGACTCGCATGAAGGTGCTGGGTGCATTGGATAGGCCAAAAGGCATGACTAGCCACTCATATAACCCGTCTGGGTTTTAAAGGCAGTCTTCCATTCATGAGACTCCTTAACACGGATTTGGTAATAACTGCTATGGAGATCAATATTGGAGAAATAGCAGGATCCCATCAATAGATCAAGCATGTCGTCAAGGCGCGGTATAGGGAAATGATATTTCTCAGTGATCTTATTGATGGGTCGACAATCTAAGCACATCCTCTAACTACCATCTTTCTTGGGGGCAAAGCGAGCAGGAACCGCACAAGGACTCTTGCTCTCTGGAATGAATCCTTTGAGGAGGGCATCAACCTGCCGTTTCAATTCAGCATGCTCAGTCGGGTTTACACGGTAATGAGGTCGCTTAGGTAGCGAAGACCCTGGAATCAAATCAATCTCATGCTGAATGTCACGCGAAGGGGGAAGCTCATTGGGAAGGTTGATGGGTGTCATGTCCTTGAACTCATCGAGAAGGGAGACAAGTTCTGGTAGGGGCTGAAAATCGGACACGGGAGTGGATTCTTTGATGTATATAGCACATACATGCATCCCGATTCTCGACTGGCTTCTTCAAGCTCTCGTCGAGTGACAAGGTGAAGAGAGTGTTGGGATTTGGAGGATTGAGGGTCTGGTGGTGGACTCTTTTTGTTAGGAGAGATGAATCAAGTAGGTGCTAATCGTATGTGTTTGTCTTTGTGCTTAAAGGTATAAACGTTGGAGCGTCCCTCATTGTGGGCATCTAAGTCATAAATCCAAGGACGACCAAGAATGACGTGGCCAACATCCATAGGCAACACATCACATCAAATGTGGTCTGAATAAGCACCTAGAGTGATGGGCACAAGGCAACGTTGGGTGATGGACAAGCTAATTTGGTTCACCCAATGGACTTTATGTGGTTGAGGACGGGGCTCTGGGTGCAAGTCCATGCGCTTCAATCCATGGTGTGAAATGATGTTCTGGGAACTGCCACCATCAATGAGTAGTTTGTAGCATTTACCAGCGTGTTTGAAGAAGGTTTGGAAGGAAGTGGTGCGTTTCCATTCGTCCCCTTCCGATGGGGCAGCTAAAACACGCATGACCTAAAGATATGACAGATCATAATCATAGTTGTAATCAACGTCATCATCAGAAGGTTCAGAGGCAGGAAAAACATCTTCATATTCAATGCCATCCTCAGGGGTAGTATCAGGAGAGTCGGAGGACACAAAAAGAGCACGACGAGGGCATTGGGCAGCTAGGTGGGTTGTGCTGTGACAATGAAAGCATTCACGACCTCGTGGAGGAGGCCGGACTAGAGTTGTGACTACTTCTTGCCTTTACTGGAGGAGGGGGCTGAAGAACTCTGGGGAGGTGGTTGGGGTAGGGGATAGGCAGAGCGATTTGGGGTATTGGAAGGAATATTGGTTGAGCGAGTACGTTGTCCAAAACGAGAAAAGGAAGGACCACGAGAAGCAGGTTGAAGGTAACTCTCTACCTTTTGGGCACGGTGAGAAACATCATCCAAGGAGTTATACTGTTGTAACTCCATTTCTCGTTTAATGACAGGGTGTAAATGGTGCACAAAACGAGCGACCAATTGCCAATCAGAGTCATTGTGAATATAAAGATTCTTAGCCTCAAATCGTTCCATGTACTCTTGAACAGATGATGACCCTTAGCTAAAGGCCATCCAATTAGAAAGTTGTCTTTGGTATTGGGCGGGAACATAGCGCTCGCGTAGCTTAGTCTTCATTTCATCCCAAAAGAGGATGGGAGGTTGACCAGTACGCTCCATGTCGCGCTGAACACCTTGCCAATATCGCTTGGCTTACCCTTCAAGTTCCATCTTAGCAAACCTAATCCGCTGAGCGTTAGTCATGTCATACCAGTCGAAATAATCTTCCAAACTAGCGATCCAGTCGAGAAAAGCTTTGGGGTCAAGTTTACCATTAAAAGTGGGGGCATCTATTTTGACTCGACGAGTGATATCGTTGCGATGTGGTGGATGAGGTGCCGGGTGATATTGACCGTATGGGTTGTGGGGGAAAACAAGTCCACGGGGGGTTATGAAAAACATCACGTCCAGGGGCTCGAGGATAGTGCCATGGGAGGATGCTGACGCTGAGGCGGAGCCCATGGTTGGTGATGAGGTGTAGGAGCACGATGTGCACGTGAAGGGGGATGTGGCATTGGTGCATAGTGTGCTTGTGGACTAGCAGTGTGGGGTGTGTGATGCTAGGGTGGTTGATAGGGGCGTGGTTTCACATATGGGTGTTGTGAATAAGGATCAAGTTTGATAAAAGGATCAACTTCTCCATAGTGGTGGTAGGCAGGGGGCTCATGGAGTTGTGGTCGACAGAATTGCAGAGTAGGGTTCACGGGGCTTTGTGGTGCATGTCCAGGATTTGGTGGCATCCCGTACCCCATAAAAGGTGTCGAGTTCTGACCGGCTTGTAGTGTATGGGTTTTGCGAATGGTACGAAACTCAGCCATGATGGAATTGATTGACTGACCCAAAGTCTCAAGGGTAAACATGGATTGGGAAGACGTAGGGGCTGCTTCCGACGTGGGTTCTAAAACCGGCCTAGTAGACCTACAGCCAAGCATAAGGATTTGCAACGAAATAGCCAAAAAATTATAGCGCCAAATGAAAACTTAGTTTTGTAATGGACAAAGCAAAACAATTCAAGAAAATAATGCGGACATATATATGATAGAAAAGTAGTGCACCGAATAAGGGAAAACCTTTCCAAAATAAGGACTTGGCAAACTTTCGGTGGAGGAATCAAAACCCTATAGACCCGTCTGCGAATGTGCTAAAATTGCCAAAGATGAGCAAAAGCACAATAAACAATGAAAATATATTACCCAAAATGATGACAATCGTTGCTTCCTTGCCTTTGATATGGATGGAGAGAATTACCTCGGGAGGAGATAAGAAATTTGTGCCCTACACCGATCCAACTAGCGGCTTGGGGGCCAGTTGTCGACGGGGTAGTGGTTGGCAGTGGCCGGAGGCGACAACAGGTAGCGGCAAGGGTAGCGTCTGCGGCGGCAGAAGGCAATGACTATGGCGACAACAATGGATAGCAGCGGCAACAGGTATCGACAGGGGCAGCGTCGGCAACAGGCACGGTAACAACAGATAGCGTCAGTGGCGACAGGGGACAGGGTAGCGTCGGCGGTGGCAGTAGGCAGCGGCTACAACGGATAACGACAGTGGCTGTCGGCGGCAACAACGGCGGTGGCAGCAATAGGCAACGGCGATGGCAGCGGGTGTGGTTGGAGATGGCAGCGAATGACTGGGGGGGTTGGTGGAGAACGGCGGCCGTCACAGGCAGGACCTAACCCTGATGTTTTTAGGGTTAGGCTCTGATACCACTTAATGCCTATCTATGGAATTAAAGAAGAAATATGACCAAAGACTAAAAGGGAATAATTGTCATTCATCAACTGTGTCTACATGGACGCAAATAGAGCCTTTATAGAGGCTTCTAAAAGAAAGACTAAACGGGCGGTAGCCAATGTGGGACTAAACCACTTAATTTTACAAGAGCCCAAAAATGAGAAAAATGACATAATAAAATAAAGCATGCTAATAAAGACTAACTAATAACACGGCGACGCCTACGCTCATAAGTGCGTAAAGGTGGGGCCTGTCCTACATCACCCAGCTTGTCCATCAGTGTAGT
This sequence comes from Alisma plantago-aquatica, assembly GCA_963693085.1. Lineage (NCBI taxonomy): Eukaryota > Viridiplantae > Streptophyta > Magnoliopsida > Alismatales > Alismataceae > Alisma > Alisma plantago-aquatica. The sequence goes on from OY856410.1 coordinate 1,051,623,652, forward strand.
GAAGCGAGTCTTGGGTAGTAGCTTGGTGAAGATGTCAGTAACCTGATCTTCTGTCCGAAGATAGGGAGTGCAAATGCGACCAGAGAGAACAAATTTCCGAACAAAGTGGCAATCCACCTCAATATGCTTGGTGCGCTCATGAAAGGTTGGATTGGTGGCAAATAAAAATGAAGACTTTATTGTTGTAGTACATGGGAATAGGATCTGGATCATAGATATCAAATTCCTTGAGGAGTCCTTGGACCCATATCAATTCAAAGACGTATGAACCATGGCTTTGTGTTGAGCTTCAGCTCTAGACCGAGCTACCATAGTCTGCTTCTTACTGTGCCATGTAACCAGATTACCTTCAACAAAAGTACAATAGCTAGAGGTAATTTTTCTATCACATCTAATACCAACATAATTAGAGTCACAATATCCAGTGAGTTTGCAATGTCCATGTTTGCGATACAATAATCCTTTTTTTGGAGAATTTTTAGATATTTAAGGATATGACAAACAACATCCTAGTGATATTGTCGAGGTTTATCCAAATACCTATTGACAAATCCAACAACAGAAGTAATGTCATCTCTAATAAAAGTGAGATAGATAAGCTTACCGACCAATCTTCTGTATTGGTGGTTATCAAGATAGGGTGGTGACGTTTCATCACCCCAATTTGTATTGGGATCCAGAGGGGTGCTAGCATGTTTAGTACCAAGCATGCTTGTTTCTTTCAGAAGATCTAGAACATATTTGCACTGTGAAAGACAGATGCTAAAAGAAGATTGGGAAACTTCATTACCCAAGAAGTATATGAGTTTGCCTAGATCTTTTCATCATCATCATCATCTAAGCCTCAGTCCCAACTATGCTGGGGTCGGCTACATGGATCATTCGTTTCCATTCAGCTCTATCATGGGCCATATTCTGGTTGAGATGTAGAGATTCAAAATCTCTCTTTATAAGCTCATCCCAATGTTTTAAAAAACGTTAAGCGGTAACCGTGCGGACAACACCTTGTAACTGGTTAAGCGGTAAGCGGCCGATTAAGCGGCCGATTTTTGAAAAAACGGATTTTAATTTCCTATATAATTTTATACAAAATTACATATATATGTATATAAATACTAATACTCTTTGGAACTTTTATATATATCTAAAGATTCTAAACACTCTACCCAACAATACAAAATACCCAAATAGTTTATAAGATAGGTATAAGACAATAATTATAACCATAATATAATAAACAATAGATTTGACATAGATAAAATACCCTACATACATGATTCAGAAATATTTTTGTATCACGTATTTACATAGTTAAGCAGTAAACAATAGACTAATTATTGGATACCTTTCTGACTTATTGTTATATGTGCATATCATCAATTAGTCATACATTACAGCAATACAATTAACTAAAGTATGCATTTCAAAATTCGATAATAGTTACATATATTTTACTTGTATAAATTACACTTTACAACAGTACCCTATTATCCCAACTTGCATACAAGTATGCATTCTATTAGAACTAGGCTTATCATAGGATATTTAATGTATACAAGTTTAACATATTATAGTCAGTAATACTTGGGACCATATAGTTTATATAAAGTTACATGTGTACAACAAAATTTAAAAAAAGGACAAAAAAGGCCAAAAAGCGGGAAAAAAGGGCAAAAAAAACTGAAAAAACGGGTGAAAAGCGGGAAAAAACGGTCGATTAATTACAAAAACGCTAACCGGCGATTTTGCCAAAAATCGAACGGCTGGGCCATTAGGCCAATTAAGCGGCCGCTCAGCCCGTTTTTCATTTCACTGGCCCATCCCATGTTAATTTAGGTCTTCCTCTTCTTCTATTTATTGTGCTTGACTCAATAACATTGCTTTGTATAGGCACATTTGTCGATCTGCGTTGCACGTGTCCGTACCATCTGAGTCGGCCCTCGCGCAACTTGTCTTCAATGCTCGCCACCCCCACTTTATTCCTGATATAATCATTTCTCAAGAGATCTTTTCTTGTCTTCCCACACATCCATCTCAGCGTACGCATTTCAACCACGTTCATCTTGTTGAGGCCTTGTTTCTTCACCTCCCAACATCCACTCCCATAGAGCTTGGCTGGCCGTATAGTTGTTCTATAAAACTTACTTTTTAACCTGAGAGGGATCTTCCAATCACATAAAACTCCAGTTGCACTCTTCCATTTCAACCATCCTACAGTGATCCTGTGACAAACGTCATTTTGGACATCCCCATCTATTTGAATAATAGAACCCAAGTAATGAAATTTATCATATTTTGGTATATCTACTCCGTCCAACTTGGCTCCATCATTCACACTGCGAGATCGGCTGAAATTGCAATGCATATACTCAGTTTTGCTCCTGCTAATCATCAATCCGTTTGTTTCCAATGCCTCTCTCCACCGTTCAACTTTATCATTTAATCCATCTTTAGTTTCGTTAATCAAAGCAAAATATTGTTCTAGATAGCTTTTAGTAGCTTGAATACCATATGTATCTCTACCAGACAGAATTATGTCATCCACATACACAATAAAAATAACAAGCCCATAACTTGTTTTCCGTATAAAAATAGAGTGATCAGAATGTGAGCTCCCAAAGTTAAGAAGTTTGACTCAATTTATCAAACCATACTCGTGGGGTTTGTTATATGCCATAAATTGCTTTTCTAAGTCTACAAACTTTAGGACACTTCCCCTGAGCAACAAATCTAAGTGGTTGCTCCATGTAGACTTCCTCATGTAAGTCACCATATTGAAAAATGTTTTTAACATCAAGTTGAAAAAGAGGCCAATCATTGTTCACAACAACATTTATAAGCACCCACAACATGAGAAAAAGTTTCAAAATAGTCTACCCATAGGTTTGACTTTTCGAGTATAACTTTTTCGCAACTGGACGTGCCTTCAGCCATTCAACTGAACCATCTGGCTGATATTTAATAGTGAGTATCCATTGACATCTAATATTAGGGCAATATCGAGGACGATCAACTAGACTCAAGTCTTGCGATTGCGAAGAGCAGACATTTCAGCTTCGATAGCTTGACGCCAGGCAGGATGTTGGAGAGCTTGCGTAGCAGTCTTTGGTATAGAAATAGCAGAGATAGCAACGGTAAAACAGGCAAAGCTAGGACCAAGACTAGTGGTAGAGCAGAAATTATTAATTGGATGTTGAGTGCAGGGACGAGCACCTTTCCAATTAGTAATTTCTGCTCTACCACTAATCTTGGTGTAAGTATGTATGAGTAAATATAAATTTTGATATTATTCCATAAATATGTGTATTTAAGTTATGCATTGTGCTAGTAAATTCCAGAACTTAATTGCTACAATTTGTCATCAAAATTTCAAGAAACATGATAGTTTCCTTACCTCCCACATGAAGTCCCCCCAAACATATATAATCTAGAATCTTATTGCATAACACGATGCATTTATGCTTAGCGATTACGCCTGTAAGATTTCATGATTTAATTCATTCATTTTGGCACCGCAATGACCAAAATTGCATCTGTCGGAATTGTCTTTGGTATACCAGTAGAGATTACGCTGACAAAACAACGTCGGTATCAGATAAGGGTTAGGGTGGGAGTCAATGCTTTGATACCATGTCAGTCAACATTTCATTAACCTAAACAAAATACATGGAGGGGTCCTTATATAGGAGAGGACCATGTTAAAATGTTCCACAAGAACACACTTAAGCTGTACAATGGGTTGGCCCAACTAGGCCCATATGCCAACGATCATATATAACCACTACTATGATTCTAATGTTATTACTTTGGATTTTACAATTTCTCTCCTCTCTGAGTGTCTGGTACATATTATCTAGACAGATTCTTTTCCTCATTTCTTATCTTGTCTGTCAATAATTTGAGGTTTATGGTAATGCTGGACACGCAAACGTCATATAAAGAGACATTTTCTTTTTGTTCTTATTTTTTAAAGTTGCCTTGTTCCTGTGGTATCTCCTTTAAAAGCAATAAAAGATTGGTCACGAATAGTATAATATGGCACAAAAAAGGGGCTTTTTAATGCTAACATCATTTGTTGGGTTTTTTACAGGGGCATTGCCACCCAAAAATTATAGACGCCCTAGTTGGACAAGCAAGGAAACTAACTCTTAGTTCCAGAGCTTTCTATAATGACAAACTTCCAACTTTTGCGGAACACATAACTAAGATTTTTGGATATGAAATGATGTTGCCAATGAATACTGGTGCTGAGGCTGTGGAAACTGCTATTAAGCTAGCTAGAAAATGGGGCTATGAAAGAAAACAGATACCCAAGGATGAGGTGATGCATTGATTATAAAGGAAGTCTGTATCTTGTCCTTGTCAATTTATTTGTATTATTATCATTGTGCTGCAACATGCATTGTATTACAAAAGTGTGAAAGTTAGAAAAAATGACATCAAAGGTTTTTTTTTCCTCTCTTGACACTTTGATAAAGAATATAAAGAAGTTGTTTGTTGTTCTTGCTATTGTCAGATCCTTCTTACGATAATTTCAGAAAATTGCTTACTATAATAGAATAAACCTTACCATAGTATGATATAATTAGCAATACTCCAAAAATATCTTATCAAACAAGGCCACACTGTGTTGGGCGATACTAAACATTTTATGACCAAAACAACCATGAACGATTTACGGAAATCTCGGCTCTATTGATGATCAGTTAACAGATGAAAAATTGGCAGAATACTGCATGTAATCTCAGTATGCTGACTGCAAGCAATTTGTTCTTTTTCACTTTGTTAAGACCTGCCAGGACCTCTCAATTTCCTTTTCAGCTTCACTTATATGAATATCAAACTACACTGGTGTTGGTCTTTGCTTAGCTTTTTGACAATAGTACTCGTTTTCATTTTATATTCAGCTACCATGCTAATAATCATTGGGTTGTTAGAGTTATTAGAATGATGTTGCGTCTTCGATGATTGAGACTTCTTACTAATCAATCCATATATTCCTGAAAACAGTTTTCAAATAACTATAAGATTCATTCTGAATCACACACTGCAAAGTTATTGATGTCTAGAATGCAACAAAACTTTCAATGGAACATGTCCATGTGACGGTTGAAGAGAGTGTAGGTAATCAGTGCTGAATCAGTGCCATGGTCTGTATTTTACATCTCCGCAGTGATCAGAATTTGTATACAAGGCAGAAAAAGGGAAGAAACACATCAAAATAAGAAGTTTCATTTCTAAAAAAAAATTGCTGTTTAGGGACCTCTCTTTACATTTAGAGTTGACGATTGAGTGGACATGTTTGGCTATATCTACTTTTGTAAATTGATACCTTCATAATTACAGTCAAATAATGCAACACAAAATGGAAAAGGATTGTTGTCGTGAAAATCTTAGCATGTGTTTTCTTTGCATAAACAAACTTCTCATTTTCAGTTTGTATTGGGCTGTAACATAATGTTACAGTTGCAAACCCCTAGGACAAGGCCTTTATCTCTGCTGTTGTGAGGTGTCATGTCATGACATTTCACATTGACCTAGCTTATCGTCTCAATGACACAGCCTCTAGGCTATTGAGTTAAGCTCGCCTGCTTTGTGTGCTTCAAAATGTTCTCCCCAACTTTTTATGAGGGGAGGGGGAATTTTCTCCCCATAAACATGATTGTGGGCTACACATGCCATAGTACCTTACATGTATGCTTGATTGTATGCTTGTCTGCTTTTACAAACTTCTGTGCCTGCCCGAATCGAGGTGGTGCCTTCTCCTACCCCTTTGCAGTCGTTTTTCAACCAATCTTCTAGTTAAATAGGTCAAGCTGGGTGGCTAGAACTATCCAGCATGTTCACGATCTATGCTAACTCTCAAGGGTGCCTTTTTACCTGGTCGAATTGAGCCTTGTCAAAGATTAGGCTGGTGACAGTTACCTATAGGTCTAGAAGCAATAGTTTGAGCAAAAATCCCAAGCATTTGGTTCCTTGATGAAATTCTGCGACACATCAATAACATGGTTTACCTGTATAACAAAGTCTGAGATCAATTAATGCAATTGTACTCATTAATAAAACTCATCTCAGATATTTTAGTTTTACAAGAAATTCAACTCTCGGCAATTGAATGGGCATGCTTCGTTCTCTGATTACTTTTTAGTCTTCTAGGGATTATGGGACGAGCTAAACATTTATCATTCCCCAAGCATCTACTTGGTTTTTCTGCAATTACAATGTATTAGTATATAGACTTTTCTGTGTTTTTACTTAGTCTATTTTACTCTTTTCCTTGTCTTGTTTTATCCCATATTGGTTATATCTTAACCATGTGTCTTTCTCTTGTCTTATAAAAGAGAACCACTGTACTCTGTTTTAATCATCTCAATAACAAGACCATTAGTCTCACATTCTAGATGGTATCAGAGCCACCCGATCCACCCTAGTCCTTTCTCCCTAACCCTACCCCTACCCCAGCTCCCTTCCACCCCTCCCCTACCCCAGCCGCCACCCCCCCTGCCGCCGCCACCCCCCCCCTCTACCCCTGCTGCCGCCGCCGCCCAGCCACCATCCCCCCTGCCGCCGCCACTCCCCAGCCACCCCCTCCTCCTTCTCCACCCACCCCGCCTCCCTCTCTCCCTTCTCCACCCGCCGCTAGCCCCCCCCCCCTCCCCTTCTTCTCCACCCGCCACCCCCCCCCCCCCCCCCCCTGACCTGCCGCCGGCCGCCGCCCCCTCCTCATCCCCACCACCACTTCCAGCCACCGCCACCCTCTCTCCACCACCTTTTTCCCCTCCCCTATAATCTCCGTACCCTACGCTCATCTTTCCTTGTGGCCTAGACACCCACAGGTTCTCCCTTCCATCTCCGTTTCCTCTCCGAAAAAGTTACGTACAGCCTGATCATTTTCCAGTCTGGCACGTTGAAGGCTTAAAAACAAGTTTCCGGCTCTGACTACCTACGCCTCATGGTGGAGTGATCTCTTCTCCATGTTGGCGTAGGTTCTGTTTCCTTCTTCCTACCCTATAAGGGTTTTCTGAGGTCCATGCTCGGATCTCCTATCTACTGCTACTAGTCCATGTGTTGGACTTCTACTGCTATCTACTATTGTTGTTGACTTCTGTCTGGATCTGTGCCTGTGCTGCTTCTCTTCTTCTGCTACTACTGCGATGGCAACTTCCGATCTCCCGCCGCGCACTCTCTGTGTTACTACGGTGAAGTTGGATCACTCCAACTATCATCTCTGGGCTGCCTCCTTTGCGTTATATGTCAAATCCCAAGGACGCTACTCTCACCTGACTACCATGGGCCCTGCCCTTCCTGCTGCAGACGCTGATGAGAAAACCAAGCAAGCCTATGATCTATGGTCCAAAGAGGACTATGGGGTCATGACCTGGATGGTGAATAGTGTTGAAGCAAAAATCAGCCAGTCCTTGCTTCGACTTCAGACTGCCAAAGAAATGTGGGACCAACTTTCCCATGTTTACTCTCACCAGCAGAACCCGAAGAAGGTCTTCGAGATATTCAAACAGCTTGCCAAACAGGAGTATTCGACCACCGACTCCATTGAGGACTACTTCAACTCCTGCTGTGCTCTCTGGGATGAGTTCCGGGTATATCACCCCCTGACTGCTGATATTGATGAAGTGCATCGACAACGGAATGAACTTAAGTTAGTTCAATTCCTCGCCGGCCTACCTGCGTCCTTCGCTGGTGTTGTGGACCAGATTCTCTCCAGCGACCCGTTGCCTACTCTCCGTGATGTTCTCAAACGGGTTCAGCGTCTACCCTCTGTGTCTCAAACTATGCCTGACACCTCTGACGGTGCTGCTCTTGCTGTTCGCTCTGGTGATTCCTTCCGTGGTCGTGGCCGTGGTAGAGGTCGTGGTCGCGGAGGACGGTTCTCTACTCCTGGTCGTGGGACTGGATCTGATCAAGCTGAGTCCCGCTATTGTACTCACTGCAAACGTACCAACCATAATGAAGACAAGTGCTGGATCAAATATGGCAAACCTGAGTGGGCCAACAAAGTGACATCTGATGAACCTGCTCCACCGACAGCTGACTGGATCCGCTCCGAGTTTGAAAAACTCCTACAGGCTCGTCTGGCATCTTCTACTGAGGCTTCAAACACTGGCAGTGCTGCTCTTCTGACTACGGCTGGTAAAAACTCCTGGGTTATTGACTCTGGTGCGACTTCTCATATATCTGGCAATCCTGCTTTATTTTCTAAACTGCAGCAGACTACTTTTATACCTCCTGTTACCTTAGCTGATGGTTCTAAATCACCTGTTACTGGCATTGGTGATATTTGTCCTACTGGTCGTCTGCCTCTGCGCTCTACACTTTATGTCCCGAAATTTCCTATTAATCTTCTTTCTGTGAGTAAAACTGTGAAGAGCCTTCGTTGCTCAATTACATTTGATCCGGATGGTGTTGTATTTCAGGATCTGCGCACGAGGATGACGATTGGTTCGGGCCATGAGGGACCAGATGGACTCTACTACCTGGACGAGCCACAGACAGCTGCTTTTTTGACATCATCGGTGACTGACATCCAGTGGCACTACAGATTGGGGCATCCTTCCATTGGAAAGTTAAAAGTCGTGTTACCAGATATAGTTAGTTCTGATTTTCATTGCGAAACTTGTCAGCTTGGCAAGCAAACTCGTGCTACTTTTTCAAAAAAATTTTGTATCAGCTCTAAAGCACCTTTTGATATTATACATGCTGATGTTTGGGGTCCTTGCTCTGTCACAAGTACTTCTGGTTTTAGATATTTTCTGAGCTTCATTGATGACTTTTCTAGAACTACCTGGCTTTTTTTACTTAAAGATAGATCCACTATCCTTGAAAAAATTACTGACTTTTTTACTGAGATACGCACTCAATTTGCTAAGCCTATCAAAATTCTTCGTACTGATAATGCTTTGGAATTCATGCAAATATCTGTTAGCTCTTTCTGTCGTCGCCAGGGCACTATCCATCAAACCTCTTGTGCTTACACCCCACAACAAAACGGTGTTGCTGAGCGCAAAAATCGTCATCTTCTCGAGGTTGCTCGTACCCTTCTCTTTCACTATCATGTTCCCCAAGTCTTTTGGCCCGAGGCAATAGCCACTGCCTGCTATCTTATTAACCGCATGCCTTCATCTGTGCTCGGCAATCAGATTCCTTTTCAGATTCTGTTCCCCGATGCATCTCTTTTTTCTGTTCCGCCTCGCATTTTTGGGAGCACCTGTTTTGTTAAAAACCTTCGGCCTGGCCTTACTAAATTGGATCCTAGAGCAACTAAGTGTATTTTCCTGGGATATTCTCGCACTCAGAAAGGATATCGGTGCTATGATCCTGTTTCTAAAAAGTGGTTTGTCTCTGCGGATGTGGTGTTTTTTGAGCATATGCCTTTCTACTCCACGGGTGGTTCTGCGCTTACTTCTGATTTACTTGCTGATACACCTTTGCCTGTAATGGAGGATGTACCTGCTATTTCTGAGGATCTGATTGAAAAGCCACCTCTGAAAGTTTATCAAAGAAGACCGAAGCCGACAGCTCCCTCCATGGCCCCTCCATCGTCCTCTTCCTCGGTGCCAGATCAGCCATCCTCGCAGGTATTTTCTGATCTTGATATTCCTATTAGTCTGAGGAAAGGGACCCGCTCTTGCACTATGCATCCGATTGGAAATTTCTGCTCTACTGATAATTTGAGTGCTAATTTTGCTAACTTCACTGCGGCTCTTTCTGCAATATCTGTACCTAAGAATGCTGCTCAGGCTCTTAGCAATCCTGCATGGCGTCAGGCTATGGAAGAAGAAATGAAGGCTCTTACTGACCGTCATACCTGGACCCTAGTTGAGCCACCTACTGATTGCTCTCCAGTTGGATGCCGATGGGTGTTCACTGTCAAATACCATCCCGACGGTACTGTTGAAAGACTTAAGGCGCGTCTTGTGGCAAAAGGGTATACCCAGACCTATGGAGTTGACTATTTTGAAACTTTTTCTCCAGTAGCGCGCCTGAATTCTGTCCGGATTCTGATATCTGTTGCTATTAATTCTGACTGGCCTCTGTATCAACTTGATGTCAAGAATGCTTTCCTGTATGGTGATCTTCATGAAGAGGTATACATGTCACAACCTCCCGGTTTTGTGTGTCAGGGGGAGGCTTCCAAAGTCTGCAGGCTAAAAAAGGCTATCTATGGCTTGAAACAGAGCCCTAGAGCGTGGTTTGACAAGCTCAGCAATATTCTTCAGCAATTTTCCTTCAGACGTTCCCAATCTGATCATTCTGTATTTGTGAAAAATACTTCTGCGGGTATTGTTATTCTTATTGTTTATGTTGATGACATTATTCTCTCTGGCAGCGATTCTGTTGGTATTCAATCTACAAAGCGCTATCTGGAGAAACACTTTGTTACTAAGGATCTTGGCTCACTTCGGTATTTTCTTGGGATAGAAGTGTCCCGGTCCTCTTCTGGTCTCTGCTTATCTCAACGGAAGTATGTCTTGGATCTCTTATCTGAATCTGGTTTTTTGGGTGCTAAACCTGCTAGCACACCTATGGATCCCAACATCAACTGGGATGATGAAGAGTCTCCTGCTTATCCTGACAATCAGCAGTATCGACGTATGGTTGGGAAACTCATATATCTTACTGTTACTCGGGCTGATATCACTGCTGCAGTTGGATTGGTTAGTCGCTATCTGGATAAGCCTCGACAATGCCATTGGGATGCTGTCTGCCATATTCTGAAATATTTGAAAAGTTCTCCTGGGAAAGGTCTACTTTACAAAAAAAATGGGCATTGCAAACTCCTTGGCTATTCTGACTCTGATTATGCTGGCAGCAAGATTGACCGTCGGTCTACTTCTGGTTACTGTACCTTTTTGGGAGGTAATCTCGTCACTTGGCGCAGCAAGAAGCAGTCTGTAGTTGCTCGCTCTAGTGCTGAAGCTGAGTATCGTGCCATGGCACATACGACTTGTGAGCTATTCTGGATTCGGAGCCTGCTGAAGGACTTTGGATTTTCTGATTCATCTGCTATTCCTATGTATTGTGACAATAAAGCAGCCACTTTCATTGCTAGCAACCCTACCTTCCATGAGCGCACGAAGCATATTGAAGTGGACTGTCACTTTGTTCGTGAGGCGGTTCTATCTGATCAGATTTCTACTCCTTACATTCATACTGATGAGCAGATTGCTGATATCTTCACAAAGATTCTTCCGAAGAAGCGCTTCACTGCTATGACATCCAAGCTGGGCATGATTGACATCTACGCTCCAGCTTGAGGGGGAGTATTAGTATATAGACTTTTCTGTGTTTTTACTTAGTCTATTTTACTCTTTTCCTTGTCTTGTTTTATCCCATATTGGTTATATCTTAACCATGTGTCTTTCTCTTGTCTTATAAAAGAGAACCACTGTACTCTGTTTTAATCATCTCAATAACAAGACCATTAGTCTCACATTCTAGACAATGAAATTGGATTTAGCTTGTTCAGCCCTTACTTCTGTGCCTGAATGATATGAATCGATTCGTCATTAGATTATGTATCAAATCTGCTTCCTGCTCTTGGTAAGGTGTATGCCATTACCCATTGCCCATCAGTACCACTTTCTTGCTCATGCTCCTGTACTAACTAAATTCGTATCAAGGGTGTGCCATCCTATTGTTGCATTTTCTGGTTATGGCCATAGTCCTCTTTGTGGTTGTGCATGAACTCAAGTTCTCATCACCCCTGTGCCTTTTGTGGCTGTTCAGTCCATAATTGAGGTAAAATGTCGGGAGAAGCATGGTAAAATTGAACCAACCGAGTATTCATTGATCAATGGTCTTCTGAGGCCAGTTCCATGAGTTATTGCTCCAATGACTTAGGTATGGTATTGATGAGATCCATTGATCTGCGTAAGTCATTTTCTTAGCATTCCTAAGATGGTTCTACTTTGCCATTCTGGTAATACTTCCTCTCCGATATTGAATTCATGTGCATCAACTCATATTTTTGTTTATTGCTGCCCTCTACTGGAAGGATCCTTTGTGCATTCCCCTATTGTGCTTGTTGATGACTCTACTCCAAATATTGTTGGAGTTGGGATATAATTAGTGTACTCAATATCTTTGACCCCTATGTAGTTTGTAAAGAGATATGTTATTTCTGTGTTTTACTCTACCTGTGTTTTATTCCATATTGCTCACTTCTAATTGTTGGGCTATTCTCTTATCCTATAAAAGATAACCCATTGCAAACCTTTTAACTCATCAAATACAATTCTTCTCATTATTCTATATGGTAACAAGAACGGTTCGGTTCCCCTGCCACCCTAACTTTCCCATGCCCTAGCCCCCCCCCCCCAGAAAACCCTAGCCTATCTCCATCTACCCCCTTCCATTGCCGACTTCCTGTCGCCCTCCCCGCCCACCCCTCCCCACCCTTCCTCTCTCCCCGCCCACCCCTCCCCTCTTCCTCTACCGCCCCAACAACCTCCTCCCTTCCTTGTCCACCCGTAGCCAACCCTCCCGCCCCGCCCCCTCCTTCCCGTCGCTGTTGCGACACCAAGCAGCGCTGCTGCTGCCCAATTGGCACCTCCCACCACCCGTCCCCCTCCTTTCCTCCTCTAACCAATCCCACCCTATCCACCCTTCCACCATCCATTTCTTCTAGCCTCCTTCCTTCCTAGATCCTCTCCACCAACTTTTCTTACGTCTCTGGGCAGTTTTTTCATCATAGCATGTTGAGACTACGCCTTATGGAGTATTGAATCTCTCCATGACGACGTAGGTTATTCTATCTTCTTTTCTGCCCCATAGTGGGTTATCTACGATCTGATGCGTCAAATCCACTATTGCCAACTGCTGCCCCGTCACGGGGTTCTTTGCATCAGCTGATTCCAACGTTTTCTGATTGCAGCTTCTACATCTGCATTCTGCTCTACTACTGCTCCTGCCTTGTTCGTCATGGCATCCACTGAGCCTCCCCGTTCACCTCTGGTCGGCTTCCTACATCGTGTATGCAAAAGCGCAAGGCCACTATTCTCATATCACCACTGTTCCGTTACCAACACCTAATGCCGTGGCGGATGAAAAATCCAAGCAAGGTTATGCACAATGGAGCAAAGATGACTCGAGTGTTATGTCTTGAATAGTTAATAGCACCGAACTACGAATCAACCAATCATTGCTCTACCTTCATGATGCTAAAGCGATGTGGAATCAACTGTCCCACGTCTACTCTCATCAGAAAAATCCAAAGAGAGTCTTTAAGATATTAAAAAATCCGGCCAAGAAAGAATTCTCCTCTGACACCCCTGTTGAAGATTACTATAACCAATGCTCTGCTCTATCGAATGAATACGAGATTTCTCACCCATTGTCAGCTGACTTCAAGGAAGCCCAAAGACAGCGTAATGAGCTACAACTCGTCCAATTTCTTGCCGGTCTTCCATCTTCCTTTTCTGGGGTCGTTGACCAAATCCTTTCCAGTGACCCTATGCCTACTCTTCGAGACGCCCTTATACGAGTTCAATGTTTACCATCTATAACTTCTACCCATGCTGTTGAGCATCCCACCTTTGCTGTTCACACTGTTGATTACAACTCTGGCTGTGGACGTGGTTGCGATCGTGGCTGTGGACGTGGTTGCGACCGTGGCTGTGGTGGTCGCCATCGTACTACCGCTGGTCGCACATCTGCTACTGCAACAGGTCGTGGGCAACCTATTGGTCCTCGCTTCTGCAATCACTGTGGACGAGACAATCATAATGAAGACCGATGCTGGATGAAACACGGCAAGCCCGCTTGGGCTAATCAAGTTTCTTCTGATTCTTTTGCTGATGATTCTGCGTCTGAGCAACCACTGGCTATTCCCTCGCCTGCTTGGATTCGCTCTGAGTTTGAGAAATTCTTCCAGGACCGCATATCTCAGCTCCCGTTTACATCCGAGGCCGGCTCATCTACACTTCTTGCTGCTCCAATTGCCGGTAAAAATAAATGTTGTATTGACTCTGTTGCTTCGGTCCATATGGTCGGTAACTACTTTATTTTCTGCTCTTACCAAATCTGCTCATCTTCCTCCGGTTACGATTGCTGATGGGTCTCAGATTACTTTTCATGGCATTGGGACCGTTCCTTTATCCCGTCATATGCATCTGAAATTTGTCTTACATATTCCGTAATTTCATGTTAATCTTCTTTCTGTCAGTAAAACTGTGAAAAGCCTTAAGTGCTCAATTAAATTTGATCCTTCTGGTTGTGTTTTGAAGGATCTCCGCACGAAGACAATGATTGGTTCGGGGCTTGAGGGACTAGACTGACTCTACTACTTGGATGGACCGACATCGGTGACTGCTCTTCTTTCGACATTAGTGATCGGACTATAGTGGCACTACCATCTTGGCCACCCCTCTGCTGTGAAACTAAAATATTTCTTTCCTGCTTTAGTTGATAAAACTTTTTCTTGTGAATCGTGTCAATTGGGCAAACAAAACCGGTCCGTGTTTCCTGCTAAGAAAGATAAATGCCTTTTTGACATTGTTCATGCGGATATCTGGGGTCCGTGCTCTGTTACTAGTCATTCTGGAGTTAAATATTTTATGATGTTCATTGACGACTATTCTCGTGCTACTTGGTTGTTTTTATTGAAAAATCGCAACACTATTTTAGACACCATTAGCAACTTTTTTTTCTTCAGAAATCCAGACTCAGTTCAGCAAACCCATTACAGTTTTTCGGACTGATAATGCCCTTGAATTTATGCAAAAATCGGTTACATATTTTTGTTCATCCTGAGGGATTCTCCACCAAATTAGTTGCCCCTATACTCCACAACAAAATGGCGTCGCCGAACAGAAAAACCGTCGTCTCTTAGAGGTTGTTCGCACTATTCTCCTTCATTATCATGTTCCTCACCGTTTTTGGCCTGTGGCTGTTTCTACGACTTGCTATCTTATCAATCGCATACCGTCCTCTGTTTTACAAAATAAGATTCCTTATAACATCCTTTTTCCTGATGCATAACTCTTTTTCGTGCCACCCTGTATCTTTAAGTGCACCTGCTTTGTCAAAAACCTACGCCCCAGGATAACAAAACTTGACCCTTGTTCCACCAAGTGCTTTTTTTTGGGATATTCTCGAGCCCAGAAAGGGCATCGCTGTTATGATACTATTATGCGACAATGGTATGTAAGTGCAGATGTAGTGTTCTTTGAGCATCTGCCTTCTACTGTGATAAAGGGGCATCCTTATCTACTGACATTTTGGCACCCACGCTATTGCCTTATATTGTGGATATTGATTCATCTTCTGATCCGACATCTGAAGAGAGACCGCTGCAAGTCTACAAAAGAAGGCCCGAGCAGACCAATCCCTCTATGGCCCCTCAACAACCAATTCCTCCTTCGGCGGATGATCAACCCACAATTGAGGTAACTTCTGACTTATATTTGCCTATTAGTCTTCGAAAAGGTGTCCGCTCCTGTGCTAAACATCCGATTAGTCAATTTCTATTCCTCTAATCTGGGTGCCAATTTTGTCTGCTTTACTGTTGCTATCTCTGTTGTAACTATTCCGAAAATGGCCAAAGAAGATCTTCTTATTCCTGCATGGCGCCAAGCTATGGAGACTGAGATGCAAGCTCTCTCTGATCGCAAGACTTGGGATCTTGTGGATCGCCCTTCTACCCGTCCTATGGTCGGTTGTCGCTGGATCTTCACTATCAAATATCAACCAGACGACACCATTGAACGCCTGAAAGCCCGCCTGGTTGCAAAGGGCTACATACAGACTTATGATGTTGACTACTTTGAGACCTTCTCTCCAGTAGCAAGGCTCAATTCTGTTCATGTTCTCATTTCTGTTGCTGTAAACAATTACTGGCCTCTATTTCAACTAGATGTCAAGAATGCATTTCTCTATGGAGACTTGCAAGAAGAAGTTTACATGGAGCAACTGCTGAGGTTTGTTTCTCAGGGGGAGTCTTCTTCGCAAGTTGCAAATTAAGAAAAACAATCTATGATCTTAAACAAAGCCCTCGTGCCTAGTTTGAAAAATTGAGCCAAATTCTTATCAAATTTGGATTTCGTCATTCTCATTTAGATCACTCTATATTTATCAGAAACACTACAACAGGCGTGGTCATTCTTATTGTCTATGTCGACGACATTATTCTATCTGGAAGTGACACCTTGGGCATCCAGGCTGCTAAGGCCTATCTAGAGAAGCACTTTGTCACTAAGGGACCTCGACAAGCTACAATATTTTTTGGGTATTGAGGTCTCCAGATCATCAACAATATTATGTCTCTCTAAACACAAATATGTTCTGGATCTCTTACAGGAAACAAGTATGTTTGGTTGTAAGCCTGCCAACACTCCTCTAGACCCACATACTGACTGGGATGATGATTCTTGCCCACCTTATGCTGATCACCACCAATTCAGACGATTGGTTGGTAAGTTCATATATCTTACTGCCATGAGAGCTGATCTGACTGCTGCAGTAGGATTTGTCAACTGATACCCAGACAAACCTAGACAGTGTCACTAGGACGCTGTTTGTCACATATTGAGATACCTCAAAAACTCTCCTGGAAAGGTCTATTATACAAGAAGAATGGCCACTTCAATCTTTCTAATTTCTCTGATTCCGATTATGCAAAAGTAAATGTGATCGGAAGTTCACTTCTAGATACTACATATTTGTTGGTGGCAACCTAGTTACCTGGCGTAGCAAAAAGCAAACAGTGGTAGCTAGGTCAAGTGCATAAGCTGAATATCGAGCTATGGCTCACACTGCTTGTGAACTTCTATGCGTACAAAGTCTTCTAAAACAATTTGACATAAATGATTCTAGACCTATTCCAATGTTTTGTGATAACAAGACATCTATTTTTATTGCGAGCAAACCTATTTTTCATGAAAGAACAAAGCATATAGAAGTTGATTGCCACTTTGTTCGGGAGTTTGTTCTTTCTGGTCGCATCTGTACCCTATATCTCAGTTTGAAAAACAAGTGACAAATATCTTCACCAAACTTCTACCTAAAGCTCGCTTCCAGACACTAGTGGACAAGCTGGGCATGTTCGATATCTATGCTCCAGCTTGAGGGGGAGTAAAGAGATACAAAGAGATATGTTATTTCTGTGTTATTTTTGTGTTTTACTCTACCTGTGTTTTATCCCATATTGCTCACTTCTAATTGTTAGGCTATTCTCTTGTCCTATAAAAGAAAGCCCATCGTAAACCTTTTAGCTCATCAAATACAATTCTTCTCATTATTCTATAGTTTGCACCTAAAATGCTTCTAAAATCTCATTTATGTAAGATACCCAAAGTCTTCAAACTACACTTTAACCTTCTTCCCACACGGCTACTATACACAATCTCAGGAGGAATCATACTATTGGTAGGGGATATGAAGGGTAGAGACGGCATGAATTATCTATAGGACAAGCCAACTACCTTTGGTGTTGGTGTTGCTTCCTCTTCCACTTCATTACAAAAGTAGTTTCTGTAGAACATCTTTGCCTGGGCCAACGATCCACAAAACAATTGTGTTTTGCATTTTAGTGTGTATGTTAGGTCTTTCTATGTGAGATGTGTTAGCTTGGACAATTTCACCATTCTCTGTTCCTGAGCTTATCAATAAAATAAGTCTTAGTTTGTTCTATGTTGTTTGTCTAATATATGGCGTTCATGTTGGTTCCATCTAAAATCGTGTTAGGAAAATGTTTACTAAGATGATTGGTCTCATTCTTTTCCAAGATGCCTTCCTCCTTGCCCCCTCCTTTCCTCCTTTTTTGGTCATGTGACTACTCGACTTACCGCACACGTTAGATCTCATTTGATCAGATCCCCTCCCTTTTCCCTCTCCTCTAGTTTCTCCTTTCATCCGTTCTCCATAAGTTCGTATGTGCATGCAATAGCTTTGGTTGTTTATTTCCTAAGATCTATGGCTTCCATATGATATTTACACTTATTTGCCATGTTTTGCTTATGTAAGGGTCTTTGGTGTTCATTTATCTGTCTGCCTACCTATAGATATGAAGGATTTGTGTCCGATAATTCATGGACTCATCTTTTTGTCTACTTAATTTTCTTGTTCTTGTTGTTTAATAATGTTCATTACCTTAGTGGCAAGCTTGTGAAGTGGCAAGACACTCCCAGGGGTGCACTTTGCCTACGCCTTGCTTAGTTTGCAACCTTTTTTGGTTCCCAAAGCATTAATGGGTTTTAATATTATTTTTCATTGTCTAATGTATAAATCGATCATTGTTGTCTATCTTATGTGCCAAATATCAATTTCATTTGTGATTATTACTGTTGGTTCGCATTTCCCGATATCTCTTATGCCACACCTTCAATAAAATTTGTATTTGCGAGACTATCTAATCAAAGGCAATCATTACTTTGCCAAAGACTTGGTGTTATGTCACTTATATATCAACGCATTCATTGATCCTCTCTTTTCCTTATTTAGAAGTATTCGCTTCTTGTCTTTGGCATCAATATTAATTAGAAATAACTAGAAATGTAAATTGGTCATGGTTCATACTGTTAGAATATATATAAGTGAATAAGTATTTACTCCTTATTCCATATTTTCTATTATTTTGTATGTATGGGATTAGTCCCATACTTTGTAATTAAATGGATTGTTGGCTGCCATCGAAGTCTAGATAAGTAGGCTTGCTTTGTTCATTATACAACACAAGTTGCTTTGCCCCATAATCAATGTGCTAACATGGTACCAGAGCATAGTGGTCCTTACCCTAACCCTCCAAGAGAAGAAGTCAAGTAGTAATCATATGAGTTTCTACTGCCATTATCAGTATTGGTGCTGCCATTGTCCCTATGGTTGGCTTCTTTGTACTCCCAGTGGAAGTTTTTGTAGCTCTACCCCCGTAACCAACACATGCATGGTATTAGAGCAGAGTGGTCCTTACCCTAACATTCAAAGAGAAGAAGTCAAGTAGTAACCTGCTCTTGTTTACTACCACTGTAACCACTATCCCTACACTGTCCATACGAGGTTTTCTTTGTCTTCACAGTGGACGCCGTTTATTATCTCTAATCACTATGAAGTCATCTCCATCATCCCAATCTTTGTCTCCATCACGGTGGAAGTCATCTGCATTGTCCAGGTCGTCATCTTCATCAAGCATTGGTGTTGATCTCTATCACCCATTGTCTCTATCCACATAAGCAAGGAAACCTTAGCCATATCTTGACAATGGTTTTCTTCTCTATCTCTTTATATTTCTGTCTCTAAAGTTGACCTCTATCTCTAGATTCTCTCTTTAAGATAGTGAGGACTTCCCCTTGTGATTGCATGTTGGTGTTAGCCGGATCTACTAGTCAAACTTGTCCTGGCGGCACATTACATGGCATGTGACACTCCCATATGCCAAGTACCGTCACTCGAGCAGGTGCTTTTCATCGAGCAAGTAGGTTACATGCTGTGTAAATCTCTTACAGGCCGTGTAGCTACATTGAGAGGTGATTGTCCTCAACAACAAACACACCTTATAGGTGATCGTCCGTAAAGGTAATCGTCCTCGCAACACACACCTTATAGGTGTCCTACAAGCCGTGCGATCCTAACACGACGTGTGTCCATAAGTTTGACCTTTTCAACTACAGTTCGACACACCGCGTATGTTGAACATGCTGTGAGAATACAAAAATTGCATTGCTAAACTCACACCATGTAACTGAAATTCTGTCCATCTTCAGAAATATTCAAACAAAGTGTGTCATCCACACACCATGTGAAGTTAGAATGCGACATGCACCTACTAGACACTCAGTGTACTGTTTCTGCTGTCATCAATACCACGATCTATTTGTCTACATGTGGGGTTGATTAGCTTCCTCTCAATCACGTCAGAGAAGAAAGAAACAATGGTTCCCACTCAACAACCATCTCTTGTTGTCTGAAATCAAGTCATTACCAACTACAAACTTAAGGAGAAAAACTTCTATCAATGGAGTGGCTCCTATAAGATTTGGTTCAAGGGGAAAGGAAGAATACAAACATTTCACAGAAAGCCCTCCTTACACCTAAAGGGAGACACTCTAAAGTAATGGGAACAGACTAATGCAGATCTTTTGTCTATCTTGTGGAATTCTATGAAGGTTCACATGGCATATATCACCAGTCACTTTGAGACGAGCAATGGTGTTTGTAATCACCTTCACTTGACATACTCATCGAATGTCTCACTCATGCAAGTCGTGGCAGTGAAAGTGTGCAATCTACAACAAGGTAAAAATCTCCGACTCAACATTTTGGCAAAGTCACTCACGTTACTATTGATTTTCTTTCCTTATTTCCTCCATTGGTCAAACTCAAGGAGATCTAGAAATAGGGATTAAGTGTTTGTCATCAAGTTTCTCACATGCCTCCAACATAAGTATGAAGGGATGCACAACCAAATTCTTTTTGTGCTTGAACTTCCCTCTCTTGTTGAAGCATACAAATGAGTCACACGCATTCCTAGAACAAGCTACAAATACTACTATTGATAAATCAACCATGATCTCTACCATAATTACTCACATTGGTCCCTCTACATGTGGATGGGGACACGAAGGACGAGGAGGTTTGGTCGATCTACTAGTGGATGTGACCAGTCCAAAATGCACACTCACTGTGGGAAGAACAGATGGAAGGAAACTTGCTATGTGTTCATGGGTATCCATCTATAGATCTTCAACTGCAATGTTGCAATATACCAATGAAGCTCTAGAAGATAGCACCTACAATATAAAAGTTACAGATGAACAATATAGTTTGTTCTGCCAATTGAAAGCATCTCAACAAGCCTCTAATATGTTGCTTCAGTCGCTCCTTCATTGCAACACCTAGGTGGTAACATGTATCTCTCAATTTTCTTATACATGTTCGTCTTTTTTAGCTCTTGACTTTGATGCAACATATCACATTATAGGCACACCCGATCTATCCAATTTTGTCCACGAATAGAACACCCCTACCGGTGTTTTGAACAATGACCTAGGCGCCTGCCTAAGTGGCAAAAGAGGCCTAACTTCTTGGTTAAGGCCTTGAGTGGCCTATCAGGCGGAAACCCATTAAGCGGACGCCTAAGACCCGCTTAGCCCGCCTATGCGCCCGCCTGGGTCCCTGCTTTGGGCGCCCGCTTTTGGCCGCCTAATTTTTGGGCATTGAATTTTTGTACCGTTGCTTCCTTTTTGAATTTTTTTGTAGTCAAATGTTGTCGCTGCTACTATATGTTGACTTTCTATACATGCATGACTTACTATATGTGCATGTAATATTATACTATTACGATGTACGTGATGTACTTGCTACGTGCGATGCAACATCGGTGAGGAGCAAGTCGCTTCCTCCCCTTTTTATTAATAAGAGCAATTGGGAAATTACATAGTGGTACAACAAATAATATAAACTACATAATGAAATAAAATGAATATAAAACAACTATATTAACACTCCCCCTCAAGCTGGAGCATACACATCATGTACCCAACTTGTTACTAAGACTCTGAAAAATTGCTAGACCCAATGGCTTGGTAAGAACATCAACAAGTTGGTCTTCAAATTTGACATGAGGAGTCACAATCTTCCCATTCTTGATTTGATCTCTGATGAAATGGCAGTCAACTTCTATGTGTTTAGTGCATTCATGGAAGACTGGATTTTTGGCAGTATAGATAGCAGCTTGATTATCACATCTGAGCTCTACAGGAGACAACACATGAATTTTAATTCAGAAAGCATAGATTGAACCCACTGCAACTCACAACAAGCATGAGCTATTGCTCTATACTCAACTTCCGTGCTAGAACGAGCCACAACATTCTACTTCTTGCTTTTCCAGGTGATAAGATGGGATTAAGAGAGGCATTCTCTCCTCTCCCATGCCCCTGACGGGGCCGAACGTTCGGGAGGGTGGTACACCAAGGTGCAACATCCAGATGTGGATCTTCTATCATTCAAATTACCAGCCCAATTTGCATCTGCATAGCCAAGAAGCATAAGAGTAGATCTAGGATTCTTAGGTCTATAGTATGTGATTCTTTTTCCAGGAGCTCCTTTCAGATACCTAAGAATGCGACAGACAACTATCCAATGTGATTGTTTGGGTGAGCTCATATGCTGACTCACCACTCCTACAACAAAGGAAATGTCAGGGCGAGTGACTGTCAAATAATTGAGCTTCCCAACAATCTTCCTATAATATCCAGGATCAGAATAATAAACATCATCAACATTTTTCTTCACATGAAAGTCCATAAGAGTAGACACATGCTTGGACTCACTCGTTCCTGTCTCACGAAGTAGATCAAGCACACATCTTCTCTGAGATAAATTAGTATATGTATGTGATCTAAGTACTTCAATTCTGAGAAAACACCTCAATTTGCCCAGATCCTTTGTATGAAAGTGCATTTGCAATCCATCGTTCACATTAGATATGCCTACAGAGTCACTGCCAGTGATAACAATATCATCAACATACACTGCAAGAATAATCAACCCAGTGGAAGAGCTAGAATAGAATAAAGAATGATCCGTCACAGAGCGTGAGAAGCCCATCTGTAATACAAAGCACTGAATTTGTCAAACCAAGCCCGAGGAGATTTTTTTAACCCGTAGATGGCTATCTTTAATCTGTACACCTTTTGACACTCTCCCTGAGCAACAAACGCAGGAGGTTGCTCCATGTATTCTTCTTTTTGTAGATCTCCATGTAGGAAGGCATTTTTGACATGGAGTTGAAATAAGGGTCAATCAAAGGTGGTTGCTAGAGAAATAAGGATCCTCTTAGAATTGAGACGAGCCACAAGTGAGGTCTCAAAGTAATAAACTTCATATGTCTGAGTATAGCCCTTTGCTACCAGTCTAGCTTTCAATCTCTCTACTGACCCATCTGGATTATGCTTGACAGTGAAAAACCCATATGCAACCCACAACATTCTTGTCTACCAACAAATCAGTAAGTTCTAATGTTTCATTCTGTATAAGTGCAGACATTTTAGAATTCATAGCCTGTAACCAACCATTGTCCTTCATGGCATCTATATGGTTCTTTGGTACTATCATAAAATCAATCCCAAGAGCAAAGGAACGAGCCTGCTCAGATAAATTGGACAAACAACAAACACCTGCAATAAGATGACGAATAGTACAAGATCGAATACCTTTGCGGACAACAATGAGAACGTTGAGGTCAGATGAATCTTCAGGATTCTCTTGAGTAGAGGAAGATGGAGTTGCTACCTCAGTTTGATCTTGCCTGCTCTGTCTATGATACACCTGTGGATATTCCTGAATTGAAGGAACATCTCCAGATGGCTCTTCCTGAATTATAGTCTCCTCATGAATAGTAAGTGGCACACTCTCACTAATTTTTGATGGTAGCACTCCCTCACTGGTTTGTGATGGTGGCACTCCCTTACTTTCACACAATTGCTCCCCCTTACTGGGAACACTAGAGAAATATGGAGTTGACTCATGAAAAGTTACGTCCCTAGACACAAACATACGGCGAAAACTAGGATGGTAACACTTGTAACCCTTGCTGGTGTTGGAGTAACCAAGAAAAAGAGTCTTAATCAACCTAGGAGATAATTTGTCAGCTTTAGGATCAAAATTGTAGACAAAGGAGGTACAACCAAACGCCCTAAGGGGAACAAGAAATGGCTGATCATTAGGACGTAAAATAAAGAAAGGAGTATATCCTTGAAGAAGAGAAGAAGGCTGCCTATTAATAAGAAAATAGGCAGTTAGTAAAGCATCATACCGAAATCTCTTAGGAACATTGGATTGGAACATAATTGTTTTGGCAATATCAAGAAGGTGACGATTTTTCCTCTCAACCACTCCATTTTGTTGTGGAGTGTGGGGACAGGACGTACGATGTATCATCCCAACAATTCTACAAAAATCAGCCATAGCATGTTGAATATATTCCAATGTATTATCAGACTGAAGAGTTTTAATAATGCAATTGTGAGAGGATTTGGGTCAAAGCGATACCCGATTAGGGTGTGCTCTCCTTTATTATATAGACAAAGACTATTTACATAGTAGACCCAATAGGAATAGGAAATAGTAAAGAGACACATAAAACAGGAAAACTACTTTCTAACACTCCCCCTCAAGCTGGAGCATATACATCAGCATGCCCAACTTGGAAGTCATATGCTTGAAAGCTGAAGATGGAAGTGGCTTGGTGAAGATATCTGCTGCTTGCTGATCAATCCTAACACGAGTCTGAATCTTCTTGGAGAGCACTAAATCACGAACAAAATGGCAGTCCACTTCTATGTGCTTGGACCTCTCATGAAACACCAGATTGCTAGCAATATGAATGGCTGCCTGGTTATCACACATGAGAGAAATAGGGGTCTTAACAGACACGCCCATTTCTGACAACACAGACACAACCCACTGTAGCTCACAACAAGCATGTGCGATGGCTCAATATTCAGCTTCTGTGCTGGATCGTGCTACCACGTTCTGTTTCTTGCTCTTCCAAGTCACCAAATGTGACCCAATAAACACAATATCCAAAAGTAGATCGTCTATTTCCAACATCACCAGTCCAATCAACATCAGTGAACCCCGTGAGTTTTAAGGATGTATGTGTGAAGTTCTGCCCCGTAAAGTAAGGCCCTTCTGTGGAGATCCTTTGATGTATTGAAGAATCCGGGTGTCTGCCATCCGATGTGACATATTAGGCACACTCATAAACCGGCTAACCACTCCAACAACATAAGAAATATCAACCCAAGTAACTGTCAAGTAGATCAGTTTCCCTACTATCCTTCTATACTTTGCTGGAACAGAAAACTCACTGTCATCAGATAGAAGTCCTGGTATGATAGTCCATAGGCGTGGAGATAGGTTTTGTGCCATGCCTGTCTTTGCAAGAAAGTCAAAGACATTTTCGCTAAGAGAGAGTTGTTCCTTTCTTGGAGTGTAGGGCTTCTATGCCAAGAAAATATCAAAGATTACCTAGATCTTTCGTCCGAAATTGTGTTTGCAGCCATGTCTTGAGTTGTAGAATGCCAATACAGTTATCACCGGTGATGACAATATAATCTACATAAACAACTAGAATAATGGTGTCACTCGAAGACTTATGCACAAAGAGTGAGTGATCAATAGAAGACCGGGTGAACCCAAACTGTATAAGTGCAACACTGAATTTATCAAACCATGCCCGAGGTGATTGCTTCAGACCATACAAAGATTTCTTTAGCTTGCATACCTTCTAACACTCCCCTTGAGCAACATACCTAGGAGGTTTTTCCATGTACATCTCCTTAAGAAGATCACCATGAAGAAAGGCATTCTTGACATCTAACTGAAGAAGAGGCCATGAAAAATGAGTAGCAACAGAAACAAGAATTCACACTGAATTTAGCCTAGCCACTGGAGAAAAAGTCTCAAAGAAGTCAACACCATGTGTCTAAGTGTACCCCTTTGCCACCAGACACGCCTTCAAGTGATCAATAGACCCATCGGGTTTCTGTTTGACAGTGTAAACCCAACGACAACCTACAACAGACTTGCCAGGAGGAAGATCCACCAAGTCCAAGGTAGAGTTCTCATGAAGTGCTGCCATCTCACTGTCCATAGCGCGGACCCAACCATCATGGCGGGCTGCTTCTTTATCAGAATGAGGAACAACCGTAGAATCCAGTTGAAGAGCAAACGTGCGAGCTGTAGTCGACAAATGAGACAAGCAACACACATTTGCCAAAGGATGACGGATAGTGCAGGACCAGACGCCTTTTCGAGCTGCAACTGAAAGGTGTAAATCTGAAACTAAAGCTTCAAGAGAACTCTCAGTAGATACAAGTACCTCAGGAGTAGCAGATGATGAGGAGGCATGTTGCTGGACTGATGACGCTACATCCTCTTGGCGACGCCCTGCTCACATGGTGTAAACTAGTGGAAAGGATCGAGGCGGGGGTGGAGGTGGTGGTGGCAGTGGTGATGGTGGCGGTGGTGATGGTGGGGTGATATCAATAACACTCTCATCACACGGTATAGGAAGAGGTGGCTCTCTCTCACACTCAAAGATGTAGTCACTCTCAGGATTGTGCTCCCCTCACTCTGAATAGAGTCACTAAAGAACGGAGTAGACTCATGAAAGGTAACGTCAGCCGACACAAAGAGACGACGAAGACGAAGACAATAACACCTGTATCCCTTCTGTGTGGGAGAATATCCCAGAAAGACGGTGCGAACTGCGCGAGAAGACAACTTGTCAGCTCGTGGATCAAACACGTGAACAAACGCAGTGCATCCAAACACACGAAGAGGAACATAAATGGGTTGCTCGTCAGGTTGTAAAACAGAGAAGGGAGTAACCCCTTGTAATACGGAAGATGGCTGACGATTAATCAAGAAACAAGCAGTGAGAAGAGCATTAGACCAATATATCTAAGGCACAGACATTTGAAACAACATAGTACGAGCGACATCAAGTAAGTGACGGTTTTTGATCTCGGCAACCCCATTTTGTTGGGGTGTATGAGGACAAGTCGTTTGGTGAATTATGCCAACATAATTACAGAACGTAGAAACAATCTTTTGAACATATTCAAGAGCATTATTAGTATGAAGAGTCTTAATATGAGCATCAAATTGAATTTTTATTAACTGGTGAAAAGTTTGAATAACAGACATGACTTCATTGCGAGACTTAAGTAAACCCAAGTCATGCGGGAGAAGTCATCAATGAAAGACATAAAATATCGAAAACCATTATAACTTGGCTATTTAACAGGACCCCATACATCACTATGAATGAGATCAAAAGGACGCTTAGAGCGTTTTACAATGTGACTCGGAAAAAAAAGATGATGATGCTTGCCTAACTGGCATGACTGACACTTTAACTACTTAATAGAGGCTAAGCCTGAACAAGCTTCTGAAGACTTTGTAGGGATGGATGTCCCTAGCAACAATGCCATTGCAAGGGAGAGCAGCTGAAAATGGTGGATGAGGTGGAAGGAATGTGGTGAGCCGGGCGACCACCTTCAAAGAAGTAGAGATCACCTTTCCTAGATCCCCCACTAATCGTCTTCCGACTCCTGGGATCCTGTAACACAAAGAAAGAGTCTCCAAAGATTACCAAACATTTCAAAGAATCAACCGGCTTAGCAACTGACATTAAGTTGAATGGAAAGTCTGGAACATAATGAAAAAATTGTAAAGTCAAATTAGATGACGCTTGTACAGTGCTACATGCTTGGAGGCTTCTGACAGAATCATCAGCTAGTGTCACAAAGGAATGTGGGATATATGAGTCAGAGGAAAGAAGCATAGAGCGTATACCCGTCATATGCTGGGAGGCCCCAGAATCCACTACCCATGTAGAGGATGGATGAGAGGCAACAAGTGAAGTCCCCGGGTTACTTGCATCTGAAGCTAAATTGACGGAGGCGCCAAGGGAAGCCTGCTGAGTAGCTTATAGAAGACGGTCGTACTCCTCCTTGGAGATTGTGACATCTGATTGCACCTATTTAGAACCCCCGGCTGTAGATGCTCCAGATGAATTAGCAGTATAATTTGCTACTCCAGTTGGAGGCCGACCATGCTTAGAATAGCATTTTTCTTCTACATGTCCAAGTTTCCCACAGAAAGTACATTTTGGACGATTGCCTCCAACACCTCGTCCTCAGCCAGCACCTCGTCCCATTCCTTTGGCAGCAGCGACAAGAGACGCCTGAGTTTTAGTGTGGTGGTCTACTGGAGCGGCAGAGAAGGATTCAAAAGATGATTGTTGAATTCGTACAAAGGCTTCTTCGAGACTTGGTAATATGTCCGCAGCTAGAATAACACTCCTAGCCGAGGCATACATAGGATTTTGAGCCGGATAGAAACCTTACTGTCACTAGATTATCTTGGTCCTTCATCTGTTCATCAGTCTTTAGTGGCTGGTAAAAGCTGAGTTCTTGAGAAATAGACTGGATAATACCAAAATAATCCTCAAGAGAGCGACTATTTTGTTTCTCAGCAAAGAGGCGGTCATAAACTGTATACAGACGAAGAACATTCTTCTCATGAGAAAAATGTTTCTTTGCAGCTTCCCAGATTTGTTTGGCTGTAGAATAGAACATGAATCTAGACGCAATCTAAGGCTCCATGCTATTCCATAGCCATGACTTCACCAGCCCATTATTTTTCCAACCAAGTAGGGTAGTCTTTGTTGCCTTCACCAGGAGGCTCCGACTCAATAATGTCCACCTTCTCACAAGATTCAAGCACAGTGTAGATAGCATTCATCTAAAGAAGATAGTTTTGTGAGTTAAGCACCCCCGGCTACAGATGCTCTAGATGA
Organism: Alisma plantago-aquatica; assembly: GCA_963693085.1. Lineage (NCBI taxonomy): Eukaryota > Viridiplantae > Streptophyta > Magnoliopsida > Alismatales > Alismataceae > Alisma > Alisma plantago-aquatica. The sequence continues at coordinate 1,051,651,976 of OY856410.1, forward strand.
ATTGGCAGTATAATGTGCAACTCCAGTTGGAGGCCGACCATGCTTAGAATAGCATTTTTCTTCTACGTGTCCAACTTTCCCACAAAAAGTACATTTTGGACGATTGCCTCCAGCACCTTGTCCTCGGCCAGCACCTCGTCCCATTCCTTTGGCGGCAGTGGCAAGAGACACATGATTCTCAGTGTGGTGGTCTACTGGAGGGGAAGAGAAGGATTCAAAAGATGATTGTTGAATTCGTACAAAGGCTTCTTCAAGACTTGGTAATTTGTCCGTAGCTAGAATAACACTCCTAATTGAGGCATACACAGGATTTAAGCCGGATAGGAACCTTGCTGTCACTGGATCATCTCGGTCCTTCATCTGTTCATCAATCTTTTGTGGCTGGTAAAAGCTGAGTTCTTGAGAAATAGACTGGATAATACCAAAATGATCCTCAAAAGAGCGACTATTTTGTTTCTCAACAAAGAAGCGGTCATAAACTGTATACAGATGGAGAGCATTGTTCTCATGAGAAAAATGTTTCTTTGCAGCTTCCTAGATTGGTTTGGTTGTAGAATAGAACATGAATCTAGACGCAATCTGAGGCTCCATCCTATTCCATAGCCATGACTTCACCAGCCCATTATTTTTCCGCCAAGTAGGGTAGTCTTTGTTGCCTTCATTAGGAGGCTCCGACTCAATAATGTCCACCTTCTCACAAGATTCAAGCACAGTGTAGATGCAATCATCCAAAGAAGATAGTTCTGTGAGTTAAACTTCACAAAAGTGATCTGAGGCTGGTTGTTGTAGACAAATGTAGTGGAAGCAGCAGGCTTGGCACCCGCCATATTGAAGAATCAAGAAGACAATAGCAGACAGAGTGAATGACACGTCGTGTCGAGGACGAGACACGTCGTGTCGAGGACGGGACACGCCATGTCTGAGTAGTGCACGACGTGTGTCTGTATTTCCACACGTCGTGTGAGTTGACAACAGAAAACTCCAGGTGCTCAACACGCTGTGTCTGATTTTTTTACACGCCGTGTGAGTTGTCCGATACCTCTAATGGAATTTTCACACGTCGTGTTGCTAGGGGACACGTCATGTCCAGATTTCGGAGGCGTACCTTTCACCAGCTAGGACACGCCGTGTCAGGGATGAGACACGTCGCGTCTTTTGTAATCAGCGCCGTCAGAATAGAAGTCTGCGACAACAACACACCGTGTTGTCTGGGATACACGCCATGTTTGGCGGCAGCAGACATATACGTTGACGACAATTGGCTTAGTCAAACGGTGAGGAACAACTCCAGGAAGACGCGTCGGAGAGAGGATGGCCCCAGGAAGACGCGCCAGGGTGATGTGACGGGAATTAACGCCGTCACAGATTACTTGATGATGCAAAACTGACACATCAACAACCCCGAGAGATGTGGGCACTCGTCCACGTACGGGGATTACATGGAGAGGAAAGAGGGTGAGAAGAAAGCTGCTCCTCCTTCTCTGGGATAGAATGAGGGGTTCTCCTCTCCTTCAAGCAGCCACCGTGCCTTGACGGATTAGAGGAGGACTGGGCGCCTAGTGAGAAGAGCCTCCGCCAGTTGTCCTGCTATGCCGGCGACGACAGATGCAACCGGAGAAGGAAGGAAGAAGGAGACGGACGAAGGGAGGTGGAAGAGGCGGCGACTAGGGTTGCAGCAACCGAATACGCCCTGATACCATGTGATAGGATTTGGGTCAAAGCGATACCCGGTTAGGCTGTGCTCTCCTTTATTATATAGACAAAGACCATTTACATAGTAGATCCAACTGGAATAGGAAATAGTAAAGAGATACATAAAATAGGAAAACTATTTTCTAACATCAATCAAATTGGACCTTTATTTCTTGATGAAAATGTTTGACAATGGACAACACAAACTCTCGACTCTTCAACAGATAAATCTACGTCATACGAGAAAAATCATCCACAAAGGAAATGAAGTATTGAAAACCACTATAGCTGCTTTATTTAGAGGACCCAGACATCACCGTGGACTAACTCAAAGGGACGAAGGGCCCTTTTATTGACACGACTAAGGTACAACATCCTATGATGTTTCCCCAACTGACATGACTGACACTCAAATGAAGACACATGTGATAACATAGGTTTTAACTTCTGCAAACTCTCTAGAGAAGGATGTCTATATCTGTAGTGCCATAGTAAGGGAGAACTGCTTAAAAGAATAGCAGGAGCTGGAGCAGTAGATACTTGACGAGGTAGACTTGCACCATGAAAGAGGTGGAGATCACCTTTCTAGGCCCCTGCCAATTGTCCTTATACTCTTGCGATCCTGTAATACAAAACAAGGACCAAATGTCATTGTACATTTCATAGTATCATTCAATTTTTCCACAGAAAGGAGATTTAATGGAAGTGCAGGCACATAGTGTACAAATTTAAGGTCAATTTTAGGAGTCAGAGAAACAGATCCACTGGCTAACACTCTTTACACTGATCCATCTGCTAATGTGACAGAATGGTGTGGAATATGTGAGTCAACAGACTGAAGCAGTGTCTTCATACCAGTCATATGTTGTGAAGCTCCAGAGTCAACCACCCATGAAGAGATTACACTGGAAGTCAGTAACTTAGTAAAGAAGTAGCCTGATTACCAGTAGTAGACACCAAGTTGGCTGAAGAAGAAGATCCCATATTCAGATGCTGAGTAGTCAGAATAATTCTATCATATTCCTCCTTGGTAAGAGTGATGCTAGAACTTGAAGCAGGAGGCTCAGAAGACTCAGTCGTGCCAGTAAAGTTGGCTGTCCCTACAGGTGGTGCAGATGCCAGAAGGTCTACCATGCCTTTTCTAATATTTCTCCACAGTGTGTCCTATACGGCCACAAAACGTGCACTAGGCCGTGTGCCACCTCCTCGGCCTGTACCTGTACGACCTCCTCTAACTGTAGCAGCTACAAATGCATGAGATTCTCTAGGAGACGGAATAACTATAGAATCAACTAGCTCAAAGCTGGACTAAAAACCCGTGAATAAGCTTCCTCCAAGCTGGGAAGTTTGTCAGAAGCTAAGATAACACTGCGGGCTGAAGTGAATGGACTCAGGCCAGGTAAGAACTTTGATGTAACTAAATCATCTCTATCCTTGACCTGTTCTTGGATAATCACTGAATGATAGAAGCTCAGTTCTTGAGCAATAGCTTGGATTACCCCAAAATATTCTTCTAAAGACTTGTGTCCCTGTCGTTCTGGTAATCAAGCGATCATCTATCATGAACTGACGAAGAGCGTTCTTCTCTTGAGAATAATGCTTCTTGACTGCATCCCATATCTCTTTAGCAGTGGTGTAGAACATGAACCTAGCAGGAATTTTAGGTTCCATGCTCCCCCACAACCATGTCTTCACCAGACTGTAATGACGCTTCCATTCCACATAGCCTTTGTCAGTAACTGTAGGAAGATCAGAATCAACATGCTTTGCCTTGTCTCAGGATTCTAACACTGTATAGACAACATTCATCCACAGAAGATAATTCTTCCCATTTAATTTGATGGAGGAGATAGGTGACATTTCATTGTAGACAAATGATGCCTTCATGTCCTCCATGATTTAGGTTGAGATATAGAGATGATCTTAGGCGATTAATGATATAGAGGTGACAGAGTGATACATGCCACAAGGAAGACAGAGTGACAGAAAGATACACGTCACGTCAAAATAAACGAGATGCGTGTCTGACGTATCCACAACCCCCAACTAAAAATTTTCTAATCACACATGGAGGAGATGTGATTAGTAGTTCTCTATGTAAATGCGGACCCTTCGGTTTGGGTATTTAATAATCCATCGTGGATAACCGAGGGAGTCAGTTGCTGAGCTGTGCGCGAGCGCGAGCTGTAGGAGGCTGTTGGCCTGCCGGCTGATGAAGGTTGTTGCGAATCTGTTGGCCGGCCGTGACTGCTGCTGGCTTGGGTGCCGGCGGCAGCTGTGGCTAGGGCCGACGGCGGCTGGCCTCTCCCTGCCCTGTAGCGGCGGCGACGCCCGCTGCTGTTGGCCCTAGGAGCATCGAGGCTTTGAGACCATGTTACGATGTACGTACTGCGTGCGATGCAGCGTTGGTGAGGAGCAAGTCGCTCGCCCCCTTTTTATTAATTAGAGCAATAGGGAAATTACATAGAGGATCAACAGATAATATAAATTACATAATAAAATGAATATAAAACAGCTATATTAACATATACAATACTATAAGTCTTTAATAGTATAATATGTTGCTGCTGTACATTGTATAATATAAAAACTATTGTATAATACATTATGTAATACATTACTAGTTTAATACATACATTATACATCCAGTTATCTATTGCATATTTCTGTGCCTTTCTACCTTATATAATATATTAATACATCTAGAAGTTGGCAACAAGATTGCTTATTATTGGATGATCTAAAAAGAATACAATGGCCTCTCTTTTAAAAGATAAGCGAGTGTACAATATTTAGAGATGAGCAATATGGGATAAAGAGAAGAAGAGAATAAAGAGAAATAAGCAAATACACTAAGTAAAGAAAAGCAGTAAAGTGTATATACTAATACTCCCCCTCAAGCTGGAGCGTAGATGTCAATCATGCCCAGCTTGGATGTCATAGCAGTGAATCTCGTCTTCGGAAGAATCTTGGTGAAGATGTCAGCCACCTGATCAGAAGTATGTATGTAGGGAGTAGATATCTGGCCAGATAAGACAGCTTCGCGAACAAAATGACAGTCAACCTCAACATGTTTTGTTCGTTCATGAAAAGTAGGATTACTGACAATAAAAGTGGCAGCTTTGTTGTCACAGTACATTGGAATAGGAAAAGAGTCAGAAATGCCAAAATCCTTCAATAGGCTCCGAATCTAGAACAACTCACAAGTAGTATGCGCCATGGCGCGATATTCTGCTTCAGCACTTGAGCGAGCAACCACAGTCTGTTTCTTGCTTCGCCAAGTAATAAGATTTCCTCCTACAAATGTACAGTAGCCAGAGGTGGAGCGTCGGTCGATTTTACTCCCGGCATAGTCAGAGTCAGAATATCCAACAAGCTTATAGTGACCATGTTTTTTATATAGCAAACCTTTCCCAGGAGCACTCTTCAGATATTTGAGAATGTGGCAAACAACATCCCAGTGACATTGACGGAGTTTATCCAGATATCTACTAACAAGCCCAACAGCAGAAGTAATATCAACACGAGTAACTGTAAGATAAATGAGCTTGCCAACCACGCGGCGATACTGATGATGATCAGGATAGGCAGGAGAGTTCTCATCGTCCCAGTTAGTATTTGGATCCAGAGGAGTACTAGTAGGTTTAGCACCAAGAAGTCCTGTGTCAGAAAGAAGATCCAGAGCATATTTACGTTGAGACAAGCATAAACCAGAAGTAGATCTAGAGACTTCAATCCCAAGAAAGTAACGCAAAGTCCCAAGGTCTTTGATGACAAAGTATTTCTCCAGATTAAACTTAGTAGCCCGAATACATTCAAGATCACTCCCTGAGAGAATAATGTCATCAACATATACAATCAGAATAACAATGCCAGCAGTAGTGTTTTTAATTAAGACATAATGATCAGACTGGGAGCGTCGAAAAAAAAACTTCTGAAGAATGGTACTTAGTTTATCAAACCAAGCACGAGGACTCTGTTTTAAACCATAGATAGCTTTCCGCAACCTGCAGACTTTAGAGGACTCCCCCTGAAGCACAAATCCTGGAGGTTGTTGCATATAGACCTCCTCATGTAAATCCCCATACAGAAATGCATTTTTCACATCCAGCTGGTACAAGGGCCAATAAGAATTAATAGCAACAGAAATAAGAATGCGTACGGAATTCAACTGAGCCACCGGTGAAAAAGTCTCAAAGTAGTCGACCCCATAAGTCTGCGTGTAGCCCTTGGCAACAAGTCTAGCCTTGAGGCGCTCAACTGTGCCATCCAGTTGATATTTAATAGTAAACACCCAACGACAACCAACTGGAGAACAAGCAGTAGGAGGATCGACTAACTGCCAAGTATTGCGATCAGTAAGAGCTTGCATTTCCGCTTCCATGGCCTAACGCCAAGTTGGATGTTTAAGAGCCTGAGAAGCATTTTTAGGAACAGAGACAGCAAAAAGAGCAGTAGTAAAATTTGCAAAATTAGTTCCCAAATGATCAGAAGTACAAAAATTGCCAATAGGATGTTTAGTACAAGCTCTAGTTCCTTTCCTCAAACTGATAGGAACATCTAAGTTAGAGTATACCTGTGGTGGTGTTTGATCTGGCACGGAGGACAAGGATTCTGGAGGGGCCATAGAGGGAGTCGCTGTCTTCTGTCTTCGTTGATAAACTTTCAGATGACTTTCAGCAGGAGGAGCAGTATCATCAATCATAGGTAGAGGTGTCTCCATTAATAAATCCGATGTAAGGGCAGACCCGGCAGAGGAGTAGAAAGGCATGTGCTCAAAGAAAACAACATCAGCAGATACAAACCATTTTTTTGACACGGGATCATAACAGCGGTACCCTTTCTGAGTGCGAGAGTACCCTAAAAAGACACTTTATTGCTCTAGGATCAAGTTTGGTGAGACCAGGACGAAGATTTTTGACAAAACAGGTGCTCCCAAAGATACGAGGAGGAACAGAAAAGAGGGGCGCATCTGGGTACAGGATTTGATAAGGGACTTGATTCCTAAGCACAGAGGACGGCATGCGGTTAATAAGATAACATGCAGTGGAAACAACTTCAGGCCAAAAACATTGTGGGACATGGTAATGAAACAGTAAAGTGCGAGCAACTTCAAGGAGGTGTCGATTTTTGCGTTCGGCGAGTCCATTTTGCTGTGGTGTGTAGGCACAAGAAGTTTGGTGTATGGTACCATGTTTGCGACAAAAGTTGCTGATCGAGGCTTGCACGAATTCAAGGGCATTATCAGTGCGAAATTTTTTGATAGGTTTGGCAAACTGGGTACGGATCTCAGCAAAATAAGCAGTAATAGTATCAAGTATAGTAGATCTGTCCTTAAGCAAGAAAATCCAGGTAGTTCTAGAAAAATCATCAATAAAACTCAAAAAGTAGCGAAATCCAAAAATGCTGGACACAGAACAAGGACCCCAAACATCAGCATGAATAATATCAAATGGCTGCTTTGAACTAATACATGATTTCTTAGAAAAAGATGCTCGCGTCTGTACGCCCAATTGGCAAGTCTCACAATGAAAAACAGAATCTAAAACATCAGGAAGTAAATGTTTCAATTTCGCTGCAGAAGGATGTCCCAGACGGTAGTGCCACTGGATGTCTGTCACAGAGGATGTCAGATATGCTGCGGTCTTTGGAACGTCTTAAGTAATATAGCCCATCTGGTCCCTCATGGCCCGAACCAATCGTCGTCCTCGTACGCAGAACCTGAAACACAACACCATCCAGGTCAAAGGTAATAGAGCAACGAAGACTTTTTACAGTTCTATTGACAGATAACATATTTATAGGAAATTTCAGAACATAAAGAGTAGACCGCAGAGGCAGGCAACCAGGAATGCAGATATCACCAATGCCAGTAACAGGTGTCTTAGACCCATCAGCCAGTGTATCAGGAGGTATACCAGAAGTATTATGTAAGTTAGAAAATAACGCAGGATTTCCAGAGATATGGGATGTCGCACCCGAATCAATCACCCATGAATTTTTACCAGACTGGGTCAGAAGTGCAGCGCTCCCGTCAGTAGAGGCTTCAACAGAAGAAGCAAGACGAGCCTGAAGAAGTTTCTCGAACTCCGAGCGGATCCAATCAGCAGAAGGAGCAACAGAGGTAGTGGTAGTCTTAGGTTGATCTGTAGTGACTTGGTTTGCCCAGGCTGGCTTGCCATGCTTGATCCAACAACGATCTTCATTGTGATTCGTGCGCTTGCAGAAAGTACATAAGCGTGGTTCAGTAGTCTCAGTACCAGAGCCACGTCCAGGTGCAGAGGAGCGCCCGCGACCACGGCCGCGTCCGCGGCCGCGTCCACGAGAGGAGTCACCTGTGCGAACAACAATGGCCGCTCCATCACAAGTGTCAGGCAAAGACTGAGATACAGAAGGTAGACGTCGAACACATTTCAGAACATCTCGCAATGTAGGCAGAGGATCACTCGAGAGAATCTGATCAACAACTCCGGCGAAGGAGGGCAGACCATCGAGGAACTGGACAAGCTGAAGTTCATTCCGTTGACGCTGGATTTCAGTGATGTCGGCAGAAAGCGTATGGTACACCTAAAATTCATCCCAGAGAGTACAACAGTTGTTGTAGTAGTCTTCGATAGAATCAATAGTAGAAAACTCTTGGTTGGCCAGCTGCGTGAAGATCTCAAACACCTTCTTTTGATTTTTCTGGTGAGAGTATACGTGGGAGAGTTGGTCCCACATATCCTTTGCAGTCTTCAGATGAAGGAGAGACTGGCTGATCTTCGGTTCGGCACTGTTGACCATCCAGGTCATAACACCATAGTCCTCCTTGAACCAGAGATCATAGGCTTGCTTGGTCTTGTCATCAACATCAGCAGTGGGAGCGTTCGGTCCCTTGGTCGATAGATGAGAATAGCGCCCTTGTGCTTTAACATAGAGTTCAAAGGAAGCTGCCCAGAGGTGATAGTTGGAGCCATCCAACTTCACAGTAGTAACACAGAGTACGCGGAAGATCCAGAGTCGCCATCGGAAGGTGCAGTCAGGGGCAGAAGCACAGGCGCAGAGAGCAGTAGTAGTCAGCAGTCAGAGGCAGAAGTCCAACACATGGACTAGTAGTAGAAGGTAGAAAATCCACGCATGGATCTTAGAAAAACCCAGGTAGGGGCAACAGATGAAAAGAAAAACCTACGCCAACATGGAGGATCAGTCACTCCACAATGAGGCGCTGACAAACAGAGAGGATGAAGCCCGTTTCTCCGTCAACGTGCCAGAACTGGAAAGTTACCGAGGCTGTCCGGAGATTTTGGAAAGAGAAACGGAGCTAGACGGAGGGGCCTGTGGTGGATTAGGCCATAAGGATGGGAGAAGGGAAGAAGGAGGTTGGCGGAGAGATTGGATGGGAGGGCGGCGGTACTGTAGCAGTACTGTAGCGGCAGAAAAAAAGGAGGTGGGGGTGGCGGCAGCTAGGGTTGGTGGAGAAGATGGCGGCTAGGGTTGGGGTGAGAGAGGGATTAGGTTTAAGGTGCATCCGCCCGCTCTGATACCATCTAGAAATTGGCAACGAGATTGCTTATTATTGGATGATCTAAAAAGAATACAATGGTCTCTCTTTTATAAGACAAGAGAGTGTACTATATTTAGAGATGAGCAATATGGGATAAAGAGAGGAAGAGAATAAAGAGAAATAAGCAAATACACTAAGTAAAGAAAAGCAGTAAAGTGTATATACTAATAATACATTCTATATTACAATATATATTCTACTGTTTACTGGATATTAATAAACTATGTAAACATTCTATATATTCTATTTTTACTGCATAGTGTAAATTAATACATTATATATCTTCTACTTCTTACTGCATTTTAGTATATAGATTATAGCTATATTTGCTATAGTAACAATAGGCTATTTGGTTAGTACAGCTGTAAAAATATTTGAGTGCTTTGTTTTGTTGCATAGGGTGTTTAGATAAGTATAAAATTTTCTTATAAATATATTACTTATATACAAATATGCGTATTTTTCTACTAAATTATATAAGAATTTGAGTACCCACTTTTTTAAATAGCACCCGCTTAGCGTTCAAGCGCCACAAGGTGCGGCCTCCGGCTTCCTGATTTTTAAAACATTGATCCCTACCTTAAGTTACTATAACCAATGGATCTACAATTGGTATCCAAGGCAGTGGGATCATTTTAAACCTATACTGAGATCATACTTGATAATGCACTCGCCTAGGCGCGCCTAACCGGCTGCGTAGGCGACAAGCGCCCCAAGGGGGTGCACTTTTCCCTACGCTTTCCCTAATTTACCGCCTTATGTTATTTTTGTACATTTTTTGCATATTAATGATCTTTAATGGTCTATTTCCGTGTCCTAGTGTTCATAACGTACATTCTCACGATTGTTATGTGCCAAATATCATTTTTATAATAATTATTTTATTAATAACATTTACTGGATTTTCATATTTTGCCTTGTTGCCTTAAATTCAGCTTCAATTTATTCGCTAGATTATCAAAGATAATCATTACTTCACAATAGATTAATCTTTACTTATGTATTAAATTTCAATCTCTTACATTATTTAGAATTATCTTCTTCTTGTTTTGGCAATGCTAAGTAAACTTTTTTAGAAAATGTAATTTTTCATGCTCTCTTACCAAACTATATACGTATGTCACTGAGTTAACCGTAAGTGTATGTACTCACATCTAATCGTGAAATAAATGTATGTGAATGGGTTTTTTTTTTGAAAATCATCAAATATATGTATACCTATAGGTTAAATGTAGTAATATTTTAACCTTTTTAAAGTCTCCTAAGTGACACTTAGTTGTGACTAGTCACAAGACGCTCAACTCGCCTTGCCGCCTTGACAAGTATGACTCCAATTAATATTGCCATTTTCCTTATGCGTTCCCAAATTTTCTTTTAATTTGGTTTCTATAAGCAAGTTTAACTGTGCTCTTCGATTATGTTCAAAATGATTAAACGGGCGCTTAGGGGATAAATTAGGCGGAGGAGGGTCATGGCCGCTTAAGCGGCCCGTCTGGCCGTTTTTTTAATTCACTGATCTCAGTGTACGCATTTTAGCCACATTCATCTTGTTGAGACCTTGTTTCTTCACCGCCCAACATTCACTTCCGTAGAGCATGGCTGGCCGTATGGCTGTTCTATAAAACTTACTTTTTAACCTGAGAGGGATCTTCCGATCACATAATACTCCAGTTGTACTTCTCCATTTCAACCATCCTACAGTGATCCTGTGACAAACGTCATTTTGGACATCCCCATCTATTTGAATAATAGAACCCAAGTAATGAAATTTATCACATTTTGGTATATTTGCTCTGTCCAACTTGGCTCCATCATTCACACTGCGGGATTGGCTGAAATTGCAATGCATATACTCAGTTTTGCTCCTGCTAATCATCAATCCATTTGATTCAATACCTCTCTCCATCGTTCAACTTTATCATTTAATCCATCTTTAGTTTCGTCAACCAAAACAATATCATCAGTAAATAACATACACCAAAGAATATCATCTTGAACATTCTTTCTCAGCTCATCCATAACAAGAACGAACAGATATGGGCTGAGTGTGGATCCTTGGTGTACCCCAACTGTGATAGGAAAAGTTGGTGTCTCTTCTCCAGGAGTCTTCACACTTGCAGTAGAGCTATCATACATGTCTTTGATCAGATCAATGTATTGGATTGACACACCTTTTTCTTCAAAACCATCCACAACACTTCTTTGGGTACTCGATCATAACCCTTTTCCAAATAAATAAACACCATATGAAGATCTCTTTTGCTTTCTCTATACTTCTCCATAAGCCTCCTTATAAGAAAAATAGCATCTGTTGTTGATCTTCCAGGCATGAAACCAAATTGGTTGTTTGATATCTGCGTTATAGATCTTAGCCTCTGCTCAATAATCCTCTCCGATTGTGTGACTCATCAACTTGATACCTCTGTAGTTTGTACATCTTTGAATATCATATTTGTTCTTGTAGATGGGGACTATAGTACTATTTCTCCACTCATTTGACATCTTCTTGGTCTTCATGATCTTGTTAAAGAGCTTTGTTAGCCACATAACTCCTTCATCCCCCATACTCTTCCATACATCAATGGGAATACCGTCTGGTCCGCATGCCTTTCTCATTTTCATCTTCTTCAAAGCATTCTTGACCTCAAATGGTGAAACTCGTCATGTGTAAATGATATCTCTTGTATTCATGTCACACGAGTCTCTAACATTATTTGCACTATCTCCATTGAAAAGCTTATGGAAGTAATTTCTCAACTGGTTCTTGATATCATTGTCCTTCACCAACACCCTATCATCTTCATTCTTGATGCATTTCACTTGACTCAACTCTCTTCCTTTTCCTTTCTCTTATATGAGCCATTTTATATGTATCTTTTTCCCCTTCTCTTGTGTCCAACTTCTTATAAATATTATCAAAGTATCTAGACCTTGCCTCCTGAACAACCTTTTTAGCTTCTTTCCTTGCTTGCTTGTATCTTTGGAACGTTGCCTCATCTCGAGATTTGGGCAAGCTCCTATAGATCTCCCTTTCTAGTTTAATAGCCTTTTGTACTTCATTCCACCACCAAGTTTCTTTCTGTGGAGGCACACAACCTTTGGACTCCCCCAAAACCTCGTTGGAAATTTTTGTTATGCAAGAGCTCATGTTATGCCACATAGTGTTAACATCAGACTCCAAGTTCCAAGTTCCCTCCTTGCTGAGTTTATCATGAAAAGTCAATTTTTTTTCTCCTTTAAGATTCCACCACTTGATCCTACTATCTTGGTTTCTGTTATGTTTGTCTTTATTGATCTTCATGTTAATATCCAAAACCACCAACCTATGTTGGGTCGTGAGTTTTTGGCCAACAATCATTTTACAAGCCTTGCATATATTACGATCCACCCGCCTCGTAAGGAGATAATCAATTTGGCTACAATTGTGCCCACTCTTCAAAGTAATCTTATGAGATTCTCAAGGTTTTAAAAAGCGCGAAGTGGGAAGCGTGCGGACGGGACCTTGAAGCCGATTAATCGCCAGGCGGGCGATTAAGCGGGCGCTTTTTAGAAAAGCGGATTTCCAATTCCTATAAACTTTTATGCAAAATTACATACATATGTATATAAATACTATATTTTTGAAATTTTTATACATATGTAAACATTGTACAAGACAATATAAAACACCCAAATAGTTTAGAATACAACTATACAACAACGATTGTATCTATATAATATAGTAAACAATATACTTGTCATAGATAAAGCAGCCTACACATAAAATAATAAGTGTATATACAAGATGAAACAACAATGTTGTATCATGTTTACATAGCTAAACAGTAAATAATAGACCTATCATAGCTAGCTAACAAACATATTGTTACATTTGCACATCATCAAGTAGTCATACATTACAGCAGTACATTTAATCAAAGTATGCATTCTAAATTAGATAATAGTTACCTATAATTCACTTGGATACATCACAAAAGTACCATATCATTATAGCTTACATACAAAGTATGCATTCTAAATTAGAACTAAGTATATCATAGAACATTTAATGTATGCTAATTTAGTATATTATAGTCAATACTAAACATGGCATATAATGTACTTAATGTTATATGCTTACAACAGTTTTTCTGAAAAAAGCGGGGAAAAAGCGGGAAAAAGCGGGTTAAGCGGCCGCTTTTCTCAAATTTACTTAAGCGCCGCTTATAGTACATTTTAATCGTCCAGCACCTTGTGGCGCTTAAGCGGCCGCTTAGGTCGATTTTTAAAACACTGGAGATTCTCTTTTCTTGAAATGGGTGTTTGCCAAAATCATATCATATGCAACTGCAAAATCTAAAGTCCTCTCTCCATTTCTGCTGCCATATCTAAAACCACCATGAACTCTCTCGTATCCATCATTGCTACTCCCACATGGCCATTTAAATTACTCCCAGATATAATCTTCTCCTCTGTCAGTGATCCCTGCATCAATTCATCTATGCCATCCCAAAAATCCTTCTTAGCTTCCTTGCTAAGGCCAACTTGGGGGGAATAAGCGCTAATAAAGAAAAATAATTCCCCCAAGAACAACCTTGATAGCTATGATTTTATCGCCCATCCTTGTGATCTTTACGACATCATTCTTCAACATCTTATCAACAATAATACCTATGCCGTTTCTATGTTTATCAATGCATGTATACCCGATTTTGTATCCTGTGTCTCCAATCTTTCTACAACCTTCCCCTGTCCACTTGGTCTCCTGCAAGCTAGCTATATTGACTTTTCTTCTCATCATAGTATTCACTATCTCCAAAGATTTCCCTCTGTCAGAGAATCAATATTCCAAGATCCAACTCTAATCCTTTTTTGTTGAACTTGCTTCTTTACTTGCCTTCTTCGAAAAAGTTGCCCTTGCAAAATTTTCACTACATCCGGGCAATATGATGCTGCAGGACTAGCTTCTTTACCCACACCCGTCCAAGATGAGGAAACCCTTGCATATTTTTAACTTACATCGGGGCGATGATGCAGCAAGATTAGCTTCTTTACCCACACCTGTCCAAGATGTGGAAACCCTTGTTTGTCCTTCAACACAACCATGCGCCGTTGTGTCGAAACCCCTTATATATTTATCACTGCACTCGGGTGCCGATGCAGCGCGTCGCTAGGTAGGGTCAGTCCAACGAAATTTTTGTAAGGATCCATGTCATAGAAAGAGTGACAATGCTTTATGGCTGGCTGTCAACCTACCCCCAACCCCCCCTCCTTTACCTGGACTTGGGACCGGCTATATTTGCAAAAAATGTACGAAAACATAGGCGAAGTTCCTCATTCTTTTGCATAAATAATGAATATAACAGTCATGCTATCACTCAATTCTTATCTACTAAAGGTGTAGTCCACCACCTATCATGCCCACGTACATCCTAGCAAAATGTAGTAGTCAAAAGAAAGAATTGACACATTGTGGAAACTGCCAGAACCCCCCTTCGTATGAAAGTTTCGAAAGTTTTCTGGGTGATGCAGTTGCAACTTATTTCATTAACCAGATCCATCTTCCACCTCAAACAACTAGATCCCTTTTCAGGTCCTTTGAGTAAACCAACCAATATATATGGTTTCCCCTACAGTGTATGGATGTCTACTTTGTACATAATGTTGGGTCTGTTCATGATAAACTTAGTCCAAACTCCAAAGGCTACCAAATATGTTTCCCTTGGTTATTCCAGAATCTAAAAAGGGTATATATGCTATAGTCCTCGTGAACACACGTTTCTTGTGTTCGTTGATTTCACCTTCTTTAAAGAAAATCCATTCTTTGAAGAAACTCAAACTGCTCTAGAACTTGAGGAGTCTCTCCCAGTTCCTATGGTTATTGAAGTCTCTATGTCTGGTTAAGAGGCAGTCTCTGCTCATGAGGTTTCCAGATCATCCTTGCCCTCTGAAGCTGTCATGTCAAAGAAACCTCCCATCACATAGGTCTATACACACTGTGAGAAGGTAAGTAGTGGGGAACATGTAGTAGGCGATACAAGTATCAACCCTCTTACAATCACTACTCAGTCTGGAGGTCCTACAAGAGTAAACAATTCTCTTCATCTGTCTATTGCCTCTAGAAAGAAAAACAATCATGTACATCTTATGCTATTTCTAAGTTTGTCTCATATGACTATTTATCTTTATCACATACAACCTTTATCTAATCCTTATCAGATATTACCATACCTGAATCTGTATCTGTTGATGAGTTATCCAGGATGGGATGGGCTATGGAAGATGAGATGACAACTCTTCTCCAGAATTATAAATGGAGCCTTGTTCCTACTCCTAATGGCAAAGTTGTATTCGGATGGCGATGAGTCTTCTATGTGAAAGTAGGGTCTAGTGGATCATTTGATCGCTTGAAGGCCCATCTAGTAGCTAAATGCTACACTCATGTATATGGGGATAATTATCTAGAGACCTTTTCCCCGGTGGCCAAGATGTCCTCTGTTCGAATATTTCTTTCGTTGGTTGCCCATTTTCCATTTTTTTATGGACTCTATATCAGTTGGATTTTAAAAAAGCTTTTCTCCATGGTGATTTTTTAGGAGAATTCTATATGGAGCTTCCTCTTGGATTCGTTGCTCAGGGGAGTCTCATCTCGTTTGTACGCTCCACAAGTCCCTCTATGGCCTTAAACAATCTCCAAGAGCTTGGTTTGGCAATTTCAATCAGACAATTTTGGAATCTGGTCTTCTGTGATCTGCTCTTGATCATTCAATCTTCTATTATAGAGGACCCTCATGAGTTATCTTAGGTGTTGTCTATCTTGATGATGTTGTCATCCCAGCAAATAATCAGTAGGGAATTCTACAACTCAAGCAGTTTCTGTAAAGCAAAATTCAGACTAATGATTGAGGATAACTAAAATACTATCTTGGTCTTCAGGTGGCTAGATCCCCATATCGAATTGTCATCTTACAACTGAAGTACATTCTTGATCTTCTTGAGGAAACATTCATGCTAGGGGAAAAACCTACAGATACTCCAATAAACCCAAAAGCAAAGCTTCACAAGGATTAGGGGGAGCCACTCGAAGAATAATGAAGGTACAAAAGGCTGGTAAGAAAACTCAATTATCTCACAATCACTCATCCAAGTATATATTTTGCTACCATAAGGTTAGCCAATTCATGGACAAATCATGTATTGGACGTAGGAGGCTGTCATTGGATTCTTTGATATCTCAAGAGGAGTTTAGGAAAAGGAATATCGTATTGTAATCATGGACATCTCAAACTTCATGGTTTCTTTGATGTTGATTGGGCGAGTTACATTATTGATTATTGGTCTATTTGATGAAACTGTGTGATTATGGGAGGCAATCTTCTGTCCTGCCAAAGAAAAAAGCAAACCATGGTGGCTTGGTCCACTACAGAGTTAGAGTATTAATAATTAAGCCACAGCCCACAACACCGATAATCTCTTATGGGTCAAGAATATCTTGGATGAACTTGTATATAATCAATTTGATGTAATGTAGTTTCATTGTGATAATCAAGCGGTTGTTGACATTGCTTTGAAACCATTTTTTCATGAATAAGCAAAACACATTGAGGTTGTTCCTGTTATCTCAAATGACCAAACAATATATCTCTTTACTAAGTCTCTTGTTGGGTGTTAGCTCAAATTTCTATGCAACAAACTTGTTGGGTGATGCACCAACTTGAGGGGGAGTGTTAAGAGTATATGAATAAATATTTTACCTTATTCCTTATTTTGTTTTCTTTATATATATAGGATTAGTCCCTTACTGTGTAATTCGGTTGTTGGCTGCCACCCAAGTATATAAATAGGTGTCCTGTTCATAACACAATACAAGTTGCTCAGTCATATTCAATGCTATTACAACATGAAATATATACATACAAAGGGATTAACCATCTTGAAATATATGCATACAAAGGGATTAACCATATATGTGATATATTTGTATATAGTTACATATATAACCATATATATAAGAGTGTGTGTGTGTGTGTATAAGGGAGGACATTGTTGTGATGAGTAATGAGTATCCTTCCCAGGAAGGGACACATTGGACCCACCCAAACATATATATATATATATATATATATATATATAAATATATATATATAAATATATATATATACACACATATATGGGCTCATCTTTAATAACCGTGCGGGTAGCTACCCGCCCACCCTTCCAGTCACTTTTTTCAATTTTTTTTCGCAATTGTAGAGGAGCATTTTATCTAGCTCCCCAAAAAATTTCATCCAAAAATAATATCATTTGCCCCACCAAAATCAAAAAACACGTCCATTATTTACTGACTGTATATTTTCTGCGCAATTACCTTTTTAGTCATATTGTTACTTTTTTATCAATATAGTTATTCTTTTGATCGCAGAGTTACTTTTGTGGCCAGAAGAGTTACTTTTTGGGCTGCGGGGTAGTGAAACTTCAGGCTACCCGCGCGGGTATTAAAAATAGGCCTATATATATATATATATATATATATATATATAGTCAGGCTGGAATACACTCGAGTGTACAGATCGCATGTTACACTCAAGTGGTGTTTGCATATTGAGACAATTTTTTTGCAAAATGTAAACCATTGATCTTCATTGTCATACTATAATTAGGTTACGTACAAATTTTGAGCCCATTTGGATGAGTGTAAGTCACTCATCTGAGGGCAACAAAATCGACGCACGAAACTAATTTGAAATGTATTATTTTTGTTGTCTTTATAACATGGCCTATTAATGTCCAAATGGGATCAAATTTTATATATGAGCTATTCACGAGATGTTTAAGAAGGTCAACGGATTAGATTTTAGAAAAAAATATTGCATCATGGAAAACTACTTGAGTGTATTCTGCTCTGAATACACTCGAGTGTATTCGGAATACACTCGAGTGTACAGATCGCACGAATACACTCAAGTGTGTTTGCATATCAAGACTATTTTTGGCAAAATGTAAACCATTGATCTTCACCGTCATACTATAACTAGGCTACATACAAATTTTGAGCCATTTGGATGAGTGTAAGTCACTCATCCAAGGGCAACAAAATCGATGTGCGAAACTAATTTGAAATGCATAATTTTTGCGGTCTTTATAACATGACCTATAAATGTCCAAATGTGCTCAAATTTTGCGTATGAGCTATTCACATGTTTAAGAAGATCAACGGATTAGATTTTTGAAAAAAAAATATTGTATCATGAAAAACTACTTGAGTGTATTCTGCTCCGAATACACTCGAGTGTATTCTAGTTTGACTCTCTCTCTCTCTCTATATATATCTATATATATATATATATATATATATATATATATATATATATATATATATATAGAGAGAGAGAGAGAGAGAGAGAGAGAGAGAGAGAGAGAGAGAGAGTCGAGCTACAATACACTGAGTGTATTGAAGCCCAAATACAATCAAGTTTATAACCGTTATATCTGCATCTTTAATTTGCCCTTCATGACTGACTGACGGAGAGCTTTAACACTCCGGACTCCCGGTTCCTTGTCGTCTCTCTCCAAAAATATCAATCCTGTTTTTTTCTCCCTTGGCCACTTCCCTCCTGATGGTTTCTCTCTCTCTGTCCATGTTACTTCCCTCTTTTTCTTCTCTCAAGGTGACGGACAATTTCTACCGGCAAGAGCGGTGACTAACATGAGATGATCACTGCGTCGTGGTTGGTGCTAGAACAGTCAAGCTCCGTCAAGGTTGGCAGTACCGGGCTGGAGAACATCTTATTGTCGAAGTGCTTCATTTCTGTGAAGGACGATAATCATAAAGTGAACATTATGAAACCGTAGTACTCCATTGATGGCACTGACGAGTGCCGCCTGACAGACATGAAGTATATAAAAGCAGGACCTAGTCTAGTTCTTTACTTACAGTGTGCACGTGTAGGTTAACAGCTTCGGATGGGAAAGTTCATGCCCCATTGATTGTAATGCTGTAAAATCTTGCGCTGTTGTATGCTATGGCATCTCGTCTGTTTGTGGCATGTTGCTAGTTCAGATTTCACCAACATAACTTGTCGCATGTTGTTGCTAGTTAATGGAAGACAAAAAGAGTGCTTCCGGTTCGTCTGCATTAAGAAGTCTATGCCACGACATCTCGTCTGTTTATCAAGTCCACTAATATATGTGTGCCAGGACCACCCAAAAAGGTTTGCCAATATACCTTGGTCACCACCCTAAATAAGTTCTCACTCAAATTCTGTCACCTTGTTCGCTGTCTATAATCTCAAATTAAGGGTCCTTCAAATTAAGAAGAATAGATTGTGGGCTCTGTTTCTCTTACGGATATATATATCATACACGCTCCCACGTTGCAACAGGCTTTCGCCAAGCACATAGCCCATCCATATACGTATATAGTTCGAAGCGATGATGTTATTCGATCTCAAGCTCCAGCTCCTCTTTATGTATCCTTCAGTCAAGGACAATATGAATTACTATGTTCAGCTGAAGGTCATTCGGCATAGCTAATACAAAGTCAGGATGAAAAATACAACTGTCCGAATAACCAGGTTCTGCAATCTTGGATGTGAACATGTATTTTCTTGTATGCATGAAAATATATATACCATATTCATGGTTGGTAATTAAGTCCACCAATTAGTTCCAACATACCAACACAGCTTGCAAACAACATAATATTAGAATTTCTATCATGTATAGAACTCAAAAACAATACAGCCACCTGCATAATCTAATTTGACAAATTTCATATTCTAGTTGAAAATTGAAATAAAATTCTACACTCCACATGATGGCTGATTTAGTTTGGTTAAACACGAGTGCTTATAAATTCCAACGAGATTTTTAATATTGAACTGAAGTGACATTACATTTGTTCACAATCTCAATACTTACATGGTCGCAAGAATCAACACCGAGAAGATGCTCACATACACACAAATTAGTTCTGTTACTAATAATGCATGGAGAAGAATACACAGCTCCAAATGACGATATCCATGCACAAGGAGCTTGAAGTGTGCCATTACCTCCCATCCACCAATATATATAATTCATACAAGGTCAATACATATTAAGATTACAACTAGGAGATGACCACACAGCTCCTGCTACCTCTAAAATCTTGCAAAAAAATTAAAGAAAGACTAAAAGAGATACTAAAGCAATCAAACAGGTCATCAAACTAATTGCAAATTGGTATCATGTGCTTAAAAAATCGTACATGAAGGAGGGGCACTGTTTGTCGTCACCAAGGGTGCATCAGGAGTGACAGAAGGAAGAACCATAGAGGTCAAGTGAAAAGCATTCTAGGGAAGATTACAGACTGAAAAACGTGAAACAAAACAAAAGATCTGGAGTTGACTGCCGAAGATTGCAGTAAGGTTGCTGGGGTCTTCGGTGTACACCGGTGATTTGGAAATTGTTTTTTTTTTAATTATAAGAGGGAGTAATGTATTCATCCTGCCTCCCTTGTACGAGCCAAAAGCAAAGAGATACAAAACGGACTATAGCAGAAACATGTGCCCGTCCCCTATGTGTTTTGTACACGTATAGTATACGAGCTGCCCTGTAGATCAAAGAAGAAAGACGGTCTCAGGAGGCATCTGATTTCTAATGCCAAAGAAGTAGCAGTCCTCCAAATCACCTCCGTAAGCCGCCAAAGAAAGCGCCACCTGATTCAGCTCTGCGGGAATGGCCAGGAGCTGAACATTAAGAAGAGAAATTAAACGCCTAATCTCCAGAATCAAGGCTTTCTGTCTCCATTGCATGTTACTCACATCCACCACAAGATCTATCGCTGCTCTACAGTCCATCTCAATGCTCTTAGGGGAAGATTGTTGGTCTATGCAGAGGTTAAGCCCATAAGTCATGGCTTCTAAATAACCATCGACTTTGTTGGTAGTAATACTCGGAGAAGAGAGCCCAGATCAGCTCGGCCTTGTGGTCCCTTAAAATTCCACCGACCGCCTGTGTATCAGGAAGGGGTCCTCCTGTGTTCCAGGCTCTTGAGGCGATAGAAAGAGAAAGGTCTAGGGCTGTCGGTCTGCTCCATAATACCTTGCGGTAAGTGAAACAAAATAGCAATGACCTTGGAATACCCAACAGAGACCAAGCCTCACCCATTGCTTCATCTACAACAGTGCGAGGAAACCTGCTGTGCTGGACCATCCTCTTAAAAAGGCTTATGGCGCTGAACGAAAGGCTGTCTGGTCGCATCTTGTGCCAATCATATCGACATGAGCACCTTTGTTTCCACAACTTCCATAAAACTACTAGCGGCAGAAACCCTCTAATATGACCAAGGAAAGAGGTTGAAGATGCGTTGGCCTGACAACGAGAGAGTGCTTGAGAAACCGAAGAAACTGAGTTGATAATATTCAAGTTCATAGCCCATTCTAGCTTGCTTCAGAGAAGAGTGGCAGCTTCTCCTTTGAGGAAGAGGTGGTTCAGATCTCCTGTCTGAAATTGGAGCAACATTCACATTTAGAAGTAATTGCTATATGACGAGATGACCCGTTCATCCACTGGGAGAGCTCTATGAAGAAGTTTCCATATCGTAGCCGCGACCTTGAAGGCAAGGTTGAAAAATGCGTGAGGCGTAACGCGGCGTTTTTGTCTCAGTGAGGCGAGGCGTAAGCCTCAAAATATGTATGAGCCGGTCATTAAAAATAAATTTATACATGTATTTACATATATATATATATATATATATATATATATATATATATATATATATATATATATATATATACACACACATGTGTATATATATATTTTTATATCTTTTGTGTATGAATGTGTATATAACAAAATATGTATATACAAGCACAACAATATGAAATAGTAATTATTTCTGAAACTTAATAATAATAATAGAGACTAAAGACCCACCAGAATAACAAAATAAATATGTAAAAAAGAACAAGATATCAATTCTTTATACTACTAGAATAAAAGATTGCAATAGATAAACTGAATTTCAAATTAGTAGGAACGAGGAACCAAAATCTGTTAACAATGATATGAAATTCACCGACATAGTGAATAAGAAGGTAGCTATAGAAATACTGTGTTATTTTTTGCTTCTACTGTGTTATTTTCCTTTGTATTAGTCCCATATTGCCTGCTTGTATGTATGTCTTACTCTCTGTAGCTATATAAGAGAGTACCCTGTAAACATTTTTACTCACTGAATAAACAACACCTTTTCCCTTTTATATGGTATCAAGAGCAGGTTATTTTTTCCCACCCATCAGCCCACCCATGACGTAACCACCCCCTCCTCCACCGCAGCCCACCACCACCTTCCCCGCCGCCCTCCCCTTCTCCTTCTCTCAACCCGCCGCCAACCCCCCCCCCCCCCCCCAAACAGCGCCGCCGCCCCCCCTCTCACCCCAGCGCCGCCCCCCCCTCTTGCTGCTCCTACGGCTGATTCGGATGACAGTTAGACAGAGTTATGCGCAATGGTCCAAGGATGATTCTGGCGTCATGTCTTGGATCCTCAATAGTACTGAGCCTCGTATCAGCCAATCTCTTCTCTGCCTTCATGATGCGAAGGCCATGTGGGATCAATTATCCCATGTTTATTCACATTAGGAGAATCCAAAGCGCGTTTTTGAAATCTTCAGAAACCTTGGCGAAAAAAGAGTTCTTTGCTGACACTTCTATTGATGACTTCTACAACCAATGCTCAGCACTGTGGAATGAGTTTGAACTCTACCACCCTTTGACGGCTGACATCAAAGTCGCTCAGAAACAACGCAATGAACTGCAACTGGTGCAGTTCTTGGCTGCACTTCCTGCCTCCTTCGCTGGAGTGGTTGACCAGATCCTCTCCAGCGACCCACTACCGACTCTTCGGGATGTTCTAAAAAGAGTCCAGCGTCTGCCATCCATGACTCCTACTTCTATTGTTGAGCAACCTGCGCTTATTGCTCGCTCTGCTGATTCTGGCCGTGGCCGTGGTCGCGGCCGTGGCCGTGGTGGTCGTCCTCCTCCCTCCGGAGGCCGCGGCTCTTCTGGACGTAGTGCTCCTTCCGGCCCTCGTTACTGCAACTGGTGTGGCCGGGACAATCATACTGAAGATCGCTGTTGGATTAAATACGGCAAGCCGACTTGGGCTAACTAGGCTGCCACAGATGCTGCTGCTGACCCACCTACTGCTCCAGCAAATACCGACTGGTTACGTTCGGAGTTCGAAAAGATGTTCCAGGAACGTCTTGCGCAGATGCCATCTTCGTCTACTTCCGGACCCTCTGCCATGCTAGCCTCTCCATCATCTGGTAACAAACAGTGGTGCATTGATTCCGGTGCTTCCACTCATATGGCTGGTGACCTTCACTTATTTTCAAGTCTCAATAAAACTGTTCCTATAACTTCTATTACTGTTGCGAATGGTTCCAAAACTGCTGTCCATGGCACTGGCACGGTCCCGCTATCACCAAATATGCACTTGAAGTCTGTTTTATATATTCCAAAATTTCCTGTTAATTTATTGTCCGTCAGTAAGATGATTCAACAACTCAAGTGCTCTATTAAATTTGATCCTTCTGGCTGTGTTTTGAAGGATCTCCGCACGAAGACGAGGATTGGTTCGGGCCGTGAAGGACCAGACGGGCTATATTACTTGGATGGACCCCCTTCTGCTGCAGCTCTGCTTTCTACTTCAGTGACGGGATTACAGTGGCACTTTCGCCTGGGCCATCCATCTGCTACCAAACTAAAACATTTATTTCCTACTTTATCTGAGAAAACCTTTTCCTGTGAAACTTGTGTTTTGGGCAAACAAACACGATCTGTTTTTCCAGCTAAGCACATTATTGCCTCTAAAGAAATCTTTGATTTGGTTCATGCTGATATTTGGGGACCATGCTCTGTATCAAGTTTGTCTGGTGTGAAATATTTTATGACCTTTATTGATGATTATTCTCGCACCACATGGTTGTTTTTGCTTAAAGGTCGGGATACTGTGTTAGATACTATTTGCACCTTATTTGCTGAAATTCAAACACAATTTAATCGCCCCATTAAAATTTTTCGGACTGACAATGCTCTGGAATTCATGCAACACTCTGTTACATCTTTTTGTGCTGACCGAGGAACCATACATCAGACTTCTTGTCCTTACACTCCTCAACAAAATGGCGTTGCTGAACGCAAAAACCGCCATCTTCTAGAGGTTGTTCGCACCCTTCTCCTACACTATAAAGTACCCCAACATTTCTGGCCTGAAGCTGTCTCTACTGCATGCTATCTTATCAATCGCATGCCTTCTTCTGTTCTGCAAAATCAGGTTCCATATACTATTTTATTTCCTGATAAACCCTTATTCTCTCTGCCTCCTCGGATTTTTGGGAGTACTTGTTTTGTAAAAAACCTTCGTCCTGGCCTCACTAAGCTTGATGCTCGCTCGGTCAAATGTGTGTTTTTGGGATACTCCCGTACTCAGAAAGGGTACCGCTGTTTCGATCCTGTTAAAAAACAGTGGTTGGTTAGTGCGGATGTGACATTTTTTGAGCATATGCCTTATTTTTCTACCTCTGGTGAAAAATTGTCGGATGACATTATGGCTCCTACACCATTACCTTTAGTTGTTGAAGAACCTCCTGCTCATGATGTGCCTCAAGAACGCCCTTTGCAAGTCTATCGGCGCAGGTCAAAGAACGCTACTGAAGCCCCGACCGAACCAACTCCTGCGTCTGCGGATGATCCACCTTCCACTGAAGTATTTTCTGACCTGGATATTCCTATCAGTCTACGAAAAGGCGTTCGCTCCTGTACTCAACATCCTATCAGTAATTTCTGTTCATCTGACAATCTCTGTGGTAGCTTTGCTTGTTTTACTACTGCTTTGTTTGCTGTGACAATTCCTAAATCAGCAACAGAGGCACTCTGTCATCCTGCCTGGAAACATGCTATGGAGCAAGAAATGCAGGCACTTTGTGATCAACAGACTTGGGATCTGGTTGATCGTCCGTCCTCATGCCACACTGTTGGATGCCGCTGGATTTTTACTATTTAAATATCAACCGGACGGTACCATTGAACGCCTGAAGGCCAGATTAGTTGCAAAAGGATATACTCAAACATATGGGGTTGATTATTTTGAAACTTTTTCTCCAGTGGCCCGCCTTAATTCTGTTCGAATTCTGATATCTGTTGCTGTGAATAAAGACTGGCCTTTGTATCAACTTGATGTCAAAAATGTTTTTCTCTATGGGGATCTGCAGGAGGAGGTCTACATGTTGGGTTTTAGGGGAGACAGAGAAGGCAGCGGAAACAAAAAATTTTCTCCCCCAATCCATACCGAGGAAACGCGTCAACGTCTATATAATAGGAAAGGATGGTTTGCGGAATCATACCTTGTCCCGAGGCTTGCTCGGCGACAATACCTTGTGCAATGCACGGTCTTCAACTCCGGACTTCGAAGGTGTCTGTGCAGCTCCTGGTCGCACCGGGACTGACAACTCCTACTCGAACCGGACTGTTGGATGACGGTTGTCCTCCAAAGCGGCAGTGTCCTCCCGCCTCTGTAGTAGTCCACACGGACCACCTGGAACTCCACACTCCTTGTCCCACAAGGAAGTGGAAGGAGTCGCACCCTCCTGTTGACATACTAGTCACCAACACGCTCTCCTGCCTCCTGTTGCAACTGCAGTTGTCCTTCCCTTGCTGCACCTCCCTTTTGCGGGAAGCACTTGCTCGGGCTCTCTCTCGGTTACCAAAACCAGAGAGAACGACAACTTGCCGAGCAACAGGTTGCACTGAGCTATCTCTGAGAAGCCCCCAATACCCCTATATATATAGAAGGGTCATGGGACAGAGTTCTCTATCCCGGGCAATGCGGGATTAAAGCAGGAGTAGAAAGGTACGAAGATTTTCCACAAAAAGCAAACTGTACGCAACCTGAAACGATCGGTTCAGCAGCTGAACCGATCGGTTCAGCCCCTGAGCCGATCGGCTGGGCCTGAGCCGATCGGTTGGGGCCTCCAACCGATCGGTTGGTGCCCTGAACCGATCGGTTCATGGTCCCAGTCCGGCTCAAATTACTTTCCTTGTTTCATTCCCAATTGGTATCGAATACCAATGTTATTCCCAATCGAATTGGAAATATGAAACCAAAGGAAAATTCTTGCCGACATGATTTTCCCAATCGATCGGTTGCGCCAGTTGAGCCGATCGGTTCAACCTGGGCATGAGCCGATCGGTTCAACGCTTGAGCCGATCGGTTCAGCTGCCCCAGCCGATCGGTTCATCACATGAGCCGATCGGTTGGCATCACAGGTTGGGCAAAAATCAGTCAATTGCGATTTCAATCAATCCGATACTCTAATCAATGCGTCCAACATCTTGAACCATATGATATTGAGCCATCGACTGATTGAGTGTTTAATTGAACTACTAAACTCCTTTAGTAATCAATCTAAACATTGCTTTGTGGACAAAACTCCTCTTCCAGGTTAAATCCTATGTGTGTGACCCTGCAGGTCTATTTCACGTTGGCAGTGAAAGTCCATAATACTTATGACTTCACAAGCAAAGAGCGGTGCCTAGTCACACATCAGTGCTACCCAAGTGAAAGTAGAAAGTTGGAGAACAACTTTCATCCTACAATCCGTGAATGGTGTTACAGCGAATGTATGATTCCTTTGTCACTGATATCCCGAATGAACTCGAGGCATGGACCAGTCATCCTGTCAACATTCATTCGCTTTCTTGATCTCAGAGTAGATTGGAAGAGATATGTTATGACATCAGTATCACATACTGACTCAAACATGCGTGCACGCCTTTCTCAATCCTACTCATCAAGTGGCCATGGATATCAAGCTCCCTTAGGAGGGACAAATCCCGTATCTATCACTCACCCCTCAAAAGCCCCATGTGTCAAAGCCACCCAATCATCACCTTTATAACAACCCATGTTTCAGGACTGCGTTTGATGATGTCAAAGTGTGCCCAACTACATGTGTTGAGTGCAGTGATTTCAGGTCTAAGAATCACACTCACCACCATCACTGTGAGTACTGACTGTGACTACCATCTCATGGTTCCATGTGTCAAACTCACGGTGGGTCTGTCCGGTACCTTGTTCTCTAACAAGTACCTATGTGTTTGGTTTGATATCTCTATATCATGACTAATGAGATTCTGTCATCAACCAACACCACAATCTAGTCTTGTGTGTCATTGCTGTCTATCTACCTTCCACAATGACATCCGACTAGGGACATAACAAGAATGTACAAACTCTTAGCATCCGTATGATCTCATCGTTCAGGTCCTCAACCTGAAAGCATACGTCATTGAGTACTGTCATTCTCTAGACATTCAATCTGTTCTATCACTATCTCATATGACTGAACCAGAATGAATTGGAAGCTTGCCTTTGATGTTTATCAAATCAATCTTAATGTATCCCACCAATCATCCCATGATTGGCTCTCAGGGCATACATACCAACACTACATGGAGCAACCTCCGGGTTTTGTTGCTCAGGGGGAGTCTGCTTCTAAAATATGCAAACTCAGAAAGGCAATCTATGGTCTGAAACAAAGTCCACGGGCATGGTTTGACAAGCTTAGTCAGATCTTGATTACCTTTGACTTTCGGCGTTCTCAATCTGATCATTCTGTTTTTATTCGTAAAACTGCAGCAGGACTTGTCATACTTATTGTATATGTTGATGATATTGTCTTATCTGGCAGTGACAGTGCAGGGATACAGGCAACCAAACAATATTTAGCACAACACTTCATCACCAAGGACCTAGGAAAACTACGATATTTTCTAGGTATTGAGGTTGCTAGATCTTCTGCAGGACTATGCTTGTCACAAAGAAAATATGTTCTTGATCTCTTGCAAGAAATTGGTATGCTGGGTTGCAAGCCAGCCAACACTCCTCTGGATCCCAATATGAATTGGGATGATGATACTTCCCCACCTTATGCTGATCACCACCAGTTCAGGAGACTGGTTGGCAAGCTTATATATCTGACTGTCACTAGGGCTGACTTGGCAGCTGCTGTAGGATTCATCAGTCGGTATCTTGATAAACCCCGGCAATGCCACTGGGATGCTATCTGTCATATCTTACGCTATCTGAAAAGTTCTCCAGGGAAAGGTCTTCTGTACAAAAAACATGGCCACTGCAATTTATCTGGTTTTTCTGATTCTGACTATGCAGGCAGTCGATCTGACAGAAAATCTACTTCTGGATATTATACTTTTGTGGGAGGAAATTTGGTTACTTGGCGCAGCAAAAAGCAGACTGTTGTTGCCCGGTCAAGTGCAGAGGCATAATATAGAGCTATGGCTCATACTGCATGTGAGCTCCTGTGGGTCCGTAGCCTTCTGAATGAATTTGATATCACTTCTTCTAGCCCTATTCCTATGTTCTGCGACAATAAAGCGTCTATTTTCATTGCGAGCAACCCCACCTTCCATGAAAGAACCAAGCATATCGAGGTTGACTGCCATTTTGTTCGGGAGAAAGTCCTATCTGGCCACATCTGCACTCCATATCTTAGTACTGAGAAGCAGCTTGCAGACATCTTCACTAAAATTCTACCCAAAACTCGCTTCCAGAATCTGATTGACAAGCTGGGCTTATTCGACATCTACGCTCCAGCTTGAGGGGGAGTATAGAAATACTGTGTTATTTTCTGCTTCTACTGTGTTATTTTCCTTTGTATTAGTCCCATATTGCCTGCTTGTATGTATGTCTTACTCTCTGTAGCTATATAAGAGAGTACCCTGTAAACATTTTTACTCATTGAATAAACAACACCTTTTCCCTTTTATAGTAGCAAATGAAGAGAAATTTAACAATGAAGATTGAAAGATGTTACTCAGAAT
Source organism: Alisma plantago-aquatica (assembly GCA_963693085.1). NCBI lineage: Eukaryota > Viridiplantae > Streptophyta > Magnoliopsida > Alismatales > Alismataceae > Alisma > Alisma plantago-aquatica. The sequence goes on from OY856410.1 coordinate 1,051,681,074, forward strand.
ATGATGATTAAGTGTTTATTAATGAAAAATAACAAACAACTACAAGAACTTTGATTTTTTTTGAAAAAAGTGTTTTTAATAAACTTAGGAAGTACACAATTTGGTGGTTAACATAGGACATCATCATTCAGAATTGAGGCGTGAGCCTCAGCAAAGCCTCAGAGCCTCAGTGCTTTGAGGCGGGCCTCAGACATTGTGAGGCGTAAGCCTCAATTTAGGACACTGAGGCGTAAGCTTCAAGGTGCATTTGGGATAGCCTCGCCAAGAGGCGTAAGCCTCGAGAGCCTCAAGGCGGGTTTTTTATTACCATGCTTGAAGGGCAGAAGGTGGGACCACAACCATGAGTGGAAGGGCCAAGAAGAAGCGCCGACAGACCGAGATATGACTTTGGCTGAAGCAAGGGAGAAGACACCTGTTACTGAGGGTTCCCAAATAAGTTGATCAGTCTCTTCCTGATGATAACAGTGAGTTTGCATAACCCTCATAATAACACTGGGATGAACACATGCTTCGAGTTTAGTATAATCCCATCCCACATTCTCTATGTAGAATTCTCTCACTTTAGCCATAGGGTCATATGGTTGCCCGGACTGAATGCTCAAAACTAGAGGTGGACCTGCCCAATAAGCATAACGGTGAGTTTGCATAACCCTCATTTGGAAATTGTTCTATTGCCGTTTTTTGTCTAGGTTTGCCACGTTGGAGGTGCATTAAGCGGTAGAACAGTCCCCGCCTTTCCGCTGCGGATGACAATGGGGCTGAAGCAGATTATCACTGGTTCCGTCGACGAACACAAGTGTGGAAAAGGTGGGGAGTTCATTTGAACTGGGAGGCGGGATAATAGCTCAGGCTGTTGTGTGGTTTTGGTGGATAAGAGAGAGAAGAATAGAAAGGAATGTAGGAGGATAGAGGTAATGGCTGAAAAGTCGGGCTACAGCCGTTCATAGACTGCAGGCGCTGTGGATTTTATATTGAATTTGAGATTAAATCCTACGGTAGAAAACTCAGTTGTATTGTGATGCTGGTACACTTAAGTGTATTCTAGCCCACTCTCTCTCTCTCTCTATATATATATATATATATATATATATGTATCGATAGATATATATAAGGGAGGAGGACATTGTTGTGAAATCTTTTTTCTTTTATGGTGAGGAATCCTTCCTAGGAAGGGACACATTGGACCCACCCAAACAAACCTCGTGGCTAGGGCCCTAGGCACGTGGTATCCACACTCCTGCACAGCGCCTAGTAGTATAGAGTGCCAATGCAAGGCTAGTCCTAGCTGGTGTGCCTGCCAATAAATTTTCTGTGAAATTGTCCCCAAGCGGATCAGTCCTAGATCTCCTGTTTGAAGGTTGAGCTAGCTCTGTCTGGCTTAAATGTTCATGAAAAACATTACACATACGTAGATAAACAGTAAATAGGTAAAATATAGCCGCCTAGGCAATGACAAGCCTCCTTTCGGCCTTGACAAGAATGCTTAGCGATCCAACTCTTTGCATCTGGTGTCTTTATGACCAGATCTAGTGACTGGGATTCCTCTTTCAAGGGAGGCTTATTTTGATGCCGCATGAAACAGGCTTAAAATATCTTGAAATGATGGTCAGATCCAATAACGGCCAGATACTGTTGCGTTAGGGATCTTCATCACTGACCTTGTCACCAGTGTAGTGATGATGGGGAGGTAGATGGGTTTTGGATGAGAGAGAGAATAAAGGGGAAGGAGGGAGATGAAGAGGGCTGAATATTGGAATATAATATGGACAAGACAAGCTCCTTAAAGGACCAATCTAACCTCTCCAGGGTCAAATATGCAATTCTTATGGTAAGTTGCAATTGGAATCCTGAAGGCAATTTTCTAATTTGTATCGAGTCTATCGACATGCTATCTCTGTTTTACATCATATGATTGTATGTGAAGCATCACTTGATTTCAAGCCGTCGAAAGACTCAAAACTATTCTATAATCTTGCATAGGCTTAACAAAGATTTCTGCAGGCACTTATCGTGTCTTGTTGTGGATGTTTCCATGGTCGTACTCTAGGCGTAATTTCAATGAGCTGTGACAATGATGCCACCCGTGGTTTTGGCCCTCTACTTCATGGACATGTAAAGGTAGATTTTGGAGATGCGAAGTCGCTTGACGCTCTATTTAAAGGTGCATACTGCAATTCTGAATGAATTTTATCTTTTAATTGTTTTACGGTCCTAACATGTATAAGAATCTGTGAACAGACCGTGGACATCAGATTGCTGGCTTCTTGTTTGAACCTATACAAGGAGAGGCAGGGGTATGTTCTTATCTCCTTATGTTTCTTTCTTGGTCATGATTTTAGTTAGTTGATCACTAGATGTACTTATCTAGAGTCACGACTCAACAATAAGTGAGATAACTATTTTTTTTTTAAAGATTTATGTAGTTAGATTATATGATACATAGTCTGGTTCTTGTGGGTATCTCAAATTTTTACATGTATCCAGGTGAAGCTCCCACCTGATGGTTATTTAAAAGCTGTTAGAGAACTCTGCTCAAGGTATAATGTTTTAATGATAGCTGATGAAATACAAACGGGCATTGCTAGAACTGGGAAACTACTCGCATGCGACTGGGAAGGTGTACGCCCTGATGTTGTGGTAAGATGTTAGTTTCAATCCCACAAACTACAGTAATGATGTAAAAACAGTTTCCAACCAATTTTTTCTTTAGTTAATTTGAGATGGCATTTCTAACTTTTCCTTCAGCTCCTTCCGTTTAACCAACTCCTATATAATATTCAATGCTGATCACTTGTCTATTTCCAAAATACCTTCCAATGCAGAATAACAATTTGGTAGTCAATTTCTGACTATTATTTAGTTCCCGAGTTGTTTCTTCTGAAAATTAATTTGATTGTTCAGATACTAGGAAAAGCCTTAGGAGCGGGAGTCTTACCTGTAAGTGCAGTGCTAGCTGACAAGGATGTTATGCTATGCATCAAGCCTGGAGAGCACGGGAGGTAGGTGACTTGGTGTCTTGTAGTATCATGTAACTGTGTTATCTTCAAGTAAAAGCCTTTATTATCTTATGATGCTTATATGTTACTGTTGATGTCCAAATAAGCTTGTAAATTGGACAATATGATCTCTAAGAGTAACCATAAAGAATAAAGGAGAGTGAGACATCGATACAGTTTTCTTTGGAATTTGGATGACTGTGTAAGCCTTAAATCCTGTATGAAGAAATATACAATATTCTAAATGGACTAACTCAACTAACAATCTTGTAGCTTATAATGAACTCCCAATTTCCTCAAATAGGAGCATAAGGAACAACCATGGCGAACTGTGGGACATAAAGCAACCAAGAAAGAACTCAAGAAGATACCCAATAAAATTATGATAGCCTAAAAATAAAATAAGAACTGGCTGAAGACAAATAAGTTATTCCTACAGATATATCTCATTACTCACTTTCCACTAGGCTGATAACTTGAACAGCATGCAACTAATTCTGATGAGCTAGAAGTCATGCGACAATAAGGTTGGCAATGAAATGTATGAGCCCACAAATCTGACCAGGTCAATCCCAACAAAGGCAGTTTCAGTTTCTATTTTAATATACCAAGTTGGTTCTCAGCATATCTTTTGATGTTCGAATTTGAACCGGTCAGCTCCGAGTTGGCAATTTGGACAAATCCACATCTTGAAGCATTAAGATGTCGCTGTCAGCTTTCTTATATGGCCCATTTAGAGGCCTATAGACTAAGTTTCATAAAGAACTCACTAGTTACAAGTTACAACCCTATTTTATGAAAAACCTGGTTGTGCTGATTATTAACTAACCAGTTGTGATGTTTGTATGTTGTTGAACGCAATTAGAGGACACGACGATTCAATACCTAGACAAACAAACCTCTCCTATATGTAGGAGAGGGGGGCACAATTACAAACTAAACCAAACCCCAATGGGCCTATAAACCTCGACCTATGTTACATAAGACCACTTTCCTGCTATGTAAACTATCTTAACCTCTAATATTTGTCACCAAGCTGGAGCATGGGAGAATCCCAATCCCAACTAGCAGACATTCAAACTTAAACACAAAAACAGATATAATTTTAGCACACTTAAAAGGAAAATACAATCTCAGCCAATAGAAGAAGTGTCACTCACTTTGAACCTTAATGTAGACGTTCTTGAAGTAAACAACTTAATTTTAAGTGACTATACAACAGGTAGCATGTGAGCTTCAGTCAAACATGAATAGCATTTTTAGCAGCAACAAGACTAGTGCTGATGGCAGGACAAGATAATATCAGCGATCACACAAGCTGCGGATGGACATGCTGAAGACCTCCTATGGCTCTGATTTTTGTAGCCAGTCTACTCGGACTAGGTGACTGACGACCATGAGACGAGGTGTGTTTAAATGAATGACTATGGCGGATGTTGATCTGATGCATCACCGAGCAGACTGACCAAGACGTGGGTAATTGAGAAGAACAATGGATTGAAGTGAGCCACCTTCTCCCCCTGATGGTGAATGAGAGGATGTAGTTTAGATTATGGACCGCTGGATGGAGGCCTTGGAATCTGAATTTGACAACGGACCATTGGTCTATAGCCTCGAGATCCAGAAGATGGCCTGATGATGGCCTCACGACCTGGATGGTAGCCTGACTACAACATGTGCAGTAGTACTGACTCACCACTTAAAACAATGAGCATGCGACTTCTTTTCCTTGACTCTTGACTTCATCCCTTCCTCTCTTCTCTTCTCAACTCTTCACTTGATCTCTTCCTCTCTTTTTGTCTCTTCCTTTGTGTCCGATTCTTCTCTATTCTCCACCTCACACCAACTGCAAACAGAATAGGAAGTAGTTGGGTGGACAACAAAATAGGTAAAGGTGGACATTTGAGTGCTGGACAGAATTGAAGAGGTAGAAGAAATGACAAAGAGATACAGATTCTAAAACAGATAACTGAATTCGCAATCAGCACAGGAGTACTGGGCAGATTAAAGAAAAAGATAGAGAAAGAATAGAAATTAGCCACAAGTGTGATGAGTGGAGGGTATATGAAAGCAAGGAATTTAAGCATGCAGAAGCAAAAAAAAAAGTAATTTTTGAAACTTGGCTGAGATTCAGACAATGCCTGTAAGTTTTTGTTTAACAACAAACTGTACAGAGTGACTGAAGTTAACAAAAATAGAGAACCACTTCAGTTTACACATACAGTCTACAATTGTATTCCACTTAATACAGTCTACAATTGTATTCCACTTGATGAGAACAAGTACAGTTGTACTCCTTCTCAGGAAAAAAGAGACCAAAGAAAAGGAAGGTTGGCAGCTTGGTCATATATGTGGACGACCATCCTTTATATATATGTATACTAGCTTGACCATACAATCGAATTAATCGAATTGATCACCATATTTTTTTTATAAAATCTATTATCTTTTATTCATATAATTTTGATTCTAATTTTTTAATGACACAACCGTAAGTTCAAAGTATTGGATATACATCATAGAAAATACATATGGTCTAGAAACGGCCCAATTTCGATTCGGGAATCAGCTTCCAAACCTGGAATTGATTATTCCAGGTTAGATCCACTTTGGATTATGGGTCTGGACAAAACTTTTGACAACCATTATTATGACTGCTATCCATTGTTAAATCTGTGTATTTAACAAATGTCAACAACAAAATGATAAATAAGAATGAGCGGTGAGGTGTCGCCTAAAAAAGAAGCCTGCTAGAAAAAAAAAACATGTCACACTCGATAGTAGATATAGATATAAATAATTAGACATCTGTCGTCAAAATTTAGAATGGGCCTGAAATAAAAGAATCTTAAGCATCCTGGTAGGCTAGAAGAAAAGGCATAGAAATTGGCTTGCCACCCATACTTATAAAAACGCCAGACAAGATGCAAGAAAAACCAGGCATGCCCCCCGCCATATGTAGACATAGATATAAGTACATATATATGAATTTCAGCAAAATGATGGGCCTGGCTCTATGATCTCTAATCCATAACTAAATCCAAATTCTATAGTCTTTAATACATATTGATCTGCATAAAATGTTAGAGGTTGGACGATCTACGATTTTCAACCCGAACAGATCCGAATTGACAAAATTTAAATCAGAAACTCACCCGGATTTTAACATAGACGTCAATTTCCTACTTATTATAATAAGAAAGCTGGACATGTTGCAAAAAAAGAAGCATATATGATGCCTTCAATACGTAGATATAGATATAAGTGTTCCAATATCTTTTGACAAATGATTATCACCTTCCAATTCGTGACTAACCCAAAACCAGATTTTTTACATAGTGGTTCGACAGATTTTTTGTAATGTCTGACCTGGAACGAGACCGAATTCTATAGTCTTCAATACATATGCACATAATATTTATTTGCACTGCATGTTGGGATTAAGAGAGAAAGATTTCTCCCCCCTCTCCCATGCCCGTGGCGGAGGCCGAACGCCTGGGAGGGTGGTAAATCAAGGCGGCAACTGGGATTCGAACCCGACTCCCTTCATGAGGAGACACCATGTTTGACCACTTGAGCCACTCCTTGTCGGCATTTGCACTGCATGTTGAACATATATTGTTCGAATTTGTTTACTAAGAACCGACCTAGATTCACAAAATCAAAATTGAGAAACGACACGTTTTAATTTAGACATCAACTATCAAACTTGGAACTGACCTGTCTTGAGAACATTTTAACAAAATTTTGATTGTTCTGGTAGATAGGGTTGGGTTCATGGGAAGGTACTACATTGACATACACGTGTTATTCTACGCCTAACTCAAAACACATTGACGACAACAGACATGATTCTCTGTTAGTGAAAGCCCATCCAACTTCTTTGTGATTTTTTGCACCTGCAAAAATGTCAGTCCAGAAAAACAATGGACAATAGAACCCCAAGACAACAATTTTATAAAGAAACCAGAACATGCTTACAAAAAAGAAAAACAATATAAGGCAGTGTGGTGTGCTATAGAGAAAGAAGCTTGGATAGGATATATATCTATACAATATATATAATGGGTTGGCAATCGGGTCTGGATTGAGCAGGTCCTATTTTGGGTCAATTCAGGTCAGATCAAATATACTCGGTTTGAAGCCGACCCAAAAATTATTTTGGGTCCTACCTGTTCGACCTGAAACTGAAATTCCTATTTATGGGTCTGACCCGATGAACCAAAATATTACATTATATGCAAACCCGAAAAACCCAAAAATACAAACTTGAAAAAACCTGAAATGTGAACCCAAAAAATCCAAAATACAAACCTGTTAGACCCAAAATTGCTGCTAAATTTGTTGGCTAACTATTGTCTTGCAAGCAAAGACTTGTATAAACTATTATAAACTCAAAATTTCATGTTTGTATGTGTTAAGATTTTATGTGGTTACAACTTGAGATATATATATATATATATATATATATATATATATATATATATATATATATATATATATATATAATTACAGGGCAATCAAATTTTTCGGGTCGAGAATTGCAAACCCGGACCTGACCCGCAAAAAATCTCGGGTTTTTCAGGCTTGGGTCATTTCGCACCGGGTCTTAAAAATAAAGACCCAAACCCGCTTTAGTCGGATCAGTCGGGTCGGGTATGGTTTTGCCAGCCCTACTATCTATACATTGTATATATCTATACAGAGAGAGAGAGTGGGAAAGAGAAACTTAGGCTAGGATACACTCAGAGTGTATGTATCATGCCGTGCACTCAAGTGTTGTTTACATATTAAGATTTTAAGACCCATTTTTTGAAAAATCAAAACCACTTATCTTCATTATCATATTAAATTTAGATAGTACGCAAAATCCGAGTTGATTTGGATGCTTGTAAGGAACTCTGGCAAGAACAACAAAATCGACACAAATTTTTTCTAGTGCATCATTTTTGTTGTCTTTAGGTGCATGAACTGTAAGCATCTAAATGGGCTCAATTGTTTATGTAGGTTGTCCATATGTCAATTAAGAAGATCGATGGTTTGGATTTTCATAATGATGATTGGATGGTACAAATGACTTAAGTGTATCGTGTCTCTGCTAAACTCGAGTGTGTTCTAGCCTGACTCTCTCTATGTACACACACACAGAGATAGGCTAGGATACACTCGAGTGTACATAATGTGTCGTACACTCAATTGGTGTTTAGGTATCAAGACCATTTTTTAATAGACCCTATTGATCTTTATTGTTATAATAAATGTAGATTACATGAAAAATTTAGCTCATTTTTTTTGTAAGGCACTAATTCTAGTAAAACAAATACGACACAAACTTTTTGACGTTTATTATTTATTTCGAGTGCATTCTAGCCTGACTCTCTCTATATTACTTAACAATGGTTCAATGGCTTTTATAACATATTATAGCATGAGATTTAGTAAAACACATTCTATACAATACACATATACCAAAAAGAATTGTGTATCCGAGCATATATATATATATACTCATTTCTATCTAACATATTTGCACTGCTATTAGACATAATTTGACCGCTATAGGTTATTTGCGTACTACTTAAATTAAATATCTTGCATAATATATTCAATCAATCATCTTCAGACTATCCATTAAAATTGGAAGTGTACTTCCAAATGAACAATACTATTGGATGAATTTCGATAAACCATAAATTGTTAACGAGATATAATTGTGATATTTTTGTTATATCTAATTTAGACTACAGTTTTCAATTTGTATGGTTGGATATAGTTGACAAATTCTAGATGTTTTCTTGAGATGGACGGTACATATAAGCTACACGTATCGGTCCATTCACAATTTTCAATCTTTCTATATGCACACTTGTTTTTGTCAAGGAGGGGAGACTCCTAGAACCCATTTTTCCTTCCCATGGTTATGTAATTGTTGCCATGGTTTTGTTAGTGTCTATTTACTTAAGTGTTTGTCTTTTACTTAAGTTCTATTTAGTCTATTTGTAATATGGGCCATAGAAGAAAACGTCTGATTTCGATGCTGTTTCGGTGGCAACGGAAACATAAATTTTGACAAATTTCAACAGAAATTTTGATAAATGCGTTCCTGGCATTTCAACGTCAAACTTAACGAATTAATTTATGAAATTTTATCAGAATGATCTACACCCCTAATATCTACTCTTGTAGATCTACTCAAATATGTAATAATGTTTCATATTCGATATGTGGGGGGTGGGGTCTCGTCATCTGTGAGTGAAGGACCCTGAACTGTTTCCATGGGCATTTCAATGGGGAATTTTGATGTCAATTCCCAATGGTGTCAAAAAATCAAGTCATTATAGTTTGCAAGCTCAATATATAGACTTAAACACAAAACTGTGCGAAAAGTTATGCTCTAGGTGTAGTACATAGTATATGAAAAAGTAAAAAAAAAAACGATTATCTGCGTGTTTTGACAGTTTCGATTGTCCATTTTGATGTCCGATTGCCACAGAAACAGAAAAAATTGTGGAAATTTTTGACAATTTCAAAGAAATTTTAAACATTGTTATTGGCCCAATTGTGTGTTGGCTCATTAGGGTTTGTCTAAGTGTTTGTATGCTTGCCCCTTATCCTATTTGTGACAAAGTCAGAAGTTGCGGAAAGCTTAGGGTTGCACAACGTGTGCACCCTCATATATATATAACTGAGACAATTACAGAGAGGTCCATATATAAAGGAAAATAACAAAACAAATAACATGGTTATGTAAAACAGGAAATATATAATGTAACACTCCCCCTCAAGTTGGAGCATAAATGTCAATCATGCCCAACTTGTCCAGTAGCAAGCAGAACTGTTTCTTAGCCAAGAGCTTGGTGAAGATATCAGCAACTTGGTCTTCAGATCTCGTGAATGGAGTGCAGATCTTGCCAGCAAGAATAGATTCTCTGATAAAGTGGCAATCAACTTCAATATGTTTGGTGCGCTCATGATAGACAGGATTATTTGCAATAAAGATGGCGGCTCTGTTATCACAATGCATAGGAATGGCCGTTGAAGACTCAATCCCAAATTCTTTCAGAAGAGAACGCACCCACAACAACTCACAAGCAGTATGGGCCATGGCCCTGTACTCAGCCTCAACACTCGATCTGGCCACTACATTCTGTTTCTTGCTCCTCCAAGTGACAAGATTGCCTCCTACAAAAGTACAGTAGCCAGAAGTAGATTTTCTATCGACTTTGCTGCCTGCATAATCAGAATCAGAATATCCTTCAAGAACACAGTGCCCATTCTTTTTATAATGAAGTCCCTTGCCAGAAGATTTTTTTAAGTATCTCAAGACTTGGCATACAACATCCCAGTGGCATTGTCTGGGTTTGTCGAGGTATCTGCTAAGAAGACCCACAACAGTAGCAATATCAGGACGAGTAACAGTTAAATAGATCAATTTACCAATCAGCCTCCTGAATTTTTTATGATCATTAAAAATAGCAGAGGAATCATCATCCCAATTGACATTGGGATCAAGAGGAGTATCTGCAGGTCTCACACCAAGCATACCAGTTTCCTGCAGGATATCAAGAACATACTTTCTCTGCGAAAGAACCAAGGCATTAGAATTTCTAGAGACTTCTATGCCAAGAAAGTACCGGAGTCTGCCTAGATCTTTGGTAGCAAAATGTTTGCCCAAATGATCTTTGGTAGCCTGAATACCAAGAGTGTCGCTGCCAGAAATAATAATGTCATCAACATATACAATCAGAACAGTAATACCAGCAGAAGTCTTTTTAGTGAATACATAATGGTCAACTTGTGACCTTAGAAAGCCAAAATCAATCATAATCCTGCTCAGCTTGTCAAACCAGGCACGAGGACTCTGCTTGAGCCCATAGATAGACTTCTTAAGCCTGCAAACTTTGTGAGACTCCCCCTGAGCAACAAACCCAGGAGGTTGCTCCATATACACCTCCTCCTGTAAGTCACCATATAGAAAGGCATTTTTCACATCAAGCTGCATAAGAGGCCAGTTTAGATTTAGAACAACAGATAACAGAATCCTGACAGAGTTAAGGCGAGCAACAAGAGAAAAAGTTTCAAAATAATCAATGCCATAAGTCTGAGTGTATCCCTTCGCAACAAGCCTTGCCTTCAACCTCTCAATCGTACCATCAGGTTGATATTTAACTGCATACACCCACCTGCAGCCTACAGGCTTACACTTAGGAGGTGGATCCACCAGCTCCCAAGTGTCTCTGTCAGTAAGAGCAAGCATCTCATCATTCATAGCAGATGTCCAAGCTGTACTTTGTAAAGCTTCCTGAACATTCTTAGGCACAACCACAACAGATAAGGCAGATACAAAATTGCTGGAATTAGTATTTAGATGAGCAGTAGACACACACTGAGCAATGCTATGAGAAGTGCAAGAACGAGTACCCTTACGGAGAGCAATAGGTATGTCAAGATCAGAATTTACCTCAGGAGCAGCAGAACCTTGTGGAGGAGAAGATTGGTTGTCTTGGGGGGGTACATGTGTGGAAGGTGCTTTATTCCTGCGATGATAAACAATAAGAGGAGGGTCTTGCTTAGCAGTAGTCTCAGTATCAGTGCAGTCAGGCACACAGTCAGAAATAACAGGTAAAGGAGGAGCCATAATATCTGTCTGCAAACTATCTCCTGCTAAAGAATAATACAGTGTATCCTCAAAAAAGACAACATCACTACTAGTAAACCACTTCCGAGTGCTGGGATTATAGCATCTGTAACCCTTTTGAGTGCGAGAATAGCCCAAAAAAATGCATTTAGTAGCTCGAGGAGATAACTTATCAGAAGTAGGTCCAAGCAACCGAACAAAACAGGTACACCCAAAAATTCTAGGAGGCACAGGAAACATGGAGATGTCAGGGTGCAAAACCTGGAAGGGAATTTTATTTCCAATAACAGACGATGGCATCCTATTAATCAGAAAACATGCAGTCAAGATAGCTTCAGGCCAATAAGAGCGGGGCACATGAGAATGCATCATTATTGTTCTGGTAACTTCTAATAAGTGTCTATTCTTTCGCTCAGCAACACCATTTTGTTGTGGGGTATAAGCACAGGAAGTTTGGTGAAGAGTACCCATAGATTTACAAAACACAGCCACATCATGCTTAACAAATTCTAAAGCATTATCAGTGCGAAAAGTTTTAATAGGCAAGCCAAACCGCGTCTTTATTTCAGCAAAAAAAATATTTAATAGTAGACAGCACTTCAGACCTACTTTTTAACAGAAACAACCAAGTAGTCCTCGAAAAATCATCAATAAACAGAATGAAATACTTGTAACCAGACAAGCTTGGCACATTGCATGGACCCCATACATCAGAGTGAACTAAATCAAAAATGTTTTTACTGCTCACAGTACTACGTCTAGGATACACAGTACGAGTTTGTTTTCCTAGTTGACACGAATCACACTGAAAATGACAACTGCCAATATCAGGAACTAAACTATGCAACTTCTCTGAAGAGGGATGGCCCAGCCTGTAGTGCCACTGGAGGGCAGAAACAGAAGCAGATAATGCAGAAACCACATCAGCTTTCTCTGATCTAGGTAACTGATCCAAGTAAAACAGCCCATCAGCACCTTCATACCCCCCACCAATCTTCATCCTCGTGTGAAGGTCCTGAAAAACACATGAGCCTGGCACAAAAGTCAGGCTACAATTTAAATTCCGTAAAATCTTGCTGACAGATAACAGGTTAAGAGGAAATCTGGGCACATATAAGGCAGATTTTAGGCCAGAATGAGAACTAATATCACCAACTCCTAGGACTGACGACTTAGAGCCATCAATAAGCATAACAGAAGAATGTCGGGCAGGTGCTAATATATGTTTAAACAAAGATTTATTTCCAGAAATATGTGCAGATGCACCCGAGTCTATCACCCATTTGGTATTACCAGAAGTAGAAGGTGAGGAGGAGCTCAGGAAGGCAATGTCATAACCAGAAAAAGCAGCAGCATGTGCTCCACTCGTAGATGCAGCAGGAGAGGAACCAGAACGCTCAAGGAGAAGACGCTCCACCTCCGCCCGGATGTAGTCTGCGGTAGCCCCCGCAGGCTCTGGTGCAGGTGTCTGAGTAGCACCCTCAGACGTAGAAGAATCAGCCGTAGCATTGGCCCATGTCGGCTTACCATATTTTTCCCAGCATTTTTCTTCAATATGGTTGGACCGGCCACAGAAAGTACACAAGCGTTGTCCTTGCTGAGGATGCGCAACAGCAGAGGGCGGGGCAGCAGGAAGAGCTCCTCGTCCAGCACCAGGTCCACGCCCCCGGCCTGCACCCAGGGGAGGACGACCGTCATTGGAGCGGCCACGGCCACGACCACGACCACGCCCGCCCCAAGCAGCCAAAGCAGTAGAGTCGCCAGTCTCAGGAGGCGGAGACGGTGTCGATAACGGAAGGCGCTGGAGACGCTTGTAGGCACCCTCATATATATATAACTGAGACAATTACAGAGAGGTCCATATATAAAGGAAAATAACAAAACAAATAACATGCTTATGTAAAACAGGAAATATATAATGTAACACTATTTATAGGAAAGGGTGGCTGCCTCCTATCTGTCAAGCAATAACAAAAACCTCTACGTGTTGGGGATCTCCCCACTTATATTGTTTTCTACATGGTATTAGAGCAGCCGTTCCTGTGCTGCCCCTAACCTTAAGAGAGATAGAGCACTAAGGAGAGTGCCTCCCCTTGTCGGCGGTCGCCGCCGCTGCTAGGCGCTGCTGATGACTGCCCGTAGGGATTTTCCATCCCTACCTCTTTTTGGAGCCGTCTCCATCTTCAACAACAACAAAAGTCATCCTATGAAGTTGCTGGATCCTCATCTATAAGGGCCGCCATGCCTCCGTCAATCCTGCTTGCTGATAAAGCTGCCACTATCCTATTTGCCGCCATTATCACAGATCTACACCGCCATTGATCTACTCCATGCATCCACCCCTATTGAGATCTACTCCTAAATCAAGGAAAAGATATCCTATTTCTGCCAATTTTGAGGATCCATCATCCTCTACTGCTTTGGTAGAGATCCAAAAGGATTTCCCTCTCTGTTGCTGTTGTTGCTGGGGTTTTTCTACTGCTGATCGCCGCCGACACAGTGCGTCTTTTTTGGACACGGCGTGTAGGCGGTTTTCTGCTTCTTCGCGACTTCGTTTGCCAGTGTGGGACACGGCTTGTCACTTTTGGACATGGCGTGTCATCCTGTGCACGACGTGTCACCTGCTTTTGCCCTGAGCTTCTCTCAACGGACACAGTGGGTCCTTTCAACGACACAGCGTGTCGCCGGCTTTTGCTGCCGCTGACTGCTGCTACTTACGCTACAAGACACAGCATGTCTCTTCATCGACACGACGTGTCGCCTGCTATTGTTGTTTGCTGTGTCAACTGACATGGCGTGTCGCTCCACCACACGTCGGGTCCGCTTCTGCCTGTTGCTACATCTTGGCGTGCTATAATGATTCTATCATATGGCGGAGGTATATATACATGGCGTGTCCCTTCTTTCTGTTACCAACAACAATTTTCTTCCCGTGTTCAACATTTTTATAAGTTTGTTTACACCCCTCGGTCTTCCAACCCTACATAACTTTTTGTCCTACCTCCTCAATACCTATTGATCCTATCGAGTAACATTCCGGTAGTATACCTCCTCTTTCTACCAAATTTTCATTCCGGTAGTCTTCCTTTTATGCTACCCCCAAATTATTTTTTGACTTGATCTAATTTTTTTTTGCGGGGGCTCCGCTCCTGCACCCCCATGATTTTCCGCGCTTCAAATCGGACAAATCTCCTTTCTAGTCACAAAAAGATCCATTTATTTTTCTATCCGGATCTTTGTAATCGGGTCATGTCGCACTACACCTATTTTCAACACTTTATTCAAGCAGGACATGTAGCGGACGCCTCAATATTTGATCACTATCGCTTCCGCTCCTCTCTACCACCCTCGCTGTTCATTGCTGTTGCTACTCTCCATCCTCCAGTCACCGTTATCTCTAGAAGGGTTTTCCTCCCTTCTAATCTCCATCGTCACTCGTACTCTCCATGCTCCAGTCACCATTGTGTCTAAGAGGGTCTAGTCGCATAGCCGTGGCCTTTCTGTCAGTCTTATGCCCTGAAGTGATATTTTGTAAAGTCGTATGACTCCATTTATATGGTCCTCTATGACCACTTGTGATAGGGCTATGATTATCATTTTCTTGATGTGATCGTACTCCTCCAGCCTACACCCACTATGGAAATCCATAACTATTCCAACACTTTTTGCTCTGATATGGGTTGCTTGTAGGCCTTTTGTTTGTTTCCATAGTGTGCAACAAGGCATGTCCCAAATAGACAGTGTTTCAGACTACTGTTGCTTCGCGTTGAGTCCCTACTGAACGACATGACGTGTCTTTTACTGGACACCATATGTCGCTCTTAAACACGACATGCCAATTGTAGACATAATGTGTTGATATTCTTCTTCTTGCTCCAAGTCACTGCTGAGTTACACGTCATGTCTATTAACAGACATGGCATGTTATTTGAAGACGCGACACACCATCTGAAGACACAATGTGTTTCCAGTGAGTTCTCTGCGTAGTCACATGACATGGCTATCTTAGGACACGTTGTGCTACCCTCTGACGTGGTGCTTGTCCTGTATGTCACGTCCATTTGGATCCTAGCCTTGGAACACGACGTGGCATTTAAAGACATGACATGTTCCCAATGACTTCATTGCATAGTCACATAACATGTCTAACCTAGGACACGTTGTGATATCCTTTGGCACAACATGTCCCCTACGCCACAGCATGTCCTGTTGCTCTTGGACGTTTATTGTCTTCTTCCATTATTTGATCGTCTAAATCAGATACAACAACCTCATCCTCTTCTTTGGAGGCACCTAACACACTCCAGGTGTCACACTTGTTAAGTTCAATAGCTCGAATTATATGGCACATTCTTTTTGTATCGACGTGTATTCTTTTGGAAAGCTTGATACCTCGCCAGTTCTCCACCTGCTAAAGACGAGCTATTAACAAGAAGGGAGAATACAAAAGTTTGAACATGATTCCTTAGTTTTATCCTAGATCCTCAACAGTGTGAGCCTCATGTCATTACTAATATCATCTTTATTGAGACAACCAAAGAAGCCTGGGATAATCTTGCCGAGACATACTCTAACAAAGGGAATGCATCTGTGTTTTGACTTACACACAACTACGTTTTTTTTTAAATTGGACGAGACATCTACCTTTGCATCACACTCTGATAACTTCAAAGGAATTTGGGGTAAACTCAAAAGTATATTGTCCAACTACTAATCTCTCCAAACTACAAAAGCAACAAGATGAAATATGATTGTGTCAGTTGCTTACGTTCGTGGTTCAAAATTTCGGTCGAAATCTAACGAGTATAAGACAGAAATGCACCTATCCAAAAATAGTAAGTAAAATTTCAAAATTTCGATATATATATCGCGAAGGGGGGGAATTTCGACAAAATACAAAAATTTTGTTGAAAAAAGGCTAGTTTGGGAATACATTTTCGGAAACACAACCGAAATGGATTCACTATTTCAAAAATTAACGACCTAAAGCCTGCTGTACTTGGAGGGTTATTTCTTTGGTAATTTTTTGTATTCTCTTGCTCTCGAAGGCTTGTTCTTTAGATCTAAAAGGCTTGTTCTTCAGATCTAAGGTAAGTTTACTCTCTCCTTCCCATCTAAATCTATTTCTTCCACTTTTACCCCATCTTGATCAAAAAATTACTCCGAAATTGCAAGTTGCAAGTGATAGACAACAACTCAAACATGCGAATTTATGAAATGATGCTATAAATTATATATATATAGAATCGATTTACAAATTCAACTTGATATAATATATATTTGTCACGATAATGGACATAATATTTTCAAAATGAGGTTTTGTAAGTTTTCTCAACGTTATATTCATATATATGGACTCTTAACAAATGTTGAATATTTAAATAAATATCTGATATTAAAGATGAATTTCATAAAAATGATTTAGAACGATGTAATACTTTGAATATTAATTATATATAATTTAAACCTTAAAGAGAAATGTTATTTCTATGTTATTCTTGTTATTTCTGTGTTTTACTCAACCTGTTATTTCTGTGTTCTATAAAAGAGAACCCATTGTAAACCTTTTTACTCATCTAATACAATTCTTCTCATTATTTTAGATGATATCGGAGCCACCTGATCCCCTATAGCCTTTTCTTGACCCTAATGCCCTCCCCAACCTAGCTGCCCTCCTCCTTCCCTCTCCTTCCCCGTTGCCGCCGCCGCCCCCACCTTCCTCTTCCTTTTGCCTCCGCGAACCCCTCTTTCCTCTCTTCACCCGCTTCTTCTTCCACCCAACACGCCGCCGCCATCCCCCCTTCTCCACCTGCTGCCGTTGCAGCCAACCAGTCTTTGCTGCCGCTCTCCCCGCCTACCCCTCTGCTCTTCCTCCACCGCCCTCTCTCCTCCATCTCCACCCCTTGCCAACCCTCCCGCCCTGTCTCCTTCCTGCCGCTACTGCGACACCAAGCAACACGACTGTTCTTGCCCCACCACCACCTCCCACCACCTGCTCCCCTCCTTTCATCCTCTAACCCCTCCCACCCTATCCAACCTTCCACCATCCATCTCTTCTAGCCTCCTTCCTTCCTAGATCCTCTCCAACTATTCTTACGCCTCGAGGCAGTTTCTTCATCATAGCAAGTTGAGCGCCTCCGAGATCTTCGATTTCTGTTGCCTACGCCTCATGGTGGAGCATTGAATCTCTCCATGAGGGCGTAGGTTATTCTATCTTCTTTTCTACCCCATAGAGGGTTATCTATGATCTGATGCGTTAGATCCACTATTGCCAACTGCTGCCCTGTCACAGGATTTTGTGTATCTGCTGATACCGCCGTTTTCTGATTGCGGCTTCGACATCTGCGTTCTGCTCTAATACTGCTCCTGACTTGTTTGCCATGGCATCCACTGAGCCTCCCCGTTCTCTGTCTGTCACCATAGTAAAACTTGATGGCTCCAACTATCACCTATGGTCGGCTTCCTTCATCCTGTATGCAAAAGCGCAAGGCCACTATTCTCACATCAATACTGATCCGCTTCCAACACTTGATGCCATGACCGATGAAAAATCCAAGCAAGCTTATGCACAGTGGAGCAAAGATGACTCCAATGTTATGTCTTGGATAGTTAATAGCACCGAGCCACAAATTAGCCAGTCATTACTCTGCCTTCATGATGCTAAGGCGATTTGGGATCAACTATCTCACGTCTACTCTCATCAACAAAATCCAAAGAGTCTTTGAGATATTCAAAAATCTGGTCAAGAAGGAATTTTCCTCTGACACCCCTGTTGAAGATTACTATAACTAATGCTTTGCCCTATGGAATGAATTCGAGATTTATCACCCACTGTCAGTTGACATCAAGGAAGCCCAAAGACAGCGTAATGAGCTGCAACTAGTCCAATTTCTTGCCGGTCTTCCATCTTCCTTTTCTGGGGTCATTGACCAGATCTACTCTTACTAAATCCACTCAGCTTCCTCTGGTTACGGTTGTTGATGGGTCTCAGACTACTGTTCATGGCATTGGGACTGTTCCTTTATCTCATCATATGCATCGGAAATTTGTCTTATACATTCTGATTTTTTTTGTTAATCTTCTTTCTATCAGTTAAACTGTGAATAGCCTTCAGTGCTCAATTAAATTTGATCATTCTGGTTGTGTTTTGAAGGATCTCCGCACTAACACGAGGATTGGTTCGGGCCATGAGGGACCAGATGGACTCTATTACTTGGATGGACCGACATCAGTAACTGCTCTTCTTTCGACATTTGTGACTGGACTATAGTGGCACTACAGCCTTGGCCACCCTGCTGTTGTGAAGTTGAAACATTTATTTCGTGCTTTAGTTGAAAACACTTTTTCTTGCAAATCGTGTCAATTGGGCAAACAGACCCGGTCTATGTTTCCTACTAAGAAGGATATTGGTTCTAAATGCCTTTTTGACATTGTTCATGCGGATATATGGGGTTCGTATATCAATCGTTCTGGAGTTAAATATTTTATGATGTTCATTCACGACTATTCTCGTGCTACTTGGTTGTTTTTATTGAAAGATCGCAACACTATTTTAGATACCATTAGCACCTTTTTTTTTGAAATCCAGACTCAGTTCAGCAAACCCATTAAAGTTTTTCGCACTGATAATGCCCTTGAATTTATGAAATAATCGGTTATACACTTTTGTTCATCCCGAGGGACTCTCCACCAAACTAGTTGCCCCAATACTCCACTACAAAATGGCATTGCCAAAAGGAATAACTGTCATCTCTTAAAGGTTGCTCGCACTATTCTCCTTCATTATCACGTTCCTCATCGTTTTTGGCCTGACGCTGTTTCTACGGCTTGCTATCTTATCAATCGTATTCCGTTCTCTGTCTTACAAAATAAAATCCCTTAAACATCCTTTTCTTGATGCCCAACTCTTTTCTGTGCAACCCCGTATCTTTGGGTGACCCTCGGTCCACCAAATGCATTTCTCTAGGATATTCTTGGACCCAGAAAGGGTATCGCTGTTATGATCCTATTATGTGACAATGGTCTATAAGTGCAAATGTAGTTTCCTGTGAGCATCTGTCATTCTTCTCTGATCAAGGGGCATCCTTGTCTAGTGACATGTTGGCACCAACGCCGTTGCCTAATATTGTGGATATTATTTAACCGTCTGAGCCGACATCTAAAGAGCGACCGCTGCAAGTCTACAAAAGAAGGCCCAAGCAGACCAATCCTTCCATGGCCCCTCCACAACCGATTCCTCCTTCGGCAGATGATCAACCCACAACCGTGGTAACTTCTGACTTACATTTGCCTATCAGTCTTCGGAAAGGTGTCTGCTCTTGTACTAAACATCCGATTAGCCATTTCTGTTCCTCTAATCTGGGTGTCGATTTTTCCTGCTTTACTGCTGCTATTTTAGATGTAACTATTCCAAAAACGGCCAAAGGGGCTCTTCTTATTCCTGCATGGCGCCAAGCTATGGAAACTGAGATGCAGGCTCTTTCTGATCGCAAGACTTGGGATCTTGTGAATCACCCTTCTACCTGTCCTATGGCTGGTTGTCGCTGGATCTTCACTATCAAATATCAACCAGACGACACCATAGAACGCCTGAAAGCCCGCCTGGTTGCAAAGGGCTACACACAGACTTATGGTGTCGACTACTTTGAGACCTCTCCAGTAGCAAGGCTCAATTCTGTCTGTGTTTTCATTTCAGTTGCTGTAAACAAAGATTGGCCTCTATTTCAACTCGATGTCAAGAATGCATTTCTCTATGAAGACTTACAAGAAGAAGTTTACATGGAAGAGCCGCCGAAGTTTGTTGCTCAGGGGGAGTCTTCTTTGCAGGTTTGCAAATTAAGGAAAGCCATCTATGGTCTTAAACAAAGCCCTCGTGCGTGGTTTGACAAATTGAGCCAAATTCTTTTCAAATTTGGTTTTCGTCGTTCTCAGTTAGATCACGTTGTATTTATCAAAAGCACTACAACAGGCTTAGTCATTCTTATTGTCTATGTCGACGACATTATTCTATCTGGTAGTGACACCTTGGGTATCCAGGCTACTAAGGCCTATCTAGAGAAGCACTTTGTCACCAAGGACCTTGGCAAGTTGCGATATTTCTTGGGTATTGAGGTCTCCAGATCATCTACATGACTATGTCTCTCTCAACGCAAATATGTTTTAGATCTCCTGCAGGAAATTGGTATGCTTGGTTGCAAGCTAGCCAACACTCCTCTAGACCCACATACTAACTGGGATGATGATTCTTCCCCAATGTATGCTGATCACTACCAATTCAGACGATTGGTTAGTAAGCTCATATATCTTACTGTCACGAGAGCTGATCTTACTAATGCAGTAGGATTTGTTAGCCGATACCTTGACAAACCTAGACAGTGTCACTGGGACGCTGTCTGTCACATTCCAAGATACCTCAAAAGCTCTCCTTAGAAAGGTCTATTATACAAGAAGAATGACAATTGCAGTCTTTTTGATTTCTCTGATTCTGATTATACAGGAAGCAAATGTGATCGGAAGTCTACTTCTGGATACTGTACCTTTGTTGGTGGCAACCTAGTTACCTGGCATAGCAAAAAGCAAACAATGGTAGCTAGGTCAAGTATAGAAGCTGCATATCGAGGTATGGCTCACACTGAGCCTCCCTGTTCTCTCTGTGTCACCACAATTTAGAGACCTTAGATGTATTTTAGAGACCTTAAAATGGAAAAAACTAAAACAATTTAGAATTAAGATGTACGATGTTTAGTTACATAGATCAATTTTTTCAACTACGAATGGTAATAATATATAGTTAAAAGTAGTTCAATTGATATATTCAATAAATTAGACTATTAGTATCAACTAATTTTAGTAATTTGAGTCCGGCCATAGTAGCCCGGGTGGTAAGAGCTCGGTAAGTCCCAATGAAGGACCCGAGTTCGAACCTCACCGAAGGCACTTTGGGAACGACAATCCACACTGATTTGGCGCGAGAGGGGGATGACTGGACCACATTCTCTCATGCCTGAGAGTTTACCATGTCGGGCTCGCTCGGGGTGGGTTCTCTGAGTTGCCAATTTTTTTTTAGTAATTTGCTCCAATTTTATGAATAATTTCATGAAAAAATTGAGAATACCTTTAGTATTTCACTCTTTGATGATCTATAGTGTAAGCTATAAAGTATTAATTGAAATTGACTATTAACATGATGACCTATAAACTAATTCCTTCATTATGTTATTGAACATGTCATCCGAATCCCCTTCCATACAGTTTTCAGTCCTTTCACACATGTAGGATCCCCTACCAAGATCAATATATAAGGTTATTGCATAAATAGGTGTATTTATATATGTAGATCATCTTGGTAAGATTTCGTGACTTAATTCCTTTATTTGGATGTCGAAATCTTGTGTCGAAATAAGCGCAAATGTCAAAGTTTTCATCGAAATTTCTATGAATTCTGTTTCTGAGCCCCATCGGAAACGGTGTCGAAATTGAAATTTTAAACCATGCTTACGTCATTATCATCAAGTTGTGAAGTTGCCTGCCAAATTCTTGCCTCTAATCCACTGCCATCTTGGACAATGCCTATCTTCATTTGGCTAGGTCCCTGACTACTGCTATTGCTCACGAGCCTGCTATGCTTGTTGATTCCAGAAGAGGCCGTAGTACTCTAAGTTGTGGACGTGAATGTAGACGCCGCTTAAACTACGTTTGTAGAGGATCTACGTGTTGGTATGTATGCCCATAGAGCAAGTCATATGATGATTGTAATGAGATACTATGTAAATGATTTGAATAATAATAAAGGCAATTTTCGATTTATATGTTTAAACTGTTTCTGAGATGATGGTGTAACATGATAGACGTCTAAAGAATTGTTTTACTCAATGACGTATTCTTTTGGGTTGAAGACCTAAACGATGAGATCATACGGATGTTAAGAGTATACATTCTTGTTTAGTCCCTAGTCGGTTGTTATGGTGGAAATAACCATAGACATCAATAACACTAAAGACTAGATTGTGTGTTGGTTGATGACAGAATCTCATTAGTCATGATATAGTGATATCAAACCAAGCACATAGGTACTTGTTAGAGAACAAGGTACCGGACAGACCCACCGTGAGAGTGGCACATGGAACCATGACTTGGTAGTCACAGTCAGCTCTCACAGTGATGGTGGTGAGTGTGATTCTTAGACCTGAAATCACTACACTCAACACATGTCGTTGGGTACACTTTGACATCATCAAACGCAGTCCTGAAACATGGGTTGTTACAAAGGTGATGATTGGGTGGCTTTGACACATGGGGCTTTTGAGGGGTGAGTGATAGATATGGGATTTGTCCCTCCTGAGGGAGTTTGATATCCTTGGCCACTTGATGAGTAGGATTGAGAAAGGCATGCGCATGCACGTGTGAATCAATATGTGATATTGATGTCACACACATCTCACCCAGTCTGCTATGAGATCAAGGAAATGAATGAACGTTGACAGGATGACTGTTCCATGCCTCGAGTTCATTCAGGATATCAGTGACAAAGGAATTATACATTCACGGATTGTAGGATTGAAAGTTGTTCTCCAACTTTCTATTTCACTTGGGTAACACTGATGTGTGACTAGGCACCGCTATTTTCTTGTGAAGTCATAAGTGTTATGGACTTTTACTGCCAACGTGAAATGGACCTGCAGGGTCACACATAGGATTTAACCTGGAAAAGGAGTTTTGTCCACAAATGATGTTTAGATTGATTACTAAAGGAGTTTAGTAGTTCAATTAAACACTTAATCAATTGATAGCTCAATATCATAGTGTTCAAGGTGTTGGACCGATTGATTAGAGTATCGGATTGATTGGAACTGCAATTGACTAATTCTGCATAGTCTGCACTCCCAACCGATCGGCTCATGTGATGAACCGATCGGCTGAGCTTGGTGAACCGATCGGCTCAACTGGTGAACCGATCGGCTCATGATCAGAGTGAAACGATCGGTTCAAGGGTTGAACCGATCGGCTCAACTGGTGCAACCGAGCGAGTTGGGAAAATAAGATTGGTGAGAAATTATTATATTTTGTTTTGCTTATCCAATTCGATTGGAACAAGGAAACAAAATAGGAATGTCAATTTGAGTTGAACCAAGATGACGAACCGATCGACTTGAGTGTCCAACCGATCGGCTCATAGATCCAAACGATCGGCTGGTGTGACTAACCGATCGGCTGGAGGGTCCAGACGATCGTTTCAGGGATGAAACGATCGGTTCAGCTTCCGCAGTTTGTCAGTTTTGTGGAAAATCTCGAACCCTTCTACTCCTGCTTTAGTCCCGCATTGCCCGGGATAGAGAACCCTGTCCCATGACCCTCCTATATATATAGGGGTATTGGGGGCTTCTCAAAGTACAACTCAGTGCAACCAGTTGCTCTGTAAAGTTGTCGTTCTCTCTGGTTTTGGTAACCGAGAGAGCCCGAGCAAGTGCTACCCTATAAGGGAGGCACAACAAGGGAAAGACAACTGCCTAAAGCGACTGGTGGCAGGATAGTGTGTCGGCGACTAGTACGCCGACAGGAGGGTGCGACTCCTTCCGATTCCTTGTGGGACAAGGAGATAGGAGTTTCAGGAAGTCCGTGTGAACGACTGCAGAGGCGGGAGACCTCTGTCGCTCGGAGGACAACTGTCAATCCCGACAGTCCCAGTGAGACCAGGAGTCTACAGTCCCGGTGTGACCAGGAGCTGGACAGACACCGTCCAAGATCGGAGGTGAAGACCGCGCAAGGCGCGAGGTACTGTCGCCGAGCGAGCCTCGGGACAAGGTATGCATCATCAAACCTTCATTCCTAGAGGTTGACGCGATTCCTTTTGTACAGGATTTTGGGGAGAAATTTTTTGTTTCCGCTGCTTCTCTGCCTATCAGAGCCACGTCAACAGTTCTATATTTTAGGATTATCGATGTGATCGATTTTGGTTTGTCACCTTTATTTATTGCATACGATGCGAATAAAATTGGCTTTATGCATGTCCAATCCAAAAATCCCTAATATACATATATGATATGTAATATTAATGCACTCGATACGCGTCGCCCTTAAACGAGTTTTGTGGTGGATGTGTAGCATGGTTATGGCCTATAAACCCTATATCTGTGTGTGGTTGTATGTGGTTGCTTGCATCTCGGTCTGCGCACCGATTCACTTCTCTTATTCCTGATGTAACTCGAAATAATTCGAGATTTCTTTTCCTACCTTTGCTCCCTCCGAATGTAACTCGAGGTTTCACAATTCTATTGTAAATAGAATAGATTTTATTTCCTGTTATGTCAAAGAACGACGGACGACCAGTTCGAGGAGCGAGACGAGCGGGTGGTGACCTAAGGAGATGCACGACGACCGGTGAACTGATCGCCTGGAGGAGCCAGTCGATCGGCTGGTGGCACCCAAACGACCAACTTCCTAGCGAGCCGATCAATAATGGAGATGAGATGATCAAACCCAGAAAGGCAGACACAGATCTCATCTTGTACATGTTGCATGTGATGTAGACCTAGATGACCGTGATTCCTCTTGGCTCGAGGAATCACAATAGGATGGCCATAATCATTGCTTTTTTATCGTTTTGCATGTTTTCTGTGGGATATAGCATGTATATGATACGTACTATATATTGTGTTGATGGGATATGTATATGTATATAAAAATCAAATCCCTCATTAAATATTAAGTTTTAGATGCCTTCCAAATGCGACACACGTGAAAAGCTTGATCGACCAAGTGTGGGCACGCCCAAGCGTGGTGCACCGTCTATCTCGTGGAAGCGTGAAGGATGAATGTGTGGGTTTGCCAAAGCAGGGTGCATGTTCATCGTGTTGACTTTGGGTCGGACTTAACAAGGTGACCTAGATAGGATCTAGCACCTTGAGGCATGGAGATGATCATGGCAAGGGGTTGCAGAGGACATCTTTCAAGAGTTGCATATGATGCAATTGGCAAGAGTTGCCTACCTGGAAGATCTGAGTTGTGGGTGACAGCCCAAGCTGGTCCATGGCTCAGAGGATTCAGGATCTTGACCCACTAGAAGATTGTGCGCTGCAATCTTCCGAATTGATGGTGAGGGCTGTCAATTTGAGTTAAAATAGTGGGAGCGGTAATTAATTAAAGGCCTAATTAACTATCGTCAAATTTTATTCAAATCAAATCAAAAGAAGTTTTTGTCAAATGCAATTTTCTCTTGTAGAATGGCAAAGGAATCATCTTTTAAAATGAGCAAATTAATTGAGAATAAATTTCATAACTGGTTGAGGACGGTGAGAAATGTTTTGCACAATCCAGATATACCAGGAGCCTTTGAATCCACTCTATGTACGCTTAATGCGTTGGTGAAGAAGAAAGAAAGTTCATTGATAGAGATCAATGGAACGAAAGGTGAGGGAGAGAAGGGTTCTCTCGCCAAACCGATTTCTTCTACATGGAGAGGATGGAAGGAACGATGGAAGAAGAAGTCAGAGATCGAGATCTCTACTTCTGGTGTATACGTGATAAAGATTAACTTTACTACTTCGTCATGGGTACTTGATACCGGATGCGGATCTCACATTTGTTCAAATGTGAAGGGTCTTAAGAGAAGTAGGCATTTGGGGAAAGGCGAGGTTGAACTACGTGTAGCCAATGGGGCAAGGGTTGCCGCCAGTGCCGTAGGAACCTATGAGTTAACTCTACCAAGTGGGCTAATAATAGAGTTAAAGAATTGCTATTATGTATCTGCCATAAATAGGAATATCATTTCCGTCTCTTGTTTGGACAAGGATGGATTTGAATTTCTTATTAAGAATGGAAAGTGTTCCATATCTAAAGATGTGATCTTTTATGGCAGTGCCCCAATGTCTTGTGGTCTATACTTGATAGATCTAGAGACAAGTGTATACAACGTAAACACCAAAAAGCAAAAACTCAACAACTCAAACGAAACGTACCTTTGGCATTGTCGTCTAGGGCACATAAATGAGAAGCACATTTCTAGACTCCATAAAGATGGTTATCTAGACTCTTTTGATTATGAATCAATAGAGACATGTGAATCTTGTTTATTGGGCAAGATGACCAAGACTCCCTTTTCAGGTAAAGACGAGAGAGCTAGTGATCTATTAGGACTCATACATACTGATGTATGTGGGCCTTTTAGAACTAATGCCAGAGGTGGGTATCGATACTTCATTACCTTTACTGATGACTTCAGTAGGTATGGCTATGTGTACCTGATGAAACATAAGTCAGAAACCCTTGAAAGGTTCAAGGATTTCATGAATGAAGTACATAACCAACTTGGTAAAAGTATTAAGGCACTTCGGTCCGATCGAGGTGGAGAACACTTAAGCCAAGAGTTTGAGGACCTTCTGCGAGCCCGTGGTATTGTATCACAATGGACTCCGCCTGGAACACCGCAACATAATGGTGTGTCTGAGAGAAGGAATCCCACATTGTTGGATATGGTGCGATCAATGATGAGTTTTGCTGATCTTCCGATTTCTTTCTGGGGTTATGTTCTTGAAACCGCAGCGTTTACACTTAACCGTGTACCATCTAAATCAGTTCAAAAGACACCATATGAGATATGGACTGGGAAGCGTCCCGATTTGTCTTTTCTGAAGATTTGGGGTTGTGAGGCTTACGTTAGGAAAATGTTTCCTGATAAGCTTGGACCCAAATCCGATAAATGTCATTTTGTTGGATACCCCAAGGAAACGAGGGGATATTATCTATATCACCCTACTGACAACAAAGTGTTTGTTGCCAGGACAGTTGTGTTCCTAGAGAACGAATTTATTTCTAAAGGAAGCAGTGAGAGGAAAATAGAGCTTGAAGAGGTTCAAGCCCAACAAGAAAACATTGAACCGATAGATGTACGAGAGGAACATGGAGATTCACAAGGTGTTGTAGAATCTCAGTCTCCTCAGGTAACACAAGGACCTCGTAGATCTAGTAGGACCCGCCTTGAACCTGAGAGGTTTGGATACCTTGGAACTCAGGAAGGTGGTGAGTTGATCATAGATGATGATCCAACTACCTACGTAGAGGCTATGGAGGGACCAGATTCTGAGAAATGGCTTTAAGCCATGAGATCCGAGATGAAATCCATGTACTCCAACAAAGTATGGACTTTGGTGGAACCACCCGAAGGGGTAAAACCCATAGGGTGCAAGTGGGTCTTTAAGAAGAAGACCGACATGGATGGCAATGTGCAAACTTATAAAGGCAGATTGGTTGCTAAGGGATTTCGACAAGTTCAAGGTGTTGACTATGACGAAACCTTTTCACCAGTTGCCATGATTAAGTCCATCAGGATCATGCTTGCTATTGCAGCTTATTATGACTATGAGATTTGGCAGATGGATGTTAAAACCGCATTCTTTAACGGGAATATAAATGAGGATGTGTATATGACACAGCCTGAAGGTTTTGTAGATCCAAAGAATGCCAATAAAGTCTGTATGCTACAAAGATCAATCTATGGATTGAAGCAAGCATCTCGGAGTTGGAATCTACGTTTTGATGAGGAAGTCAAAGTGTTTGGCTTTATTGAAAATGAAGATGAACCTTTTGTGTACAAGAAGGTTAGTGAGAGCACGACTACATTCCTCATATTGTATGTGGATGACATACTATTGATGAGGAATGATGTCTTAGCCTTAGAGAAGGTAAAGACTTGGCTTGGGAACACTTTCTCAATGAAGGACTTAGGAGAAGCATCCTACATTCTAGGAATTAAGATCTATAGAGATAGATCTAGAAGGCTTCTCGGACTAAGTCAGAGCACGTACATTGACAAAGTGCTGAAGCGGTTCAGCATGGAGAACTCAAAGAGAGGCAACATCCCCATGCTACATGGAGTCACCGTCTCTAGAGCTCAATATCCCCAATCTTGTGAAGAGAGGGAGCGTATGAATGGGATCCTATATGCATCAACCATTGGATCCATAATGTACGCTATGTTGTGCACACGCCCAGATGTCTCGTATGCCCTCAGCATGACGAGCAAGTACCAGTCAGATCCCGGGGATGCTCACTGGACAGCCGTAAAGAACATCCTCAAGTACTTGCGAAGGACTAAAGATCAGTTTCTTGTTTACGGCGGCGAGGATGAGCTGGTTGTAAAGGGTTACACCGATGCAAGCTTCCAAACCGATAAAGATGATTACAGATCGCAATCAGGATTTGTATTTTGCCTTAATAATGGAGCTGTGAGCTGGAAGAGTTCCAAGCAAGAAACAGTTGCCGATTCTACTACAGAGGCCGAGTATATTACTGCTTCGCATGCAACAAAGGAGGCTGTGTGGATCAGGAAGTTCATCTCTGAACTTGGTGTAGTTCCCAGTAGCTGTGATGCAATTGAGCTTTATTGTGACAATAATGGAGCTATTGCACAAGCTAAGGAACCCAGATCACATCAGCGGTCCAAGCACATACTGCGGCGCTTCCATCTCATACGAGAGATCGTACAACGAGGAGATGTGAAGATTTGCAAAGTACCAACTGAAGACAACATAGCTGATCTACTGACTAAGGCCCTTTCTCAGCAGAAGCATGATGGTCATGCTAGGTCACAAGGACTGAGGTTCCTAGGTGACTGGCTCTAAGTGCAAGTGGGAGTCTGTTGGTATGTATGCCCATAGAGCAAGTCATATGATGATTGCAATGGGATACTATGTAAATGATTTGAATAATAATAAAGGCAATTTCCGATCTATATGTTTAAACTGTTTCTGAGATGATGGTGTAACATGATAGATGTCTAAAGAATTGTTTTACTCAATGACATATGCTTTTGGGTTGAGGACCTAAACGATGAGATCTTACGGATGTTAAGAGTATACATTCTTGTTTAGTCCCTAGTCGGTTGTTATGGTGGAAATAACCATAGACATCAATAACACTAAAGACTAGATTGTGTGTTGATTGATGACAGAATCTCATTAGTCATGATATAGTGATATAAAACCCAGCACATAGGTACTTGTTAGAGAACAAGGTACCGGACATACCCACCGTGAGAGTGACACATGGAACCATGACTTGGTAGTCACAGTCAGCTCTCACAGTAATGGTGGTGAGTGTGATTCTTAGACCTGAAATCACTACACTCAACACATGTCGTTGGGCACACTTTGACATCATCAAACGCAGTCCTGAAACATGGGTTGTTACAAAGGTGATGATTGGGTGGCTTTGACACATGGGGCTTTTGAGGGGTGAGTGATAGATATGGGATTTGTCCCTCCTGAGGGAGTTTGATATCCTTGGCCACTTGATGAGTAGGATTGAGAAAGGCATGCGCATGCACGTGTGAATCAATATGTGATATTGATGTCACACACATCTCACCCAGTCTGCTATGAGATCAAGGAAATGAATGAACATTGACAGGATGACTGTTCCATGCCTTGAGTTCATTCAGGATATCAGTGACAAAGGAATTATACGTTCACTGTAACACCATTCACGGATTGTAGGATTGAAAGTTGTTCTCCAACTTTCTATTTCACTTGGGTAACACTGATGTGTGACTAGGCACCGCTCTTTGTTTGTGAAGTCATAAGTGTTAATAGACTTTTACTGCCAACGTGAAATGGACCTGCAGGGTCACACACATAGGATTTAACCTGGAAAGGAGTTTTGTCCACAAATGATGTTTAGATTGATTACTAAAGGAGTTTAGTAGTTCAATTAAACACTTAATCAATTGATAGCTCAATATCATAGTGTTCAAGGTGTTGGACCGATTGATTAGAGTATCGGATTGATTGGAACTGCAATTGACTAATTCTGCACAGTCTGCACTCCCAACCGATCGGCTCATGTGATGAACCGATCGGCTGAGCTTGGTGAACCGATCGGCTCAACTGGTGTACTGATCGGCTCATGACCAGAGTGAAACGATCGGTTCAAGGGTTGAACCGATCGGCTCAACTGGTGCAACCGAGCGAGTTGGGAAAATAAGATTGGTGAGAAATTATTATTTTTCGTTTCGTTTATCCAATTCGATTGGAACAAGGAAACAAAATAGGAATGTCAATTTGAGTTGAACCAGGATGACGAACCGATCGACTGGAGTGTCCAACTGATCGACTCATAGATCCAAACGATCGGCTGGTGTGACCAACCGATCGGCTGGAGGGTCCAGACGATCGTTTCAGGGATGAAACGATCGGTTCAGCTGCCGCCGTTTGTCAGTTTTATGGAAAATCTCGAACCCTTCTACTACTGCTTTAGTCCCGCATTGCCCGGGATAGAGAACCCTGTCCCATGACCCTCCTATATATAGGGGTATTGGGGGCTTCTCAAAGTACAACTCAGTGCAACCAGTTGCTCTGTAAAGTTGTCGTTCTCTCTGGTTTTGGTAACCGAGAGAGCCCGAGCAAGTGGTACCCGATAAGGGAGGCACAACAAGGGAAAGACAATTGCAGAAAGCGACTGGTGGCAGGAGAGTGTGTCGGCGACTAGTACGCCGACAGGAGGGTGCGACTCCTTCCGATTCCTTGTGGGACAAGGAGATCGGAGTTTCAGGAAGTCCATGTGGACGACTGCAGAGGCGGGAGACCTCTGTCGCTCGGAGGACAACTGTCAATCCCGACAGTCCCGGTGAGATCAGGAGTCTTCAGTCCCGGTGTGACCAGGAGCTGGACAGACACCGTCCAAGACCGGAGGTGAAGACCGCGCAAGGTGCGAGGTACTGTCGCCGAGCGAGCCTCGGTGCAAGGTATGCATCCACAAACCTTAATTCCTAGATGTTGACGCGATTCCTTTTGTACTGGGTTTTGGGGAGAAATTTTTTGTTTCCGCTGCTTGTCTGCCTCCTGTAAAACCAAACACTACTTCCTCTACTGTTTTGTAACTTCTGCAATAGGTTCAATCGTAATGAAGATAAGTGTTGGAAGAAACATGGTAAGATCGAATGAGCCAATCAAGTTTGTACCACTGATAATGATGCATAACTGACATTCTCCCCTAGTACCATCATAAACTAGATGGTGACTCTTTTTTCTATGATCTAGAAAAACTAATCCAAGTTGCCTCCTTATCCTCACCATCTCCTTATGCGAATATTCTCATCATTCAAGTGATTTTGTATGTCTCCAAGCTTCTTCTTCATCTTCAAAGGATGATTTGATTGTTGACTCTAGTGCTATTGCACATATGTTTGGTAATAAGAAAATTTTCTCTACTTTAAAGAAATCAACACACCATCCTCCCGTGCGGTTAGCTAATGGATCTACATCACCTGTCATTGGGATAAGTGACTTTGTTGGCTCTCTCAATATTGTAAATTGTTCCACTTGTTCATAAATTCCCTCTCAACTTGATGTCTTTCAACAAATTACAAAAACCTTGAACTTTAGTGTAATTTTTTCCCTTATGCCATCTCTGCGTAAGATATCAGGACGAAGGAGACAATTGGTTGGGGATACGTAGGTAGAGATGATTTGCACTACCTGCAAACCTCGTGAACTTCTCATACTATTGCATTGATTACTCAATCTACCTCTCTTTATCAATGACACTTGGATATCCGTCCACTGCAAAGCTGAAGTCACTACCAAATTTATCTTCTAAAAATTTTCAGTGTCATCCGTGCCAATTTGGCAAACACAATCACTTTGTTTTTCCTTTAAGAAATGATAAGAGCAATTCTGGTTTATATCATCTTGTCCATTATATTTCTTCATGCTAGTCTTAGTGGTATGCGGTGTTTTATTACCTTTACTGATGATTGGTTTCGTGCTACTTAGCTCTAAAAGACCATTTCATATTTGAATGTTTTCTTTAACTTTTTGGCCAAGATCCAAATAATTTTGTGGTACTCCCAGATTTCTTCACACTAATAATGCTTCTGGATTTGTGCAACATGGTTTCAAAATATACATGCTACAAAGAGAATTATCCATCAAACTTCTTATCCATGTAATCCACAATAAAATGGCATCACAGGACACAAAAAACTGACACCTTTAGATGTTGCCTGCGCTCCCATCTTTGAAATGGTACTATTACTGGGTTGATGCCTTCCTTTTTGTTAGTTATCCGATTAATCCTATGCCATCCTTATTGCCAATTATCTGACTAGTCATATGCCATCATCAGGTTTTGCATAACAAAATTCCCTGCCAAATGCTATATCCTCGCGAACCCTTTATTGCTTTACCGCCTAAAATCTTTGGTTGTTTGCGATTTGTTTGCAACCACCACCCTAAGACATGATATATTATCTCCATGTGCTGTTCGCTGTTGTTTTCTTAGTTCCTCCCACACTTAAAAGAGGTACAAGTGTTTTGATCCTTTTGCATGTTGTCTATATGTGAATGTTGATGTCAGCTCTTTAAGGACATGTCGTCATTGCTAACAACCATGGTTCAAAATTTCGGTCGAAATCTCGAAATTTCGCTCGAAATTTCGGTTTCGACGGGAATCAGACATAGAAATGCAACGGTCCAGAATAATCAAGTAAAATTTCGAAATTTCGATAGAAATTTCGCAAAGGGGGGCGAAATTTCGACAAAACACAACAATTTCGTTGAAAAAAGGCCAGTTTGGGCATGCATTTCGCGAAACACAACCGAAATTGGTTTACAATTTCGAAAATCAACGGTCCAAAGCCTGTTGTACTTGGAGGGTTATTTCTTTGGTTTTTTTTTCATTCTCTTGCTCTTAAAGGCTTTGTTCTTCGGATCTAAGGTAAGTTTACTTTCTCCTTCCCATCTACATCTATATCTTCCACTTTTACCCCAGTTTAATTAAAAAATTACTACCGAACTGCAAGTTACAAGTGATAGTCTACAACTTATACTTGATGATTTATGAAATTATGCTATAAATTACATATAACTACAAAGATTTTGCAAATCTAACTTAATGTGTGTATATATATATATATATATATATATATATATATATATATATATATATATATATCCTATTTGTCATAACAATGGATAAAATAGTTTTCAAATGAGCTTTTTTTTGAAGTTTTTGTAACGTTATATTCATATATATTATGTAACACTTAACAAATGTTCAATTTATAAATAAATATCTTATATTAAAGTTGAATTTTGTAACAATAATTTACAACTATGTAATACTTTGAATATTAATTATCTATAATTTAGACTTTTAAAATGAAAATAGACTAAAACAATTTAGAATTGTTGTGTATAATGTTTTGTTACATACATCAAATTTCAACTACTATTTGGAATAATATATAGTTAAATGTATTCAATTGATATATTCAATACATTAGACTATTAGTATCAACAAATTTTAGTAATTTGTTCCAATTTTATGAATAATTTTAGGCCTAGATTAAGAATACTTTTAGTATTTTTACTCTTTGATGATCCATAGTGTAAGCTAGAAAATATCAATTGAAATCGATTATTAACGTGATGACCTATAAACTAATTCCTTCATTATATTAAAAAGTCATCGAAATCTCGTTCGAAACAGTTTTTGATCTTTTCACAGATGTAGGACCCCTCACCAAGATCAATATATGATGTTATTGCATAAATAAGTGTATTTATGTATGTACATCATCCTGATAAAATTTCGTGACTTAATTCCTTTATTTGGTCGTCGAAATCTTGTGTCGAAATAAGCGTAAAATCTCGAAATTTCCATCAAAATTTCTGTAAATTTCTGTTTCTGAGCCATCGGAAATGGCGTCGAAATCGAAATTTTAAACCATGCTAACAACAGTCAGTAGATGCATCCTCCCACCACACCCCTGCCTTGCTCGGATGTCTCCCTAACACCATCACCTGATGAGTCTTCCTTCCCTGCCCTCAAAGTGTACGAGTGAAAGGATAGGTGGACTTCACTCAAGTATCTCCGACCATGACATCTCCAGAGCCTAGTGATCCACCTCCAGCTACTGGGCACACTACAAGTTTGATTCTAATTTCTAATTTGGACAATTCAATTGCCCTAATAAATCGTAGAGATCTAGTGCAAAATATTATACACACAACATGTGACTACATAACTAGATCATCTAAATGCTCTAATGCACACTCTATTGTAGCATTATCTTCTATTTATATTCCTAAATTTGTTCTGGAGGCACTGAACATTCTGGGTGGAAGCAAGTCATGGATGAGGAGATGAATGCTCTCCAATATAGGGGAATGAATTTGTTGACCTTCCTTCGGTAATCATATTTTTGATTTCCCTGGGTTTCTAGTGTCAAGTATTTTTCCGATGGAACCGTTGAACGTTTAAAGGCCAGACTTGTTGCTAAAGGATATACATAGGAATCTGGGGTTGACTATTTTGAAACTGTTTCTCATGTTGCTCGTCTAAATTCTATGTGCATTCTTGTCTCTATTGCTGTGAATCAAGGCTAACAGTTTTGTCAATTGGTGATGTAAAAGTGCCTTCTTATATGAGGACTTGTAGGAAACCATGTATATGAACAAACCTCCTCGGTATGTTGCTTAGGGGGAGTATTGAGGGATAGTAGGTCTTCCGAAGAAGGCTATTTATGGCCTGAAATAAAGTCCCCGAGCATGGTTTGATAAATTCTCTTATAGTAGAAAAATTGAATTTTCTCGTTCTCAGGGTGTGATTATTCTGTATTCATCAACACACTAAGTTGGCATCATCATCTTATTGTATGTGGATGGTATCATTTTGTCTGGTAGTGATGATATGTGTATGGCTGCAACTAAAAAGGTTCTCATGTAGCACTTTTTATTGTTAATATATCTTATTTATATTCAAATTTATTATATTTTGTAATTTCTATATACTGCTGGACCTCTATGTAATTTATCCAAGTTCTCTTATGAATATAAGGGTGAGGGCTCATTGCTCCTCTCCACACGCTGCATTGCAACACCCTATCTTTCTTGTTCACATGGTATCAGAGCACTGCATGAAACAAGTGTGAGGACCACACCCTATCTAAAATTACAACTGCAAGCACACAAAAGTGGCTGCACTTGAGGGGGGGGGTGCTAGAATAGTCCCACATCTCTGAGTTCTAAGATAATTCCTGGGCTTATAAGGTGTGTGGTCCCTTCACCCATTGCCAATTGATTTTGAGTTGAATACCACACATCTTAATATGGACCAAAAGGCGCAAACTCCTTCAACATCTCCAACGACCTTCTAAAAGTACAAATCAAGCAGCCCGCATCTATTTAGAGAATTCCTAATCACATCTCCTTCATATATGATTAGGAAATGCTCGCTTGGAGGCTGTTGATGCGTCAGAAACGTACCATCTCATCTATATTTGGGTGACGTGTATCTCTCCGTCACTCCCTTCCACAACGTGACATATATCTTTCCGTCACTCAGTTTCTCTCTTGACGTGCATCATCTCGTAATTCTAATTTCCGTTTAAATCATGGAGGACACCAAGGCATCTACCATCTACAACGAGATGTCACCTATCCCCTCCAAGCTGAACGGGAATAATTATCTCTTGTGGATGAATGTTGTCCATACAGTGTTGGAATCCCGAGACAAGGAAAAACATGTTGATTCTGGTCCTCTTACTTCTACTGACAAAGGCCATGCTGAGTGGAAGCATCATAATAGTTTAGTGAAGACATGGCTGTGGGGGAGCATAGAACCTGGAATTGTTGCTAGGTTCATGTTCTACACTATTGCCAAAGAGATATGGGATGCAGTAAAGAAACATTACTCACAAGAAAAGAATGCTCTTCGTCAGTTTATGATATATGACCATCTATTTGCAGAATGACAGGGAGACGAGCCTTTGGAAGAATATTTTGCAGTGATCCAAGCTATTGCTCAAAACTAAGCTTCTATCATCCAATAACTATCACAGAACAAGTCAAAGACAGAGATGACTTGATTACTGCAAAATTCTTATCCTGCCTGAGTTCATGCAATTCAGCCCACAGTGTTATCCTAGCTTCTGACAAACTTCCCAGCTTGGAAGAAACTTACTCAAGGATTTTACAGTCAAATTTTGAACAGGTTGATCCTACAGCTGTCCCGTCTCATGGAGATTCTCATGCATCTGTAACCGCTGCAGTTAGAGGAGGCCGTATAGGTACGGGCCGAGGATGTGGCACACATCCTTAGTGCACTTTCTGTGACAAACCTAGGCACAGTTGAGAAATGTTGGAAGAAAAATGGCCGACCTGCTGCACCACCTGTGGGGGCAACAAACTATGCTGACACTATTGAGTCTTATGAGCCTCCTGCTTCGAGTTCTGGTATCTTAAATCTGTACATTATGTGCTTGCATTTCCATTTAATCTTCTTTCTGTTGCAAAATTGATTGATACTAAGAAATGTACGGTGACATTTGAATCTTCTTGTTTTGTATTACAAGATCTCAAGAGTATGAGGACTATTGGTGGGGGCCTAGGAAAGTGATATCTACCTCTTCCATGGTGAAAGTCTGTCTCGCCAAGTATCTGTTCCTGCTCCAACTATCCCTTTGAGTGGTTCTCCCTTACTGTGGCACTACAGATATGGACATCCTTAGTTGGAGAGCTTAAGAAAGTTTGAATCTGAGTTATCCCAAGTGTCATCATTAGAGTGCCTGTCCCGTCAATTGGGGAAACATCATAGAATGTCTTATTTCAGTCGTGTCAATAAACGGGCTTCTTGTCCCTTTGAGTTAGTCCACAGTGATGTTTGGGGTCCTGTAAAAGACAACAACTATAATGGTTTTCGCTATTTTATTTCCTTTGTGGATGATTTTTCTCTCATGACATGGATTTATTTGTTGAAGAGTCGGGAGTCTGTGCTATCCATTGTCAAACATTTTCATCAAGAAATAAAAGTCCAATTTGATTGCAATATTAAAATTCTTCAATCTAATAATGCCTTGGAATATGTTCAAAGTGCTATGGTTGATTTTTGTAGCTCTGTTGGGATGATACATCGTACGTCCTATCCTCACACCCCTCAACAAAATGGGGTAGCTGAGAGGAAAAATCGTTACCTTCTTGATATTGCCAGGACAATTATGTTTCAATCCAATGCTCCTAAAATTTCTGGTCTGATGCTTTACTTAATGCATGTTTTCTTATTAATAGACATCCCTCTTTTGTGCTTCAAGGACGTACTCAGTTCTCTGTCTTACGCCCCAACCCTTTCTTGTTCCCCTTAGAGTATTTGGTTGTACTTCCTTTGTCTACAATTTTGATCCTAAGACTGATAAATTATCCCCTAGGTCGACTAGGACTCTTTTTCTTGGTTACTCCAATACTAGCAAAGGGTACAAGTGTTATTGTCACAATCTCCGTTGTATGCTTATGTCTAGGGATGTAACTTTTCAAGAATCCACTCCATATTTCTCTAGTGTTCCCAGTAAGGGAGAGCAATTGTGTGAGAGTGAGAGAGTACCACCACCACATCGGAGTGAGAGAATGCCACCTATCATTCCTAACGATACTGTAGTTCAGGAAGAGCAACCAAAAAATGGTACCTTAATTCAACAATATTTACATGTTTACAACAGACGAGGTAGACAGGATCCAGAGGAGGGAGCGACTCCAGTCTCTGAGCCTTCTTCATCTCCCTCTACTCAAGAGACTCCTGAAGAACCATTTGACCTTGATGTTCCCATTGTTGTCCACAAAGGTACTCGTTCCTGTACTGTTCGACATCTTATTGCAAGTGTGTGTTGTTTGTCAAAATTATCTAAGCAGACCCGTTCATTCGCTCTTGGGATTGATTCTGTGGTCATCCCAAGAAATCATCTTGATGCTATGAAGGATATTGGCTGGAAACAGGCAATGCAAATGGAAATGTATGCTCTTCTA
This sequence comes from Alisma plantago-aquatica, assembly GCA_963693085.1. Lineage (NCBI taxonomy): Eukaryota > Viridiplantae > Streptophyta > Magnoliopsida > Alismatales > Alismataceae > Alisma > Alisma plantago-aquatica. Next base: position 1,051,719,497 of record OY856410.1, read on the forward strand.
TAAAACAACACCTGAGAACTTATTGACTTACCTCCAGGTAAAAATGTTGTGGGTTGCAGATGCGTATTCACAGTGAAACATAATTCAGATGGTTCAGTTGGGAGGTTGAAGGCTAGACTGGTGGCAAAAGGTTACACTCAGACATACAATGTTGATTTCTTTGGGACTTTTTCACCTGTGGCTCGTCTGAATTCAGTGCGGATTCTTATTTCTCTGGCTACTACTTTTAACTGGCCTCTATTTCAGCTTGATGTCAAGAATGCCTTTCTTCATTGTGATCTACAATAAGAGGTGTACATGGAGCAACCTCTTGATTTTGTTGCTCAGGGGGAGTGTCAAAAGGTGTGTAGATTGAAGAAAGCCATCTATGGGTTGAAAAATCTCCTAGAGCTTGGTTTGATAGTTCAGTGATGCTGTACTGAAGATGGGCTTTTCTCATTCTGTGACTGATCACTCATTATATTCTAGCTCTCCTATTGGATCTATTATTATTGTTGTATATGTTGATGATATAGTTATCACCGACAGTGATTCTATAAGCATATCACGTGTGAAAGAAGGATTGCAGGGGCATTTTCATACAAAGGATTTGGGCAAACTGAGGTATTTTCTGGGCATTGAAGTACTTAAACCTCATGTAGGTACTAATTTGTCTTAGAGGAAATACGTGCTGGATTTACTGCAGGAAGCAGATATGAGTGAGTCCAAGCCGGTGTCTACTCCTATGGAGTATCATGTGAAGGAGACGAATGATGATACTGATTATCCAGATCCAGGATATTACAAAAAAATTGTTGGTAAACTGATATATCTGACAATTACTCGCCCTGACATATCATTTTCTGTGGGAGTTGTGAGTCAGCATATGAGCTCACCACATCCGTCACATTGGACAACAGTTTGCCGTATTCTGAGATATCTGAAAGGTGCATCTGATAAGGGGATCACCTATTACAGATCCAAGACCCCTGTGTCTACTCTTATTCTTACTGGTTATGCATATGCGTGTTGGGCTGGTAATCTGAATGACAGGAGGTATGCTTCTGGATATTGCACGTTTCTAGGAAATCACCTTATCACATGGAAAAGCAAAAAGTAGAATGTTGTGGCAAGATCTAGCACGGAGGTTGAGTATCGAGCAACGACTCATGCCTGTTGCGAGTTGCAGTGGGTTCAATCTGTGCTTTTTTAATTAAAGATTCATGTGTTGTCTCCCATAGAGCTCAGATGTGACAATCAAGTTGCAATCTCTATCGCCAAGAACCCAATCTTCCATGAACGCACTAAGCACATAGAGGTTGAGTGTCACTTCATCAGAGATCAGATCAAGAATGGTACTGTTGTGACTCAACACGTCAAATTTGAAGATCAACTTGCAGATTATCTGACAAAGCCATTGAGTCCTATAACATTTTAGAACTTTTGCAACAAGATGGGCATACACAATGTGTACTCCAGCTTGATGGGGAGTGTTAATATATCTTGTTTATATTCAACTTTATTAGATTTTGTAATTTCTATATACTGCTGGACCTCTATGTAATATCTCCAAGTTCTCTTATGAATAAAAGGGAGAGGGCACATTGCTCCTCTCCACGCTGCATTACAACATCCTATCTTTCTTGTTCACAATTACCAAACATCTAGGTTGTTACATTATATATTTCCTGTTTTACATAGCATGTTATTTGTTTTGTTATTTTCCTTTATATATGGACCTCTCTGTAATTCTCTCAGTAATATATATATGAGGGTGCACACGTTGTGCAACCCTGAGCCTTTTGATAATCCTGACTCTGTCACATGGTAACAGAGCAGGTCGAAACCTAGCTGCCTCCCTCCCTTCCCGGTCTCTCTCTCAGCTGCCCCCCCACCCCCCGCGCGCGCCAGCCGCCCGGCCGCCGCCTGCGGTCTGCCCGCCGGCCGGCTGCAGCCTGCCGCCGCCGTTGGCTTAGCCAGGGCCGCTGCCGCGCTGGTAGGCCGCCTCCAGCGGGCCGCAGGTCCCTCTGTGGGGGTCTCCGTGGTTCCGTCTTGCTTCCGGGCTTGGCGCACCGCTAGTGCTTGAGCAACCTTGGTTGTTCGCACAGCAGGTGTGCTGCCGGGTGGTCATTTTCTACGGGACCACTGAGCCACTGGTAGATCTGGCCTAGATCCGCATTCCGGGGGAGATCGGCGAGTTGTTCGGCTAGAGGAACCTTCAGTTCGTGTTTGTTTGTGCCTGCCTGCCCGTGTAGGCTTCGGCCTCCGGGTCTTCTGCTACGCTTTGGCGTAGTGTGTATGTGAGAGGTCCACAGTGACTTGCTTCTGCCTGCCTGACGGCGTAGTCTGTCTTCTGTCTGTGCCTACCTGTGCCTGTGCCTGCCTTCCTGTCTATCCTCATGGCGTCTTCTGGGGATGACATCTGGAGAGATTCGCGCCGTCAAGTCACTACTGTTAAGCTTGACGGGCGCAACTACCAGCTTTGGGTATGCTCCTTTGTGATCTTTGCAAAATCACAAGGGAAGTACTCTCACTTGATTCGGACGGGTCCGCCTCAGCCTGCAGAGGAGACGGATGCAAAGGACATCAAAGCCTTTGATGACTGGGTTCGTGACGACTCGACAATTATGACATGGATTCTCAACAGCTCCGTTGAGAAGATCAGCGTCACTCTTCTTCAGCTGCCTACGACGAAGCAGATGTGGGATCAGCTCGCCAGTACCTACTCTCATAGTGAAAATCCCAAGAAATTTTTTGATATCACCAAGCAATTGGGGCGCCTACAGTTTACAGGATCTGACATCTCAGACTACTTCTCCACCTTCACTGGTCTGTGGGGTGAGTTGGAGATGTATCACCCGCTGTCCACTGATTTAGCTACTATGAAAAAACAGCGGGCGAAGCTTCAGCTGATTCAGTTTCTCAATGGTTTACCTGAGTCCTATACTGGAGTGGTAGATCAGATCTTGGCGAGTGATCCACTTCCTACCTTGCAGACTGCCTACAAGCGTCTCCAACGCCTTCCGTCATCTACACTGTCTCCGCCTCCTGAGACTGGAGACTCTACTGCGTTGGCTGCTTGGGGCGAGCGTGGTCGTGGTCGTGGCCGTGGCCGCTCCAATGATGGCCGTCCTCCCCTGGGTGCAGGCCGAGGACGTGGACCTGGTGCTGGATGTGGAGCTCCTACTACAGCCCCGTCTTCTGCTGCTGCGCGTCCTCAACAAGGACAGCGCGTATGTACCTTCTGTGGCCGGTCTAACCATATTGAAGAGAAATGTTGGGAAAAATATGGTAAGCCGGCATGGGCCAATACTGCTGCTGATTCCTCATCTACTGTGTCTGAGGGTGGTACTCAGGCACCTGCACCAGATTCTGCGGGGGCTACCGCAGATTATATTCGTGCTGAGGTGGTGCGTCTTCTTCTGGAGTGTGCTAGTTCTTCTCCTGCTGCATCTACTAGCGGAGCACATGCTGCCTTTTCTGGTTATGATACTGCTTTCCTGAGCTCCTCCTCACCTTCTACTTCTGATAATACCAAATGGGTGATAGATTCTGGTGCATCTGCACATATTTCTAGAAATAGATCTTTGTTTAAACATATATCTGCACCTGCTAGACATTCTTCTGTTATGCTTGTTGATGGCTCCAAGTCTTCGGTTCTTGGAGTCGGTGATATTGTTTCTCACTCTGGCCTAAAATCTGCCTTATATGTGCCCAGATTTCCTCTTAACTTATTATTTGTCAGCAAAATTTTACGGAATTTAAAATGTAGCCTGACCTTTGTTCCTGGTTCATGCGTCTTTCAGGACCTTCGCACGAGGACGAAGATTGGTGGGGGGTATGAAGGTGCTGATGGGCTCTTTTACTTGGATCAGTTACCTGGATCAGAGAAAACTGCAATGGTATCTGCATTATCTGCTTCTGTTTCTGCTCTACAGTGGCACTACAGGCTGAGACATCCATCGTCAGAGAAGCTGCGTAGTTTAGTTCCCGATATTGGCAGTGGTCATTTTTCAGTGTGAATCGTGTCAGCTAGGGAAACAAACTCGTACTGTGTATCCTAGACGTAGTACTGTGAGCAGTAAAAACATTTTTGATTTAGTCCACTCTGATGTATGGGGTCCATGTCATGCACCAAGCCTGTCTGGTTACAAGTATTTCATTCTATTTATTGATGATTTTTCGAGGACTACTTGGTTGTTTCTGTTAAAAAGTAGGTCCGAAGTTATGTCTACTATCAAATACTTCTTTGCTGAAATAAAAACGCAGTTTGGCTTGCCTATTAAAGTTCTTCGCACTGATAATGCTTTAGAGTTTGTTAAACAAGATGTGTCTGATTTTTGTAAATCTGTGGGGGCTATTCACCAGACTTCGTGTGCTTATACCCCACAACAAAATGGTGTTGCTGAGCGGAAGAATAGACACTTATTAGAAGTTACCAGGACAATAATGATGCATTCTCATGTGCCCCGCTCTTACTGGCCTGAGGCTGTCTTGACTGCTTGCTTTCTGATTAATAGGATGCCATCGTCTGTTATTGGAAATAAGATTCCCATCCAGGTTTTGCACCCTGACACCTCCCTGTTTACTGTGCCTCCTAGAATTTTTGGGTGTACTTGCTTTGTTAGATTGCTTGGACCTACTTCTGATAATCTATCTCCTCGAGCTGCTAAATGTATTTTTTTGGGCTATTCTCGAACCCAGAAGGGTTACAGATGTTATAATCCCAGCACTCGGAAGTGGTTTACCAGTAGTGATGTTGTCTTTTTTGAAGATACACCTTATTATTCTTCAGCAGGAGATAGTTTGCAGACAGACATTCTGGCTCCTCCTTTACCTGTTATTTCTGACTGTATACCTGACCGCACTGATACTGATATTACTGAAAAGCAAGATCCTCTTATTGTTTATCAACGCAGGAATAAAGCACCTTCCACACAAGTACCCCCCCCCCAGACAACCAATCTTCTCCTCCAGAAGGTTCTGCTGCACCTGAGGTACATTCTGATCTTGACATACCTATTGCACTTCGTAAGGGTACTCATTCTTGCACTTCTCATAGCATTGCTCAGTGTGTGTCTACTACTAATCTGCATACTCATTCTAGCAATTTTGTATCTGCTTTATCTGTTGTGGCTGTACCTAAGACTGTTCAGGATGCCTTGAAAAGTACAGCTTGGACGTCTGCTATGCATGAAGAGATGATTGCTCTCACTAACAGAGACACTTGGGAGCTGGTGGATCCACCTCCTCAGTGTAAGCCTGTAGGCTGCAGGTGGGTATATGTTGTCAAATATCAACCTGATGGTACGGTTGAAAGGTTGAAGGCAAGGCTGGTTGCCAAGGGCTATACTCAGACATATGGAATTGATTATTTTGATATTTTTTCTCCTGTTGCTCGTCTTAACTCAGTCAGAATCCTTTTATCTGTTGTTGTGAATCTAAACTGGTCTCTCCTGCAGCTTGATGTGAAAAATGCTTTTCTGTATGGTGATTTACAGGAAGAAGTGTATATGGAGCAACCTCTTGGGTTTGTTGCTCAGGGGGAGTCTCATAAAGTCTGCAGACTTAAGAAGTCTATCTATGGACTCAAACAGAGTCCTCGTGCCTGGTTTGATAAGTTGAGTAAGATCATGATTGAGTTTGGCTTTCTGAGGTCACAAGTTGACCATTCTGTCTTCACAAAGAAGACTTCAGCAGGGATTACTGTTCTGATTGTGTATGTTGATGACATTATTATTTCTGGCAGCGACACTCTTGGTATTCAGGCTATCAAAGATCATTTGGGCAAACACTTCGCTACCAAAGATCTAGGCAGACTTAGCTACTTTCTTGGCATAGAGGTATCTAGAAATTCTAATGCCTTGGTTCTCTCACAAAGAAAATATGTTCTTGATATTCTGCAGGAGACTGGTATGCTTGGAGCAAGACCTGTAGATACTCCTCTTGATCCCAATGTCAATTGGGATGATGATTCCTCTGCTATGTTTTCTGACCATAAAAAATTCAGGAGGTTGATTGGTAAATTGATCCATTTGACTGTTACTCGTCCTGATATTGCTACTGCAGTGGGTCTTCTCAGCAGGTACCTCGACAAACCCAAACAATGCCACTGGGATGCTGCATGTCAAGTCTTGAGATACTTAAAGAAGTCGCCTGGCAAGGGACTTCATTATAAAAAGAATGGGCACTGTGTTCTTGAAGGGTATTCTGATTCTGATTATGCAGGGAGCAAAGTTGATAGAAAATCTACTTCTGGTTACTGTACCTTTGTAGGAGGCAATCTTGTCACCTGGAGAAGCAAGAAACAGAATGTAGTGGCCAGATCTAGTGCTGAGGCTGAATACAGGGCCATGGCCCATACTGCTTGTGAGTTGCTGTGGGTGCGTTCTCTTCTGAAAGAGTTTGGGATTGAGTTTTCATCGGCCATTCCTATGCATTGTGATAACAGAACTGCCATCTTCATTGCAAATAATCCTGTCTATCATGAGCGCACCAAACACATTGAAGTTGACTGCCACTTCATTAGAGAGTCTATTCTTGCTGGCAAGATATGCACTCCATTCACAAGATCTGAAGACCAAGTTGCTGATATCTTCACCAAGCTCTTGGCGAAGAAACAGTTCTGCATGCTATTGGACAAGTTGGGCATGATTGACATCTATGCTCCAACTTGAGGGGGAGTGTTACATTATATAGTTCCTGTTTTACTTAGCATGTTATTTGTTTTGTTATTTTCCTTTATATATGGACCTCTCTGTAATTCTCTCGGTAATATATATATGAGGGTGCACACGTTGTGCAACCCTGAGCTTTCTGAAATTCCTGACTCTGTCACATAGGTCGTCTGCAATACTTACTTGGTATTGAGGTCACGCTGTAAAAGAGGAGTGTCCTTATCACCAAGATAGTACACCCTAGATTTATTAATTGATAAAGGGATGCTTGGGTGTTGACCTACTGTTTCTCCTATAGATCAAGCTCATGACTTATGGTCAGAAACTACTCAACTTCTAGAGGATAAGTTCAACTACAAACACCTTTTTGGGAAGTTCTTCTATGTATCTCATTGTTACCAGGGCAGATTTTTGCTTTGATGTGGGACTTGTCAATCAATTTAAGAACTGCCCCAGATAGAGTCATTGGGATGCAGCTTGTCGAGTCTTCCTCCATGAAGTATCTCCCTCCATGATATCTCCAAAGCTTGCTGATCCACCTCTAGTTGATTTGGGCTCTGGTTACATTTATAGTTGCTAAGGAAACAATGCACTTCAATTGGATTGGGTCCCTTGATGGTGCTTGAACAAAAACACAACAATATAAAGTTACTTGAAAGTTGAAACCCCAGTAGTCGATGGG